>VYXB01002883.1:118423-288640 GCA_013397135.1 Pachyramphus minor | reverse complement strand
ACAAGGCCAGATGATTTTGAGACCATACTTAGACCATCTAGTAGACCATGGTGCTAAGTGCCACACCCAGTCTCTTCTTAAGAGTCCCCTCCAGGGATGGTGACTCCAGCCTGGGCAGCCCATTCCAATGCCCAAATCTCAGTAGCCCCCAGTACTCATTTTTCATCATAGCAGTTCGGAGAGAGATGGAAGCTCTGCCATCCCCATGTCACAGGTGGGAAGATAGGGCACAGGCAAATTAAATGCTGTATCTGTGGTCACACAATATGTAGGACAGGTCAAAGATCATACAGTATAGCCCCAAATCATGTACTGAAGTCCTCTACTCCTCTATCTGTTAATAGTTTTACATGTAGAAACAAAGAAGTTTAATGTGTTTATTTGTAAAAGACAAATGTGACTCCAAAGGCACAAACATTATCAGAATACATTCATTTTGAATTTTATTCCTAGATTCTTGTTGCTGTAATTCAAGTACAATGCATGATCCCACATAGTACAACAAAATAAGGATGGTGAGAGAACCCAAATGTCAACATCGGGTTAGCCAAGGGAAGGAGCAGCAGTGGGAATTCAGAAGACAGTAATGTATTCTTAAGTACAGGGTAGATACTCCCTGTGTGCAGCATGCACCTGAAACATAACTCCAGTGGCAGAAACTCAAGGAAGATATCACTGATATTTTTATTCAGAAACTTCTGACCACACTCGACTTCTAATCTTCTGGCTCTTTGTTTTCAGAAAGGTATCACCTGAATCTCTTTTCTTTGTTTTGCTTCTCTTGTCCAGTTGCTAACCACAGAGCAATTTCTCAACAGGTCTCTCTAAGGTATTTCCTTTTAAACCAGTTTGTCTGAAGTTTTCAGTACAGCCAAGAAACAACATACCTTCACAAGTATTCTAGGTGTGTCTGCGGGGAACCCAACCAGGAAGCCTACAGCTGAAATTGCTAAAAAACCAAACAAAACCCAAACAACAATGAAAACATTAAAAAAACCCAACCAAACAAAAATACAAACAACAACAAAACAAACAAAAAAAAACCCAAACCCAAACAAATAAAAAACCAGTCAAAGACAAATTTAGTTCACTATTACCTTTGTCCATGCAATAGTGTGAAGGAATGGATGAAGAACCACTGGTGTCTTGAGAGGCTAATGCCAAGTACAAATAAGCTGCAAAAATACTAAAGAACAATTACTAAGAAAAAAATTTAGACTCTTTTTTCAAGCATTATAATACAGTTCCTTCCACTTTTATAATCTGCTATGAGAATCTAAACATGACCAGTGGATCCCAAAGGGCATGGCATGAATAAACTGGAAGGCATGAAGAGTTACTATAGTAAGCATAGGACATCACTATATATAACTGTTATAGTATTATAGGTGTGAGTAACTTAAAAGTGTATCGTGTAAGTGTGATATGATCTTATATTATGCCCTACTAATCCACTTTTGGTTAGGTGGAGGTTTGTTTTGATTATTTTTTATATTATCTGATCTTAGTATATTATTCTACTTATAAAAATGGAAATAACTGGTTATGGGTGATTCCATAAATAAAGCATTCTATGAAAATAATGGAGAAGTTAAGGAAATTCAAGTCTTCAATGTTGCTGGGGAGATATCCATCTTCTGTCATCACAGTTATGAAGGTACAGCTATTTTGTCTTCTACTGTTTTGCCTTAGAGTAAGTACATAATTCTCATGCACTGAGAGTGAAAAGAAAGAAACTAAAAACTAAATCAAGCAGTAGACAAAAGTTGTGCACCGATGACAGTAAATATGCATTATTATAATTCCAGAGAGGCACCTTGTATTTTCTCATTCTTAAATGGCACTGAGATGTGGAGGCTGGAACAATGCCCAGTTATTAGGACAGAGGCAGTTTTGGTATCTGAAATTTATGTGCAAAATACCTGTGAGATTACTGTGCAAAAGAAACACCAGGGCTGTGTGTGGTACACACTAAGCTATCATTGGAATGACATCAGTGAATCTGTGAAAGTTTTGCAGTGGAAAGCAGGAGATATTTTCTTCGCTTTCTTTTGTGATTGTTACTTTATTATTATTAGCTGTTGCTAATTATCAGATACCTACATAACTTGTTTCAATATCTGCAACCTCACTTAAGAAATGAGGGATAGACTTGCAGTAATTATAGCATAAAGTAAGAACAAACTAGAGGATCCAGAATAGCTGTAATGCGTAACACCAAATGATTACTGCTTCCAGGTTTCAGCAGTATAATTGAAGCCGAATGCCACAGGATGCAAACATTGATTACTCCCTTCCACCCCCTCAGCTCTATGCCTTGCAGATCATTATTAGACATTTCAAGAAAAGAAGTTTTATGATTAAGCCTTTGCACTCCTTAAAAAAAAAAAAAATTAAAAAAACCACACACAAAACCAATGCCAACTAATCTGTAGGAAGTCAAGGAACTGGAAATGGCATGTTTTCTTTTGTAGACGTGATAGAATATGTGGATGAGTATAGGAGTGAGCTTAGCAATGAGCTTCAGCATTATTGGAACAAAACAACTGCAACTACAACACAATAGCATTTTCATGACAATGACAGACTTACTAAGTCTGAATTTGTGATGAACATACCATATTCTCTGGTTCTTCCTGAAGTATTTGTTCAATAAATTCCCTTAAATAACATCCACTAAACATCATATTTTTATCCTGGCTGCTATCAAACAGTTTCTTTCAAGAGCCTGAAGACTAGAGTGAACTCAACCATAGCTTGGTCCTTTCTGATAGCTGAACATAGTACTGAAACAATCCTAATTCACACTACAGTTTGAGAATTGTTATATCATTCATTGCTGCCTTTGATTACTGTACTTAACTTCCTACTTCTTTGCTACTGTTGATTGTTTTAATTCATTGAACAAAAACAAGGAATTTAGTATTTGCTAGGACAAGTGGAACCATTGTTACTGGAATCATCAGCAAGCACTGTGGCTGAATACTGACCACAGGCTTTAAAACCGATGTGTACTACAACATGCAGATAGATACATTTAGTCCCTTTATTCTTTTAGTGTGAATTATCTCCTGTAGCTCCATGATTTTGTAATTTACTTTCAAAACACATAAATACTGATGAAGCTCTATTTTTGTGACAGTAAAGTGTAAAGGAGGTGTCAGACTCAGAGGTAAGACATAAAGAAAACATCTCTGCTCCTTCAAGGTTTTCACTTTAAATACTAGTTTTTCAAGGGCTTATGTCTGCAGCCTCACAGGTGTCAAGAAGAGTACATTCTTCAGTAAAAAGTGTCTTGGCCTTCTGTTTAAATGCCTTTGAAACCTATCCTCTCTGTCTGCATGAGAAAAGAGTGCCTTGTCACCATGGCATAAGCATGAGGAAGGTTAGTGAGTCATCAGTGCAGAGATAGCTAATAATTTCACCATTTCTGTATCATGAAAAAATTAGTAATGCATGTGCTTTATACCTTTCTACTGATTCCATGCAGAATAAAATTACAAAGTATAAATACCACTGCCCCTCTTCAAAGACACAAAGGACAGCTATCCAACAAATACTCTCTTCTCACTATATTATATTTATCTACACTAGAACTGGCTGTGCTATGTATCAAAGCATCTTTAGCACTAGTAAGTTTCCTGGATTATTTCAAATATTTTTCCAGTTAGATGCAGGTGAGAAGAGACAGATCATCAATACAGCCATAGCCTAAGGAAAGTGTCCTTCCATGGGATCAGCATAGCCATTATAGGTTAAGTAGCATCAGTTCCTGACACAGTTGTCAGTTTGTTCAAGAGCTCTTCAAAATGGCAGAGGCCCTTGAAACACTCTCAGTGCCATCCAGGTGGTGCCATGGAATCCATTTCACATCTTAATCATAGTACTGCCTAGTAAGGTCTCTACAACTATGATCAGAGGAATTTCATTTATGGACAGGCTGCCAGAAAAATGTATGGATGCATTTAAAGCAATTTTTCTAGAAAAACAATTCATGATCAGCTCATTGAAGCAGAAGATTTCAGGTGCTGCTGAAGTAAGAGTGTTTAGTATGGCAGAAGGGATGGTAACAAGAGGATTGTCTGCGTACAATTTATCTCAGAATTCTAAAACCAATGTTCTTTTCAATGAACATAAGATCAGACAGCCCCAAAATGAAACCTCAACATGTTCGTCACAAGATCAACTGAGCACTTAGGGAAAGTATTTTATTCTCAGAAGAGGAAGAGGGGAATCTACTTCTTCCTCTTCAGTCAATTCCCATGTCTTTGGACTACTCTTGATGATTGGAATTATTTTTCCTTCCCTACCATGCCCTCTCTCCTCTAGGCTTTTCATATTTCTAAGAAATATCAGCTGATTTGCAGAAAATATTTGACTGTTACAAATTTTTTAGGAATAATATACTTCACAGTTTCTCTACTTAATCTCTACCCATATCTTTTCCCTGAGTATGCTTCCAGAATATTCATAAATCACTGCCACCGTTAGCAACACATCTTTGGAGGCCAAATCTTCATATATAAAAGTTGCTTTGTGCTTCTGCTAATGCAGAAGAAATTGGCACACTTAGCCTCTACAGCTAACAGGTATATCATCCAGTTAATTTCTTCATGGCAACTAAAGTCAAACTCAGGTCTTTTAGGAAAAAAATCATTACAGCAATTCTGAACCCAACAGCAGCAACACCCAAACTGCTACATCTGAACCATCCTTCTTCATCCCTGAAGTTGTGCCTTTCATTACTCATGCACGTGATTTCAGGTATTTCCTGATAACATAGAGGAGACATCGGGTCACACTGTTTCAGGCATGGAAGAAATCAGTAACTCTGCCCAAACAGGCACAGATTTAATCTTTGAGAGTAGACTCCAACACAGATTTCGTGAGGGAGCACCAATGCTGATCTATTATCCACCTGTAAATATTCAGACAAATATGTACATGGTGAGGGTGATGATGTGGAATAATCTGGGTAAATGTTGGATCCACTGCCTGTCAACAGTCACATACTTGAACTCGCATAAATATATAATCTGTATGATATATCAGGTTCACTTACCATTTCAACTTCCTAGAAAGATTCCAGTGTAACACTATATATTCTAGATAGTCAGCAAGAAGCAAATCCAAGCTTTTCTGTCTATTGCTTTTAAGCAGTTTCTTTCAGGAATTTCTAAGTGTAAGCCCAGATAGTAGAATTTCAAAAAAATTCTCACCATATGTGCCCGTATCATGTCTATGGCTTCCTCATTCTGAAAAAATGAGGGTGGGTGTTCTGTATTCCTTCAAAGATCAATGAAATCCCAGCATGTTGCCAGGTCTTTCCATGTACTACTTTTCATGCTGTCAGGCTTACAGTGCAGCTCTTTCCCAAATTAATTTTGAAAGCTGTGTTTGATTTACTTTATTTCTTCTTGATTATTTTTTCCCCAAGAATATACTTGTTTTGTGGAAGAAACCAACAAATGCCCTTTGGGCAAAAAGAGAACATGGTTCTATTTTTATAGAGGAAAAACTTCATGGCTCCTTGAGACTCTCCATCATATTTGGTAACCCACTGTTAAACATGGAACCAGAGAGTGCAAGCCTCTCCCACAAAATGGGGTCCTATTATTTGGGTTCTGGAAAGCGAAGGAATTGTGTCTGGAAAGATTTCACAATACTGAGAGGATATAAAACCTTCTGTTTCCCAGCTGAAAGACTTTCTGAGAGGGTAACAGATCCTACCAGTACTGTCTGTGATGTTGATTTGGCTTCCACAATTGATTTTATGTCTCCACCTACAAGGACTCAAGTAACAATAGCTGAAATACAAGGAATATCAATAAACATCTCCACTCTCACAATTATCAATTATTATTCCTCGATAGGAGCTTCAAGGTCAGATGCTCAGTCTGGCAAAGCAGACTTTAATCCATTAAATCACTTTGGCTTTTACCTCTAGGAAAGGCCTCTAGCAGTAGGGGCTTTTTGTTGTGATACTCAAAGAAAGTTTATAATTTTAGAGTAAAGGCAGTTTTCTGAGCTACTCGGGATGGTTGGGTTCTACAGAGCCAACCATATAGTTGGTTGGCTATAGTTTTTATAGTTTCCTCCTGGTGTGCAGACGCCAGGTTTTTGGGCAGGGAAGGAGCTGTGCAGTGGTCTGGGTTGTTCTGCCCCTTGGTGTGTGGGGTGGAAGCCTGGCTATTGCCTACACAGCTGGGAGATCTCTGCAGCAAAAGGGAGGTCCTTGTACACAAGATGTTTTGAAGAAATACAATTACTGCAGGGCACGGTCTCCTTTTCTGCCCATTTACCAGAAGCAAGCTCCAAAGTGAATACACCAACTCTCTGAGAAGCTGATTTTAATCACTCATGACTCATTTATATATATGAATTAAATTTTCCAACTTTACAGCGTTTATTTTGATTGCATTTTATAATGACAGTTACCATTCCAGTTACCAAACACTAATTTATGATATAGGTTGATTTTGCCTTATTAATGAGCTACCAAAAAGGCAGCGTGACTTACAGGAATGACATTTAGCAAGTCACTAAAATATCTAGAGAAGAAATGAGAACTTCAGAGAGATGTTTCTTTTCTTTTCATGGAAACAGAGAAGAGCCTCAGATGGGAAAGTGAATTCTTAAGAATATTACATCTTTTTCCATCCTCATTTATTCCCTCATTCATGAATTTTAATTTTATTTCCATGACATTAAAATATGTTAAACAAACAGTTGACAGCATGTGGATTGTTTTTCGGGAACACTGTCCATTGGATTTTCCTCACTTCATGGCAACATTCAAGCAATTAAGGTTTTAATGAGGCTGAAAATTTGTAGCCCAAATATTGTAATGAGTTTGACTATCTTCCAGAATGACTGTGGCACTAATGCAGGAACGCATTTAACCATATGCTTGAATTCATAACTGTGTTATTGGGCAGCAGCTGTCTCCCTCTTAAGTGAGGTGTAAAGCTCACACTGAACATTTGCTGAGTTTAGTGGATTTATTGCACTATTGCTTTGCCTGTGTGAGAAGTACAAGTACAGTGGTGCCATTTGCTCACGTGTCACATTCTGCTGTACTTACTCATATCCACAAATTACTCAAATGAGACCCGATCCATTACGTATTTTCAGTTTTAAAATACCACTAAGAATTGCACAATGTTTCTCAAAGTGGAGGTAAATGAGATTCTGTTATTAAGAGAATATGAAAAATTAAATTGTATCAGCACAGCAGACTTAGCTGTGCTGATGGCTGTCAGGACCTATAATTCTGTATCTGTGGTAAATAAGAACCTTTATTTTCTCTTCTTTTCAGAAAGGTTTTGCATCCTGATAAAAATAGTAGTTTTTATCCTAAAGTGACTTCGTACACATTATTTATCCAACCATGGAATAAACATTCATCTTCAAAAATAAAGAACTAATTAAAGTGGGCCAATTGCCAGATACTAGCAGCATACGTTCCCAAGTGACAATAGCAAGAATTCTGTGAAAATGAGTCAACTATTTAGGTAATCACAGAACAGTTGTGTTAAAGTTCTTCTGTAAAAAAAAAGATGCTGGCTAGCTGCCAGCACAACCAGCATTTGTCACAGCTGAGAAAGTAACTGCATAAATACTTTTTTTGTGTGTGTCAAAAAAAAAAAAAAAGTAAAAAAAAAAAACAAACCACCAAAGAACGCTAAAACAAATGTAAAGAAAACGTAAGTGGCAGATTTGAAAATTGTCACACAAACTGCATTCTGGATTTTTCTCAGAGGTAAACACAAAGTTTCTTGAAATAAAAAAAAATAAAAATAATTATTTGAATAATGTTTCCCCATTTCATATTTATATATTTGATTTTAACTATAAACACACAAAAAATTAAATTTGCTAGTTCAGTAGCTTTAAAAACGGTAAATTAATCTTACTTTGCATGACTAAGAGAAAAATTAGAAAAAAATTATTCTTGAACATATTGGATTTTAAACAGCCTAGGCCAAATTCATCCATATAGGAACTCAACAGAACTGAAATGAACAATGAACTAATTAACCCTCCTGAATTTAACAGATAATTCAGTACAAATTAATATTATACTTTAAATATTAACTTCAGGTCCTTAATCATATACAGTTTTGGTGTATCTTTTCATAGTGATATAATTAGCATAGCTATGCAGAGTTGTATAGTAATTTTAGAAGAAGTTTGATGGTAAAATATACTTTTAGTCCAGTTTGTGTGTTTCCGAAGAAACATAAATAACCCTTTAAAAGGCCAAGGCACTAAAAAATCATGTCCTTTAAAAAGTTTTCCCTTTTTAAAAGCCTTTTGGAAAAATATTATACATGTTTCAATATTAATCTATAGAGAGAACAAGCTTGGGCACCTAACACAAGGATAAATTCCTTACACATAATTGCTAATTCTACATAATTGCTATACATAATACTAATCCTAACATTTAGTCCAGTTTTAGTCTTTCAGCATCTTTAATTCCAATAACCAGCCCTAATTCAATATGGAATAAAATTCCTCAGCTACCTGGCACCTTGTAGAAGCAGACTCCCAACACAAGCATTCTCCTATCAACGGGATCATGCATTATGTGTCAGAAAGAGTGACTCTCAGCTATAGCTGAGAACTCAATATTCTTTTTGCAACTTTGTCAGTAATCTTGAGTTTACCTTCTGCAAGACTATCTTTTGCCTTGGCTTAGTATTGGCTGAGAAGCCACTCACACCACAGAAGTTTGATATGACAAGGAAATTTTAGAAGTCATGCATCAAAACCTACTTTATCAGCCCTTTTCAAATTAAAAACATGTTTTACCTCGTTATTCTATGGTTCTAACATCTCTATTCAGGCTTGTCTTAATAGTCCTTCCAGGTAGTTGCATCTTAATGATGCAAACTAGTTATTCTTCATTATTATCTAAAGCTTAGTTTTATCCATCTTTTTAAACTCACTAGTTTGCGTTTTACTTATTGCTGTAGATGTTTGTCAAACTATAAATCTAATATGAAAATTAATTACAGCTTTGCATCACAAGGCCATCTCAGCATGGCAGCTAACTTAGCAGGAAAAGCACAGTTTCACAGTATCCAAAATGTGGAAACCTGCTGGGTTTTATTAAAGAATGGTGGGATCACTGAGATTGAAAGTGACCTTCATGTTTCATCTAGTCCTTCTGCTCTGAGCGTGGCCAACCAAAGCAAAGTCAAGTTGCTTGGAGTCTTGTTCAGCTGGGGTTTAAAACTTCCCAAGGCAGGGATGGTGCAACTTCACCAGGTGGACCTCTCCAGCATCTAAAAATCTGTAAAATTTTGCCCTATATCCTGTTCAGATTTCCCTTGCTGCAGCTTGTGACTGTTGCCTGTTGTCCTTTCTGTTGTGCACCTCAACAGCAACTCTCATGGATATCATAAGATTGCTCCACTTGGGTAATAGAAGGCAGCAGTTAGACTCATCCCTCTCATCTCCAGGCTACACAAGGAGAGCTCCCTCTGCTCTTCTTGCTTATTATGTTCTAATCATCAGCTCCCTAATCATCTTAATGATCTTGCACTGATGTGTCTCTGCACTTGACTGTCTTAATAGCAAGCAGTCCCAACACTATTCACAGATGTGACCTTGGGGGGAAAAAATGTGTTGGCTATGCTATTGCCACTCCAGGTGTTGTTAACCTTTGTGCTGCCCAGGGTGACCTCTCTGCTTATTCATTTTCAGCTTGTTGTCTGCCCAGATCTTGCTGCAGAGTTGCTGTCCAGGTCCTCAGACCCCCTCTTTCACCCATGTTTTGGGCACATCCACCCCAAGCACAGCGCTGTGCATTGGTCTGCATTGAAACGCACAAGGCTCCTGTTGGGCTGGCATGGGAACCTCTCTCATCACAGCAAAGCAATGTGATAAAAGTCTTTATTGCTTGTTCTCTCAAACCTGATCAGTTATTTTGTTGTGGTTTTTTGTGTCTGATGGTAGCTTTTCACAGCACAACATAAAGAAATAAAAATTAGTCATAGTAAAAAATTAGTCTCACAAATGAACATTAGTCACAATTTTTAATAAAAATTAGCTCAATTTGTTCCTTTTAATTAAATCATTATTTTTTATCTCATTCATTCAGAAGTCCAAACCATAGGCAGAATGTAGTGTTGATCTTCATATCAGCCTTGGTACAACTTTCCAAGCACTCCGTGAACTTAACACACTAAAAGAGTCTCTCAGGTTGTAGAAGTCAAGCCATAAACACCTTCTGCACCATAGCCTTACGTCTGCACCATGTCCCTTGGTTTTCCTAAAAAGTAAATACAGCATAAAAGTCTATTTGAATTACTCTCCTAAACTTAGATATATATTTCACTAAACAGTGAATCTTTGCACTTTACATATGCCCTATTCTTTATATTGTCTGAAAATGAATTTCTAATATTACCCTTTTAGTACCCCTTGAAAAGCTCTCTTAAAATATGCTGTACCTTTTATACTTGCTTTCCAAAATAAGCTTCTTACAGACATTTGCTATCTAAATTGAATTAATTAAATTGAATCTTCTTTTGTAGTGAAGGAAGACAGATAGGGTGAGAAATGCAAATACTAACACATATCACTTCTCCATCAAAGGCTTTTTTTCCCAGTATACTTTCTGAGAAATTGTATCTGCAATGCAAATGAAAAATAGTAGTAGTTCTACTAAACAAATAGGAGATATACATTTTTTTTAACTCTCTTTTTTTGATGTTTAAAACATTTCTAAATATCCTTTCCCCTTTGCGGAGAGAGGCCTTTGAAAAATAAATATCTCATTTTAGAGCTGTAGAATTGTTCATATTTTAATTAATCCTTGTCCTATTTCTTTAATCCTTTTTCCTTCTTTATGTCAATGGAATGCATATGCTTTGTTTACTATCAGAGAAAAAAATACTTTCATGATCTGTTTGTCATATTGAGGAACAGATTAGATATGTAAAATAGGTGTTGCAATAAAAAGGGACAAATTTGTGTTTTATAAACATAATTTTTACTGTACTTTAGAATTCCAGAAGTTAAATAGCTAAATAAGTGGAACTATGACTGCAGAAAAGAATTATATATTTTAAAAATTATTTGCTTAGAAGAAAATAAAGTTAATAGAATTGAACTGTGGTGTGGTGATTGTTTACGTTGCCACTGCTCCCTACCATGGTTATTACATGAAAGTGAATCTTGAGACCAATGTTGCACTCAAAATCCTGTTACAGGCAGGAAAGAAAACACACCTTACACGAGAAGCCAAGAATTTATTGTTAGTCTAATGAAAATTTTGAGACTAATTACCATACAACAGACGGTTATTAAGATTAGTCTAGTCACAACAGTTCTACCTGCCATAGTACAAATTATCTGATTAATGCAGAATGACATTAGCCATGAAGACAAAACTGTTGTACAAAGCCTTCCTACTATCTACCTCTGTCATTGGGCCCTGCCTTAGGATTTTGTGTTCGGTCCTGTATTTGATGGCATCAGTATTGCTTGGGAAGAAGAGGGTTTCAGCATGTCATCAGCATCTCATGCCTTTTTCCAGAAGTGTTTCTTTTACTTCTTTGCTGGAAGGAGATGTATCATACTGATGGTTTCTTCCTTCCTGCTATAAGAACCCTCACCTGGGGCTGTTTTTCAAACCTGCTCTTGCGAGCTCTTGCTTTATTGGTCTGCAACTCCTTTTTACATTCAAATTTACTGTATATGATGAGACTTGCTTTTTCAGCTCTCTTGGATTTACCCAGCTCTCAGTCTTCACTTCTTTACCAGCCACTGGTGACCTTGCTACAACACTGGGGTCCCCAGTAGGAGGGCATCCCGAGCCCCCTCTTTTCACCGTCTGCTCCCACACCTGGCATTATGTGCCCTCATTTGCAAGGCCTTTGCTATCACACCATGATGATGCTCCTCTGCACTACACATTCTGTGAGGGTCACAAATACCTCATTATATGAAGAATAGCTACTTGCTACTACTATCTGTAGAAAAATTCTAATTTTCTGTCTTTTCCAGGTGTCTGCAGGTATATATGTTCCATTTAAGAAGTGTGAACGTCTAAGATAGGCTTTAAAATTCTGCTTAGATGAAGAATCCTCTAAAGGTATTCTCTAGAGGAATATGGACACTTCGGGATGTAACTTGTTGGTACCAAAGTCCTTTTCTGGATTTGGTACTTTTAATTCTGGCCTGGCCAAAGTAATGCAATAAATGTGAAACAACTAGATCACAGCAAATCTGAAGAATAGTTGGCATACAGTTATTATTAGTAGCTCTCTGAATTCCCTTTGTGCTCTGCACTGTCTGAACACTGGAATTGTTCCTGCCTCAAAGAGATTAAATTAGGCTAAGGTTCAACATGTGGATTTTAAAGATAACTGCAGAAGATGGGCAACAGAGAGTACACAGAAAACAAATAATGGCAGATAATTACTTCTATTGATAACATCTGTGAATGGAGACAATGTAATGTAATACATCTAGCTTTTACTAAAGGATTTGATATAATTTCTCACCAAATGATGTGTTGATTAAAAATTAGCACTATACAGAATGAATGCAGCACATACTAAAAAGATTATGACTCAGAAAGTAATTCTAGAGAGTATCTATAATGATGTGTTGCAGGATCAGTTCTAAGCCATTTATTTAGCCTTTACTGGGAAACTTCAGAGATGAGAGATGGTGTAGACCATTAACAATGAAAAAAACCAGTTCTATCAAGTGATTGGAATTTCATGATAAACTGGATTCCCTGGAATAATGGTGAAGTGTAGTTCAATGCAAACACATACAGATCATTCATGTAATATACAGAGCTCTATTTTAGAGAGCAGCATGTTGAACGTGGGATTGGAGACAAGAAGGATAGCAGCTGTAAACAGTGTATAGTGCTGTAGAATAGGAGATGAGTTGTAGTCCTTACCCCAAGCACAGACTGGCCACAAGCAGTAGATATTGTTTCCAAGGGGCCTTTGGAAATACAGAAGTCTGAGTGTCAGTCTGAAACTCAGGGAAATTAAATCAATGCACCTAAACAAGGAAAATTTTTCCTGAATGACAAACAATGTTTTGCACACATGAGTTTAAATAATAGAAACTTCTAAGGGATTGGGCACAAAACAATTTACAGCAAGCAAAACTACCCTCCCTTGGAGCGTACTGGCTGCAGTCCCCTCCTCCTTTAGTCATCCCCCACTTTTCATCACATAATCCACCTAAGCGGGAATCAAGCTGTTGTCCCAAAAGAGAGAGCTTGGCTGGTGCTGTATCAGCTTAATGTGTCACCACTCTGTGTTGGTATGGAGAAGCCAGAAAGGACCCTGTGCTTTAGGCTGGAGTTTGCAACTGCACTTGGCTGCTCACCACCCCCCTGCCCGCGGGGCTGGCTCGCAGCTGCCTCTGTCAGCTGTGCTCTCTGCCAGTTGTCCCCATCAGCTGTGTTTGCTTCCTGCAAGCTGCTCTGCGGTGTCTCTAGCAGGCAGAGCGGCTGCCCGGCTCTCTCAGCTGCAGGCTGCTCGGGTGTTTTGCTGGATTATTTCACACAGCAGTGCCTGAGGTGTTTCAGCTCTTAGGGAAGGTTCAGTGACGCGCAGGAATGCGGTAAAATCATTAGCACAGAAAGGAAAGTCCCTAAATACTGTCTCTCAAAGATTGCTTCAGTCACTCTCTCCTTGGGATTTCTTTGTTAACTCTTCCTGCTTCAGAAATTTACTGTAAATTTGTCCAGGCTCTTCCCACCCCTATACCTTAGCTGGTTTTAACAGAAATGCCGTCAATATTACAAAATACCTATGAAATTTAAATATGTTAAAGCCTTATATGTTGTCTGTTCAATTCAGCAGTTCCCGTCATCCTACAGGTGCCCAGAGTGCTTACACGAGAAGCCACAGCTTGCTGCCTCCCAAGGAAGGTCCCCTGGCCCCTGAAGATCTTAGGCTTACCTGAGCAGAAAAAGGCACAGAAGATGTGTCCCTGTACTTGCAGGTAACACAACAAACAGCCTTGTAAAATAACACTTCAGATTGTGGTGGGGTTCTGAGGGTTTTTCTTGGGTGGACTATAGTTCTGCAAGAAATAGTTCTGGTTCCTTGGTTTTCCTCCAGCTTCACCTACATAGTTCGAACATCCAACTTTTACTGTCTGTACCACTTGCTGCGGTACTGAAGCAACAGGGAAAGAGCAAACTTGTTAGGCAGCATAAGTAAGACTGATCACTTGCCTATTTTTGGCTGGTTGTCAAAGCAAGATTAAGGAACCAGTTGTCCCACAAACCATTACACAAACCTTTAATCAGTACCCTGCAGTGCTCTTATAGATCACTTAGCTAAGCCAAACCAATTAGATGGTCATTGCTGTCCTACGAAAAAGATGCAAATATTTCCCAAATTTCATACTTAAACTATTAGCCTTGGTCTTCACTCCTTCAGAACAATTTTATTTAAAAACTGCAAATCAAAGGAATTTAGAAAACCAGAGATGACACTAAAACTAGTGTAAGGAATTATGTGCTAGGTTCTCCAAACCAGACAAGGCTGGAAGAAGAATCATAGTTTGAATGGGAAAGAGGAAAAGCTGTAAAACCAATGCTGCTTGATCAGCTGCCCTATTCTCAACAGTGCTGATTGGAAAACCATAGCCCATTTTCCTGTCTCGTAAGTCCGTACTTACCCACAGTTATTGTGTCCCTTCCTACCTGTAGGCAAAACCTCTATAGGTTATACTGTGAGTAGCATAAACCATTTCATCCTTGTGATTGTTTTTGCAGTGTTTTAGTTAACATTTTTCTGCGGCAATACATTTCATGCTGAAGGACAGCATATGGAAGATGTGGGCCTCTTACCTGCTGTACAAAGCTGGCTTGCCTGGGAGCTTCTGGGCATTAGTTCCTGAGAAGCAAAGGACCATCTCAAGAAGATCCTTCTATACTCTCTTGGGCATTCATCTAGGGGAGAAAAATATCCCACTGAGATTTGCTATCCAGTTCTAACCTGGTGCCTGGGGACCTGAATAGCTGCGATTTAGAAGCAGTTGAAACTCCATGCATGAAAATCATTTCCTCTTGTATTAAAGTCGACGGAGTAGGTGTGTGTGTGGGGATAGGTGTCTAGGGTCCTGTTATGATCAGTGAGACCTAGCAAATGCTAGCAGTGGGATTCAGGGTGGGATAGACCCAGACAGAAGGAGCTTGACAGTGGGTGAGATCGTGTGGAGGTGCCATTGTCTGCGCTGGTGGCAAGGGGCACCCGTACTCATCTCCAAGTTTGGGCTGAAAGTATTTGCATTGAAGCCTGAGGAATTTCACTCCATCTTTTTTATTTCCTGTGTTCAGTAAGACCAAAGAAAGTAGAGTGCATACCAATAATCCTGTAGCAAATTCTAGCCACAAATTGTACAAAACAAATAGAAAAGGAACTGTGATAGGTTTGACTTGTTAAACATGTTCAAGAAATGGTTGCATAGAAACAAACATAAAACTCATTGTAATTGTGTCAGTGATAATAACAACTATACTGTCTGTAAATTAGCATCTCTATTTTCTAGAGGTGGAAAATGAAGAAACCATGAAGAAATCTTTTGCACTGTAGGGATGGATTTTGAGATCTACTTATAATAACATAATTATTGCTTTTTAAGGTTGAGGAGAAGGTATGCTTATTATGCTTAATAATGGCTCTATTAAGAACACAGAGCCAAATAATCAACAGTTGTTCTGCCTCACAAGATTAACAATTAAAGAGTATGATGTGGAGTAAAAAGAAGAATGGCAAAATAGACAGAAGTGAGAGAGAAACTGTTCTGCTTGGAAACCAAGCACAGCAAAACAAAATGCTGTTAAAGAATGTCTGAACTACCTTTAATGCCTACACTAGAGTATATTAGCCAAACCAGTGAGTATCATTAAAAGAAAAATTGAAGACACATTTAAAAGAATACTGCTTTTTTTTCAAATGCTGCTTTTTTCTCATAAAACAATATCCCATTAATTACTGATCTGAAAGCAAGAAAAGGAAGAAAGAAAGAGGAGGAAGAAAGAAAGAAAAAAAAAAAAAACAAAGAAAAAAAGAAAGAAAGAAAGAAAAGAAAGAAAGGGAAAAAAAAAGACAGACTTATAATACATGCAAAAATACAATTGTCTGGTAAACGTACACAAAAAAGGTTCATCCACATACAAAAGAACTTCGGAAGATATAATAGTAATTTTTAAATTGTTGGTCCATGGTTTGAAACTCCCCTAGATACTGAAAAGCAGGAACCATGCATTTCAGATAGGCAAACAGACTCTTGGTATCACAGTGGAAACACTGTTTTAACTTCCATTGCTTTCCAACTGCCTATAAATTCCAGACACTTTAAGGTAGAGTTTCTTCTTTTCTAGCTTTCTCCTTTTCCAGCCTCTAAACCTTTATAATCACATGAAACAAATTAAGAAATCATGAAACGCTGAGTAGTTTATGCACTATATTATTTTCTTTTATGTGTTACTAAGAAAATTATTTCTTTTCTGCCATAAAGTACAGTACTTCCAGCTGTTTGATCTAAAAACACATCAGTGTTTGAAGCTGTTCTTTTGTCTTTATCAACTTGGCAGTGACTCAGAACAGCTTCCCCTTCCGACGTTGCCCATGGAAGGAAAAAGAGAAGAATATTGCTCGTATCTTCAAAATTATTGTGTAAAATTTTATATATGTGTACATATGCATATATATAGATCCTATAATTGCCATGCTTTTTATCTCAGCTTTCTCACATTTTGTCTCCAGAAAGTATAATCAGGTGGTGAAAAAACCTGATCAACACCATTTCAAAGAGCAGAGAAGAGTGTTGCTTTCCTTTTTGCTTCCTCTGAATTTCTATTGAAATTTCTATATTTTATCTGGGTTTAATTTTTTAAAAATAGACTAGCAGTTTAGAGACTTTTATGGATGACTGAAAAACTATCGTGGCATCCTGGTCTACAAAAAAGTACTACAAATCTATGATCTGGGCTCTTNCCTTGACATTCTTACCGTAACAAGAAGTACTACAAATCTATGCTCTGGGCTCTCGATGTAGAGGTAAAATGCCCCAAAATGGTACTATTACTGCTTGGAGAAAACATTGGGACCAACATTTAAAGGACAGGTAGTTCTCAGACAGAGAATGGGAAACCATGGCAGGATTGGGAAGTACTTCATCATTTGCCATCATGTATGGGTAAAGAGAATCTGGAGAAGGTAGCTAGCAAGGGAGAGGGTATTTCTCATAACAGTTTTGGTAATGGTTTTTCAAAAACCACAGATGTCCTGTTAAGTAAACATCTCGCTTGGCATGCACAGTGTAGTCTAATCACTCATGAAAATGAAAGGTCAACTAGGAGTGACATCTAGGGGGACAGCATGGAGTAAAGGGCCAAAGAACAGAGCAGCTTTCCTGATGAGAGCAACCTTCCAGGTTTCATCAGTATCCTGAAACACTGAGTTCTGCAGTGCTTTGCAATCCTTGTTTGATCATGAGGTATCATAAGTGAGAAGTAGGTGGTATTTCACAGCACTTTTCTGGGTAAGAGGGATGTTCTTTGTGCCTCAAATAATCCCTGTATCTGCAGGAGTTCGTATGAGATCAGCAACACATTTAGTTTCTGCACAGCCTCATTCTCCCATGCATATGTGTGTTTATATGGGGGAGAGGGAAGCAAAAGGTGGGAGGAAGCAGAGTAGTCCTTCTGAGCTATAAGCAAGTGCACAAAAAGATTTTATTGTATACCACAAGTGCTGGATTCTGGTCACACCAAAAATTGAGGTAGGGCTGCTATCAAGTGCTCATGAAGCACAGGAGAAGCTGCAGGAGCCAAGAAGGAGTGGATAGAGCATAAAATTTACTCAGCAGGAAGCTGGGTTGCTCTGTGCCAATGAATCTATCATTTCTTTTCTTTGCAAACAACACCCCAAAATGTTTTCAGCAAAACCCTGAAGCTCCATTATAATTGTGTGCAAGCTACAACTGCAAAAATCTCCTGAGCCAAGTTCAGTGAACAGAAAGGACACACAACTATCATTCCTTTAGGACTTTTTTTTTCACTCATGTCTTTCTGTGTGGTGCAACTCTGCAACAACCTTTAAAGAGTGTGTATTGCTACAAGGTCTACACAATCCCTTCTGGGTCACTAGGAAAAGCCTCACCATCTGTCTCGGGCATGGAACTGCTCAGAATAGCTCCCAGGCTCTGCCTCTGCTATCTAGTCACCCCTCCGTGCCTCTGCACTCTCAGGACTTCTCCAGTTGACTGCATTGCTCCCAGGGAAGGGCATTTTCCTCCCCTCCTTCGTGGCTTTCACCATGCCCTCAGTGTAGCAGCCGGGACAGCATTGCTAGAGCTTGTGTCTGCAGCATTCTGCATCTGTGCTAGTTTTAATCCCTATAGTTTGTAAGTCCCTAAAGAGAGAGCCCAATTTTGCCAGCACATCCTCTGGCAGCTCCATTTCCCCCTTGTGATGGAAATGTGCCCCACAAGGGAAAGCCCTGGCAGTCTCCTTCCCTCTGAGCCCAGTGTGTTTCATTTCATAATCTTCCACAGGAACATTAATTGCATTTTGGATATATTGGATATTGGATATATTGGAGAGCATTTGCATTTCATGCATTTGCAGTGAGCACAGTGACAATTATCCCAGCCAAGGTCTCTATGAGTCACTGTTGGGGCTTCAGCCACCTGCCCCACAGATCCAGGAGCTGGGAAATCAAGGAGCCACTTCACAGCCCAGGTCATGGATCCTGGTGGGTCCCTGCATTAGGGAGCATCCCAGGGTAGGTTGCATTCTGGCATGCATCATGTTGCTGACCATTGACACCTTACTGCACCCCCAGTCACATTACCCCAGACCTCAGGGGCAACTGGCATTTGTGGATGTCACGTGGATGTCACACCTTTCCTTGCTGCTTGGTTTTTGCAAGCTGCCCCTGGGCAAGGGGTAAGGGCCAGAAAATGGATTACTGCTCCCCACAGCCAGGCATCATCGCTGCTGTAGGGCTCTCCAGTTCTCTACCTCATACTCATTGTAGACCAAGTGATATTTCTCTTCTTTTTCTAGACCTGTTGGCAACATGAGTAGCAAATAGTCCCTGCATAGGAATGGCAATAATTGCTTTCACTTTCAAGGAAGTTCCAGTTCCACCTGGTGACAAGAAAAAGTGATTACCAGAACCTTCACTTATTCAAAATATATTACATATCAACATGTAGCAAAATCCAATTATATCAGTGACATTTTATGGTATTTTTAACTATGTGAAGACCTCAAAAGCACTGACTTATCACAGAAATCTACGTATGTTTTGCAAAAAACCCTATGAAACATCCTTTCATTATGCATAATTGTGACCCCAAGAGGGACTGCTGTGATCAGTTGGCATGACACAGACACAAGAGCTTCCTGAATCAGTGAGCAAGAGTATTTCTTTTAGAAAAGCAACTACTCATTTAGAAATTCCTACTGCAGGAGAATTCACCAGAGTTCTTGACAAGCTGTTCTTACAGTTAAAATATCAGTCTTTGAATTTGTCTAATTTCTTTAACAGACACCATATCTTACCTTTGCTAGTTTAAAGAGCTTCTGCCACCTTATTTCTTCCTGGGTAGGTACACTGAGACTCTCATATGACTGAACCTTCTCTTGGCCATTAGAGACAGGCTGAGATCATTGGTGCATTTCCTAGAAAATGCATTTTTTCTAGTCCTTCAGACATTTTTATGGCTTTTTTTCTGTAGCAAGCTTATTTTTTTCAGTATATTCCACAGATTTCTGACACCAGAATGGGACAGTGTTCTAGCAGGATGGTACCAGTACAGCAAACAGAGGAATTATAGAATCTTTGCCCTTACTTGTCTCTATATCTGAGATTGCTCTACTTCCTCTTTGATTAAATCTTTCATTGGAAACTCTTGCTCAGGTCCAACAAGGTCCCAAATCTCCTCAGCGTCTCCTTTGATGTAGCAGAGTCACATCTTCTTTTGTCTCTTCTTTGCCCTAAGATATGCAATACTACATTGGGCCATACCAGAACAGATTTTTCATGTCCAGCTTACTGAGCATAGAAGAGCCCTTGGTGCATGTCCCCTTCATTTAATTGTGCTAATTCTACCAGTGCAGCTGATTTGGGCATAATCTTTCCATGTTATACAAAATCAACACAAACCTTCCACAAGAATGGACAGTGAGATCACTTGAGCTTAAACCTAAAATCACCCACTTTAGATGAAAAAAATTGAAGTGTATGTGGAGTAGCATGAAGCATCTTTACTTTTCCTTTCTCTGCAGAAGTGAAGCCTAGTGGCATATGCTTAGGGGTCAGTGTAGCTTGACTGGTGAACTTCTGTGTTCTCTTTATGGCTTTGTAAGGCAGGAGCCTAGAATCAACAGGGTTTTGAAATGCAAAGATTTTTCCCTTTACATTTCAACTCCTTCAGGTTCTGACTGACTCAGCTGGAGATCTTTATGGGTAACAAAGGCAGGATGGAGAAAACAGCTCATGCTCATGCTTTTAAATCCCAGCCTGAGAAATTCTCTCTCCACTGAAAATCTGTATCTGTAATAAATTTAATCCACGCCAACACTTGGGGAAGTTCATGTTAAATCTATTCTAATCTTAAAAGACAGTAAAATATTTGTCTGTAGATCCTTGGATTCACCTCATATCACTTGCAACCCATGATCAGTATTTTTTGTTGAAGTTGTTATCCTTTTCTCAAAAGCAAGACCAAAAAGCCCAAACAAACAAAATGAAAGAAATTGTTGGAATGGGAAGGAACCAGCAGTGTAACCAAAACTTCAAAAAAGTGTAAATGATCCAAAATTACACCTGCAGCTCAATGCTCAGAGAGGATAAATAGCCAGAGGCACACACATGCACACACAGACTCCATTTGTCTTTGATGTCCCTAATACAAATGTTGACCAAGGGCTGTCTTGCTTACTTTTATGAAATAAATATGTGAAATCAGAGCCCAAGGCAGATGCATTTACTGACTAGCGATTTCCTGTTGTGTTCACTGAAGCTACAAGGCACAAGATAACAGCAAAGGAATAAAATCCAGGTTGCAATACTGTTCTAGCCTGAACAGTATATTGTTGCCAGTAGGAGTGTATTTTTATGCTCTTATATTATTAATATATATATATGAAAGTGCTAGGTTAGGCTCTGATTTCACAGAAAACCTGTGAGCAGTGGCTAACTCCACATGGTTATGCAGCCAAGGGCCCTTTATAGAGATGACAACTCCTCTGTTCTCCAGCCACATCTGTGCTCCAACTTCCACACCAGTCTCCTTTTTCACCATCTGTTAGCAAATTCACCACCTCCCCTCTCCCACTCCTGCCTTTACCCACCCTGGGAGGCAGATTATTTTTTGGTACTCTCTGTACCAAAAAAAAACCTTCCCCAGAAAAAACAAATCCCATTCCCCCACTCCTATCTAACGTGTTTACAAATTTGCTTTCTCTAACCCAGTGCTCTCTTGCTCTCTCTGCTCTTTTGCCATGGTGAGGAACTAACATCCTCACTTTTGGAGGAACCTTGTAGGTACCTAGGAGAAGGTACTCCTTTGGTGCCATTCTTGCAAAGACCACATGAAAGAGGTTGGAGGCTGCTTTACTGCTCCCCATCCATCCCATATTGTCAAGCCATCCAACAGCTTTCTCTGGTTATATCTGCAACAGGCTCAGGGTGAGCAGCCACAAGGCTCACACAGGCAGCATGACAGGATGACTGGCAGTGTGGCTGAGCCCAAGACAATGTGTCTGTGGCCAGTGGCCACTGGACTGACACCTCCTGTGCCAGCTGGAGCCTCCGCTGGTTGGCCCTGCTCTGAGATCTCTGGTGCAGAACCATGACACATCCTCTGTTCATCAGGTTTATGCAGCAAAAATGCACTGTTTGTCTGCCTGCTGATGGTGTCTGCTCTGACAGAGGTTCTCCTGCTTTCCTCTGTTCCAAATGCACAGCTAACAAACCATCCTAACATCCTTCTTTTGCACCAGGCCCTTAGTTTGCAGTCCACAGAATCAGAGGGACATACTTTTCAAGTGTTTATTTCATCAGGGACTCTAGTTATGTGCTGTATTCTACAGCAATGAAGATGGTCATTTCATCCATCAACTTGAATCGGCTTTCACCCCACTGCCCATATTCTGCTCTTCCTCAGCCCTTTCTCACCATCTTGCTGCAGCCAGCAAAGACTCTGGAGAGATCCAAATCTCAAGATTTCTCCACAAGACACAGCTCACTTTGAGCAAGCAGCCTTTAGCAGCCAGTCAGATCTGTTTGTCTTTCTACATGTGACATAAACTGGAGAAGTTTATACTGCTCTGTTGTGCATCATGGCTAATTCAGAAGAACTGTGATCATGTAAAAACACCTGGATGAAATCCTTATCGAGTGGTCTCAAACTGACTGTTGTGAAAATTGGACATTCTTGTTAAAGCATGCTGGACTTGCACATGTGATGGTATGTCAGGAGCAGTTTCCTGTGGAGAAGTAGTGTTGGGGAGATTTTTGCAAGAGTAGCCTGTGATTGAGGCCTTTTCCTGCAGAGTTCTGGAACCAAAATTAATCTGCTAGGAATTAGCATGACATTTCTGTCACAAGAAGTGTGTTTTTTACATTTTAGTTAAGGTAGGAGGCAGGAACAGGAAGAGTCACAAACACATTAAGGAGCTTGAGATCAAGCTTAAGATTGCCTGCAATGACTGCAATGTTCTGAGAGGAACTTCATTAGCTGGTGCTGGCAACCTAAACTGGAACACAGTGACTTCCTAACCGCCTTACTGGACTATCTGCTTACTATTAAAACTCTTAGAGTTGCAAACTGCAACTCAGATTTCTCCTGAATAAATATCAACAAAATAAAAAGAGGTTTTTAGCACTGAGTTAAAAGCATGGGAACAGCTGAGTTTGTGAAACTCTGTCCTGCCACGATGTGGATCCCTCCTGTCGGAAGTCACAGTGTAAATTTAAGGGGATTTTAAACCATTGCTGTGGTAAGAGCAACTCTACACTGTGAACAGTCTTCACAGAGAATCAGATTCCTGAAAGCAATTCCCCAAGTTTTCAAAAAAATGTCTCCGTGATTACTTCATCCCAAGACACGCCCAGGTTGTGATCACAGTTCAGGAACACAGAAATAGAGACAAAAGCAAGTGATCACTACAGTTGTAGGTTTTGTAGCCTGGGACAATTGGCTGATTTGTTATATATGGTTATATAATATTCCATATAATCTTTTATTAATACGTATTATATATTATATGTATTGCATTTTGTATTAATGGCTGGTTATGTATGGTATTATTAAAACAATATAATATAAATAATATAGAAATATTAAAAATATATAAAATAGTTAAAATTATAGTGACTCCTTAGAGCTGTTTCCACAAGCTGGAGCTTCTTGTGGTCTTGGGAGATCATTCTGCAGCCAGAATAGCTGAAGACCTAGGTATGTTCAGCCTTTGATTAGCTGTGTTTCCCATGTATTTTCCTACAAATGCACATTGCCTCCCTTAGAACAGGGCTATGGGAATTAAGCTGTCTTCTGGTTGGTTTGGGCTTTTTGCTACCACAGCTTTGAAAAAAAGCCAAACAATGTATGCTGTGCCAAATATGGTCCCATTGAGAACATTTCCAAATATCTCCACCCATGATGAGACAGAACTTTCAGGATGATTTCTTCTATGCTATGTTGAACACACATCAGTTTATGGTAATACTCATTAACTACCATTGAAAATTTCATTTGAAGAATACTGAGTTACAAATACTACATAAGAAAAGATCAAGCATCGGGTCCATACGCAATGTTTTAATGACTAAATGGATTTTTTACATTAAAATCAATATCTGAGGGCAAGGATGCTCAACACAAGTTGAGTCTGTGTGTTCTGACCATTCTAGTAAAACTTAATGTTCAGTTCCTGAGTAAGTGGAGCAGAAATCCGCAGAGTCAGTTTCTGTGGAAAAAAAGGAGACACAAAGTAATGAACAACTTTATGTTTATGTAAAAAAAGACCAACTCAAAATAGAGACTAAGAAGTGAAACTTCAGTGTAGACCTTTATGATTTTCTTAGCATATCTGGNATGTAAAAAAAGACCAACTCAAAACAGAGACTAAGAAGTGAAACTTGAGTGTAGATTTTCTTATGTATATCTGATAGGTGACTTGATGCCAGTATGCATCTTTCTACTGTTGTATTCAATTCAGGAACAGTTTAAAATTAATTAATAACGTGAATGAAATATGAAATTATACATACAATACCTGCTCCGCTCTTTCTGCGTTCAATGCTAAATTTAATGTATTTTGTGTTACTCATGTAATTTCCATTTTCAGTACTTCACCAATTTTATCTTTAGGTTTCGGGATTAATAATGTCTTAAAATGCATGATATCCATTCAAACCTCTTAGCTATTTCTTTGTCAACCCACAAATCCATGTTAACGTTAACAGTCTATGCCTACTTAGATCACTTCTTCAAAATATCTAACATTTTCATCTTTCATCAGAAACAGTTCTCTACCACTACTTAGTAAGTTGGAATTCCACTGCTTGAATAATTTGATTTTTATTCAAATACAGCTAAAAGTCCAGAACAAAGTATTGCAACCCCTTTCAAAACTAACCTGAAAGTGCCAGACAGCCAGAGAGGCTACTCCAGACAGTGATATACATGGACATTGGGGGCTATGGATATTGGAAACCTCTCTGCACTTCCCAGTAGAGGATGCAAGTGTAATAAAAAGAACCTTCCTATGCCCAGGTCGTTTTGTTGTCAGCACAAGCCTGGTCAACAGACATGCCCTTCCAACATCCCTGCTGCAGTTACTGTATAGTTCCTTAGGGCATGATACTCCAGAGGGAAAAAAAAAAAACTAACAGGCTCCTAATAATAGGAAGATTCTGTGATATTGCAAATGTCAGATCAGGGTAGCGCTGCATGAATCTGAGAGAAAGAAGTGGTGTATTACTAAGCAACCTGTTTCTATTTATATACAAATAAATATGGCTCAATAAGCACTTAAGCACTGCTATTAGATAAATTTGCTTTCTGTAAGGCAAAAACATACAGTAGAAGTTACTTTCTACTATATCCCTTCAAAGAGTGTGGTCTCTGCTTGTTAAGCCATTTTACAGCATGTAATCTCATTAAGCCTGTAAGAAAGTGACAAATTTGCCCTTTATATTTTATTATTTATATTTATTAACTACATGAGTTGTAAGTCTTCAAGATCTAAACCCAAGCTGATAGTGTTCTTCTTTTTTTTATTAGAGAGCATTATAGGTAGTGGCATTATAACATCTGTATAGGGATGGTGGGAGAGGTTTGACTGAATCTTGTAGAATTGTGAGAAAAATATCTTTAGCAGGTATAAAAATTGTAATTTTTGTGCAGTTTTAGACCTTCACTACAGCAGCTTGATAAGGTTTTTATTCTTCTGGCATTTGAAGTAGATCTTAAGTCACTAAGATCATATTTTTCTATTAAATCAAATTTTCAATTATACTTTTGTGACAAGATTTTTAGTCTTTTTAAATCATCTTTCTATGTGATGCTGTTAGTGTGCAGTTATTTTCTGGATTTCTGTGATTGGTGCCTTCAAGCACATCGCAATGGAATGTTTTCTTTACCCTGTCACACTTATATTGCTTTCAGCTTTCTTAGAGGCACTTTGGCTGTTAAACAATTTCTTCCCTCGAGGCAATACTGATTACACTTATTTATGACATCGTCTCTGAAAGTGAGATTTTTACAATTCTCCAAGGCAGAAATTTATTCTCAGCAATTTTCTTCCTTTACAGATTCCTTCAATAAAATAAATATTAGTACCAGATGTGTACAATGGGGATCACTCTGGTTACAAATTAAACTTAAATCATTGAGCCAAGTGGGTAGGGTAACCTAAGATGTGACATCCACTACTTGTTGCCTCAGTTGTCTTTCATTAACAATGAGTTAGTGGCATCTTGCAGTGTTGATACCAGGAGCTCCCTAGCTGCAGACCAGTGCTGAGATCTCTGTACCTGATCTGAGTACCACATCTCATACAAAGTGTGCAAACCGACTTCAGCTGGTGACAGATATGGGACAAGTGACCAGAGGAAAAGAAGTTTGCTTGGTGTTGCTCCTTCTGCCCATACTCCTGTGCAAAAGAAAACTGGGACCAGAGAGACTGTTGCAGCTTAGGGGTTTATTAGGGATGTTCTGTCCATCCCCTCTGGAATGTCTCCTTGTTGGTGCCAAGTAAGTCACGAATTTTGGTCTGGAACACTGAGGTTTGGGCACTTTAAGACACTGAAACTATACCTCCTTGGAAGATAGGGAGATCCCCCTTAGAGCCAAATACACAGGAATCATTTTTGGACACCAAGTAATTGTGGAAAAGATATACACCACTTCAGCAGCGGACAAAAATCTTTGGCAAGTGTTCTCATTGTATCAAAATTATAAGAATGACCATAAAACTACTAACATTGCTCCCAGTTTATGGAGCTGTATCTTCTTTTCAGTAATTTAATGTAGTTTTAGTTTTTAGTTTTAGTTTAAAAATTTGTAAGTGGCAGACATCAACTAAAAGAGAACATATGTGTAATAGCAAAGATTAAAGTTTCCTAAAAGAGCTCTTGCTTTTGCTTTTTTTCCTCCTCTGAATCTCAGACTGTTGTATCAAGAACTATGTCTGGTTGTATTGGAAATATAAATAGGTGTGGATGAGAAACTGTTCCTGTTCTTCACTGCCTTCATCCCCTTCCATGTTCTTAACCCTCCTTTTCCTAAGTTTTTCTTAACCACTCTGTTCAGCACTTACCCCACTCATCTCAAAAGAGAAAGCATCTCCATGGATAGATCTTCCATTGAGAGTAACAGCTTGAGGTCTCAGTTTCAGGCCAAGAATTGTAATTTTGTTGTACTTCAGAGTGTCAGCTCCTCGGTAGCCATTTTTCAGTATTTCTGTCTTCAGGTTTCCCTGGAAAAAGACACAGAGAACACTTTAGGACCACAACAACTCTTTATAAGTGACTTACTGCACACTATTACAATCATCCTTGTCAATGAACATAGAGAATGTCTTCCCATGTAGACATTGAAGTCCAAGATTGTAAAGGAAGAAACAACAGTTGTATTAATTTGCACATAGCAAAGGTTTTGTGTATGATTATAATTAAGAAAGGATGAAAAAAAATAGCATTTACAGCATTCATTTGGAATCTTCTTGGATGTGTTTTTCTACATGTAATCAATGTAAATTTTGTTCTTGTACCCATTACAGAGTACAGTGGCATATGCAAAGCCAAAATCCAGATACAGAGATTCAATTAGTGACCTCAAGGCAGATTTAATTAACATCCAAAACTAACTGCTTTAAAACATTAGCATCTTCCACAAACATCAGTTGCTAGATATTTTGCCCCTATATTGTGTACCACATCTCCTGCTAGAAATCTCTGTTATATATGCCCCAGCGTTAAGGAGACTGAAGGAACACTGTATGTCCACGGAGCTTTGTTTCTTGTACTTCTTATTTTCTACACATCCCATATTTAGGGGTATACCAAGAGGACACACAAAGTCATTAAACTAATTCATTTGGATCACCAGTGACAGTAATTTCCCATACATGCAATGAAGAGGAATCATCACATTTGTTATGTGATCAAAGTTGTTAAGAAAATAAAGATGAATTACACTGCTCAGGAAATGATGGATTGCTATCCAATCATGACTTTTTAAAAATATGCCAAGGAGAAACCCATGATGGAATCTTTTCCATAAATTAGCCTATGTTATTTCAGTGGTGCATGGTAGGAGGGGAGCAGAAGCTAGATCACGCTATTTGTGACTTAGGCCTGTGCTTAGATTGCTTATTTCAGGAATCCACACTAAAAATAAGTGCAAATCCCCAGCACACTGATTTAAGCTGCCTAAACAAGGAATGTTGGCTATTTTTCAGCAAATGGGGAGAGGCCTCTAAAAGCCTCTGGAGAATTTGTTAGAATACTTGTATGTGCTGTCTTCTCTCCACTGGCAGAGTTCCAGCACAGAGGGAGGTTCAGTATAGAGAAACCACCTCCCTACAGTGGTTTATTGCTGTCTCAGGTGTGGCTAAGCAGGAGAGCTAGCACAGACCCAGTAAACACAGTGTGATGTTAAACTCAGTGATCACAACTGTATTAACAAGGCTACCCTCAAGCTCTGAGGCCCTGAGATATGACTCTTCAATAGACACTGTTTTCTCTGACCAAGGTCTAGAGCTGGAGGTCTTGGAGAGACAGGGAGGTGATGGTCCAGAGGAATGAGTGATCCTCTCCTCTCCAAGCATCTGGTGATTAAAACAATTTCCCAGAAAGGTCCTGACTTCTCATCTGAGGGAGGAAACTCATGGATATCACTCAAAGCCACATAAATGGAAAGTGAAATGAAGTCCTGAATCTGAGGCCAGAAGCCAGGACTTCTGTACTCTGAGCAGCAGGGTCATGATTTTATTTTCTTACTGTCCAGCTCTGGTGGGCTTCACATAAGGGGGCACTTTGGCTTAGGTCACTTAGTCACTATGCATGTCCAAAGGGAGATGTCAAGTGAATTAAAATGCCAACAAGAGAGAGACAGCACCAGAGAGCAGAAGATTGAATCAATCCCCAAGACTTAAGTGTCTGTGCTAGCCTTGAATTCTTTATACTTCTGGGTTGTTTAAATGACAATATAAATTAGAGGGTCTAATCCTGTAGCTGTTACTTGTACAACATCTGTGCTGGGTTCAGAATAAATGTTGCGATGTCAGAGCTCATCAACAAGTCTGTCAGGGAACAAAACCCGTGTGTTCTCTTAAAAGTAGGTGTGATTAAATTATTCATCCATATTTTTTTAAGAATATAGAAATGTGCAACAAATACCAAGACTTTCATACATTTTTCATACTTCTACAATTTGCTATTTGAGATGGACTGTTTTCTTTATAAACACATAATAAAAATTCGACATTAAAGATTATTGGAATGAAGATAGGGAATTCAGTCATGGATTTACAGGTAGAAGTCAAATATGAGCAATGAGAAATGGAAGTACCAGAGAATCAACAATCTAATTTGCACAGTTCAGAATTTAATATAAAACTGGATATTGTTTTTCTGTAGCCTTCCTGCAATAAATTACTATACACAGACTACAGAAAACCAAAATGATTTTTCTTCCTTTTGCTGTTGAAATATCCTTTTTTTGAAGAAGAAGAAGGATTTTTTTTCCTCAGTAAATCATGAAGAAAATAAGTTAAAAATTAAATTTAAACTCTACACATGTGGTATTAGTTCCAGGAAAATATCTCACAAATATACCAGGCTACATAATAAAACCCATCAACTTGCCCTGGCTTGCTCTTGCTTCTGGAAGACAAATCTTCTAAGAGCAATATCACAACAGGGTTAACGAGATTTTATTCTTTTGAATATTTTTCTGTAGACTACTTTGGGGCTTTTAGGAATACATGGCATGAGAATCATAGAATCGTTTAGGTGGAAAATACCTTTAAGGTTATCAAGTCCAGCTATTAACCCAGCACTGCTAAATTCACCACTAAATCATAATCTTAAAGGCATCTCTTAAATCCACCTCTAGGAATGGTGACTCCACCACATCCCTGGGCAGCCTGTTCCAGGGCTTGATAACCCTCTCAATGAAGACATTTTTCCTAATATCCAATCTAAACCTCCCCTGATGCAATTCGAGGCCTCTTGGTTCTATCATTTGTTACTTCGGAGAAGAAATCAACACCCATCTCTCTACAACCTCCTTTCAGGTAGTTGTAGAAAGAGATAAGGTCTCCCCTGAGCCATCTTTTATCCAGGCAAGCATCCCCAGCTCTCTCAGCCACTCCTCATAATACTTGTGCTCCAGACCATTCACCAGCTTCATTGCCCGTCTTTGGACACAGGATTTGAGGTGTGGCCTCACCAGTGCTAAGTACAGGGGAACCATCACTGCCCTGGTCCTGGTGGTCACATTGTTTCTGATACAAACCAGGATGCCACTGGACCTCTTGGCCACTTGGGCAAATTACTGGCTCATGTTCAGACAGCTGGGGACCAAACCAGGCCATAGTCTACATACAGTACTCTATTTCTTACCAAATGCTAGAATTGCAGATGAAATATGAAGTAGATAAAGGGTTTTTTAAAATAACTCCCACAACTTACTATCATATACCTAATGAGCTTATGGTAGATTTATTTTATAGTATTCTTCTGAATTGAAGCCTCAACTGTTGGGTTTTTCTATCAGGCTTTCTCAGGATATGTCTACGCAGAAGTGAGCGCTGCATGAAAGGCATCAGTGCACTGACCCTGAGCTAATCTATTCCCGTGCTGCACAGAGCATCTGATCAGCACACTGGGTTGCCAGTAACATGCTGAATCACTCCACAGGACACCAACCATGGGAGCTTCTCTGTGCTGTCAGACAAGCAAATGCAAGCTAAAGAACTGAGACTACATAATTCTCTGCCCCACAAAACAAAAATTTCAAGTGATCAAAGTTAAAAAGTTGCTGGGATATCCTGAATAGAGGAATGTAGTCCTCTCCCACCCATTAGACTGAAAGTGTTCAGCAGGAGGAAGGCAAGGAAAAGGCCCTTCATGCCCAGAAGCTGCAACTAAGGAAAAAAGAAAGAAAGCTGAAAAAGTGGATTTTCAGATTCTCATCACAGCAGGGACATTAATGATGTGTCTCACTGTGATATTCAGTGAAGCAAACACAAAACTGCAGCATCCTAGTTGGACTATATTTTGTATCTAGCTGTAAATGAAAGTATTAGGTAGTTTACTAGATTTAAAGTCTGAGCTAGAAGAAAAAAAGCTTTAGAGAGAAAACTTAGACATCAGTACCTTACGATGGCTACACTAAAATGCAGCTACTTACTTTGTTGAATGTATATTTAGCCAAGAAATAGTTCTCATTTTCAATGGTATCTGTTAAAACACAAAGCAAGAAGGATTGGTATCAAAACATGTAGCAAAATCCATAAGCAGTTCACATTAATGGTATCAAGTGGCTAAAGTCAGACTAAGATGATTTGTGGGCTATTTAATCTCTTTCTCTAGTCTTAGGTTGATCTCAGGGGAACACAATATGAGAGACTGCCCTCTCTAGCAGATCAGCTGTTCTCAGTGTCATGCCTTTTTCACATTAAAATGCTGACTTCAAGAGCAATCTGCTTTTCACCTTTGTAATGTTCAACCTGGGGTCAGTTCTCCAGCTGTTTCTAGCAGGAGCCAGTGCCATTATACTGCTGAAAAGGCAGCCTGAGGACAGCCCTGTATGCTTCACACCAGGGCACCAGGCTTACCGATGGAATCACCATCATCCCAGAAAAGAGACCCAGAAGCTTCTCCTTGTTCATCCAGGGCAATAATGAGTCCAAATGGGTTCAGACGGCTGTTGACAAACACAGTGAGAAGTGTCAGCACAAATCCGTGGGCTCCGTCCCTTCCAAGTAATTAAACAAAAACTTCTGAACACAACTCCCTTTCCAAGTTTACAAAAAAGGCCATGGCAGAAGAATGATACTTGTTCACCAACAGGACTCCTGAAGTGATGACAAAAACTTTGTTTTGCCTTGTCCCACTGAAGTGTAAAATATGCACCTTTTGAGTGCTCATGTGGACAAGTTTTCCCTTCTTTTGTGGCCTTAATATATGACAACTGGGCAGCCTGGGAGACAACTGGTCCCCAGTGCAGCTTGGATTTGTTGCTGCACAGTGCTGGTTTCCCTCCTTTCCTACTTAGATTGGTTTCTGAGCATGGTTCAGACTTGAGACCAGTATCTTATCCATTGGCATGGGGAAATAATTTTCCTCAAAAGAGATTTGATTTTTTTCTGCCTTGTTTACAATATTTGATAAATTCACCCAAGGAGAAGAGTTCTGCATTTTCCCTTGCATACATTTACTTTGAATGACTGACAGCAGGCCAGTGTGGAAATAAGAGGTGCAAAAGCTTTTCTGAGCATAACCACAGAGCCAGGAGTAGGATTCATTTGTGCAAACGGGTCATCTCCGAGGTGATTTCTCCTAATGAAATGGAGTGAATAGTAGTATAAAAATACTGTACTTATCATCTGGGAAAGCAGCTGGGAGCTGCAGATAGTTTCTCTTCTGCACTTTCTTTTAATTGCTTTTTTGACTGACTGTGGGTCTGACCCACACTGTGGTTGCTTGGTGACGGCCATAGATGAGTTTACCTCTTTGTGGTGGTTGTGGCTGGTGCCTGTTCTGGCAGAATGTACCCTCCACGGATGAACAGAGGGATCTTGCTCAGTGGGGCAGACACAGTAGCATAGTTCTTCTTCCAAGCACTTGGCACTTTAAGACCCTACCACAAAAATTAATGCTGTTAAAAAGAAGGCAATCCAGGCTCTACACCTATATACCACTGAAAAAGAGAACAAAGGGTACATTTTCATCTCAATCGCATCAGTGAAAAAACATAAAATGTGGATTTCAGGAGTATTATTCCAGTTTCTTTTTTAACATGAAAGAGAACCTAGCCCTTGCAGTTATGCATATGCATGAGATAGAAGCATCATGAATAAAAGAGAGCAAATGGTCTTTAAAAATGGTATCATTATTCCATACGTTGTAGAATAAAAACCCCTCATCAACAGACTGAGTAAAAAGAAAAAGAAACTTTCGCTTCCTCTTTTTATACGTATGGAGTCTGTCACACTTCAGTTTAAGGTAAGTGATTTATAATCATTTGGGAATGTAAACTGTGGATTTTCTTCTCTTGTGAGGACGATTCTTCCCCTTTCAAAAAGTAATTACAGCATTCAGTGCATGAAATTTGTGTGTGTTGACAACCTGCATCATCCCTTTCTGGTTTAATGCCTCAAAAGCAGGTGTAGGCAAGACTAATGTACACAGTAAATAACAGGAAGGCTTTGTTCTTGCCCTCTGTAAATGATAATTATAATTTATGGCAAGTACACAACCTTGGTTTTGGACAAGCACCATGTGTATGGCAAGTATGTGCCAAATGCTGGGAGATGAGCAATGCTAATGCTGATAGGCAGGGCGAGGGACACTGAGGTTGCTATCCCTGTGCCCAGCCCAGCAAGAGGCCTCAGAGGGAACCACAACAAGGAGAGTTGATGCTGCTCAACTTTGCAGCGTCACAGTCTTATTGAAAGAGAAAACGGGAAGGGGTTGAATGAACATCCGAGGACACCAGCCAAATGCTGAAAATGACCAAATGCCTTTAAAAATAAGTCTGCATTTCCTCTGAGAGCATTTCTGTACTGCCTGCTCCTCTGCCAGGGTCTCTCAGGGTGGTTAACAACAGCCTGATGATCCTGGGCTCACATTTCTGAAAGCTCTTAGCATCAACCTAACTGCCCCTGTTAAAGCCAATGGTGGTCTTAGCCTGCAGATACAGCAGAGCATAGTTAGGTTGAAACTGAGCACTTTTGGAAGTGCAGTCCTGGGCATGGTGTTCAAAAGGTCAAGGCTTGTAGTCCCATAAAGCAGAAGATACTGGAATTTTCCACAGAGCAGACTGTTCTGCATCTCTTGGAAGCATCTTCTGGAGGGGAGCCTCACCTTGCTGTCAAAATATGCCTTCTGTCAAAAGTGATGCATGTGCAAAAGTGCATCTACAGAAGGGTTTGTGGTGTTTTCTCAGGAGTGTGGCTCAGGTTTCTGCCTCTGTTTCTATGCAGGAAAGTGCATCAGTACAGGAATTAAAAAGGGAGGGGTTGGGGGGAAGAAAGAAGTCTTGGCACTTTCATGCATTTCTAGGCTGCTCTTGAAAATTCTGTTCTACGTGTCTTGGACCTTTACAGACCAAAAATAGAAAACAAAATGTTACTGAAAGCTGTGTAATTTACTCTCCCAGCTGGCCTGATGTAGACTTTTTGTTCTCTAGTTTTCTTAAACACAGATGCTGAGGTAAAAGCACTGGTGAACATGGCTAAAAGTTATTTTACTGGAATTGTACCATTTTAAATTATTTTGTAAAATGTAAGAAAGTTAATCTTAAAAATACATACAGTATAGTAGTCAAACCATTCTGCCTCAGGGAAGTATACATCCACAGATCTTGCTCCCTGTAATTGTTATAAAGAGATTAAAAGATTAAAGTCTTTTTTCTTTTTGCATTTCTGATATTACATTAGCTTTATTATATTTGTGCATGGAGAGATGTATGCTGAATATTCTAATAACATCAAAACTTGATATTAGGGCTGAGTTATTGTCACAGCAGTGGACTAGTGCTGGCTAATCTATAACACCAAACAGACAAGCTTATGCTATTTGGGGGTTTTTACTGCCATTCCATGGGATGAGTCAATGTTACATGATTATTTCATTCCAGTACAGAGCCCTGTGTCCTGCAAATGTAACTGGCCTAGATGCACTCTAACACCAGGGCAACCCCAGTGAGGTCTATGGCAGCCTTTGCAAGACAGGACTTCACATGTGAAGTGGAAGGACACCACAGGTCAGTGCCTCTTGCACCATTCCTATTGCAGAAACAGGCAGAGAGTAAGGTCTAGAAAGGAGGATACATGGATATTTCTCTTCTTGTAAACCATTTGAAATTGCAGACAAGTAATAATAAATAATAAATGTGCTGCTAATTGCACAATTGCTGTTCTTTGTTTTGCAGTATGTGTTGTATCATATTGCTGCAGGGATGAAATCACGCTTAAAGGCACTTTGAATCAGTAACTCCAGGAAAAGCTGGAATCAAAACATACTTTCATTTTTGTCACAAGTTGCTTATTCCCACAAACAGATTAATTTTGATTCTCAAGGTAGATTTCTGACTCTTTGCAGGATTATGATTTATCCCCAAGGATTACCCAAGGGAGCATGTGGGGTAAGAAAAGTAAAGGTGGACAAGAGTCAAGGCAAAGTTATCATTTTATATTTTAGGGTATTTGTATAGATGAAAACCCCTATAAGGTCAAGATGCCTCCCTCTCCATCTTTTCTCTGCATTATTATGAAAACCCTGGGTATTCTGATCTGCAGAAAAGTGTGTAACCAACATCTGAATTATGATGATTTCAAGGCCAGGTTGGATGGGGCATTGAGCAACCTGATCTAGTGGGAGGTGTCCCTTCCTGTGGTGTGGGGGTTGGGACTAAATGATCTTAAAGGTCCCTTCCAACCCAAAACATTCTATGACTCTATGATTCCAGGAACCTTGCCTTTCTGACTCCCTAAATAACAAAACAGTATGTAAGGCAGTTCCCCATTTTAATTTTCATGGATGTCTCACTTGCCCTCACCCTCAGATTCAAGGAACAAAGGGCAAACTGTCTCTGACCCATCTTCTCCACACAAGCAGATGCCATGCTGCAGTTTGATGCAGTCACTGCTGGCCTGCAATGCCACTGTAAGCCCTGCAACACAAGGGCTTACAGCTCACCTCTGACTCTGCCCTGCTATCTGGCACAGCCCTGGCTGCCACCTCTCACACTGCAAGGACCCAGATATGTGTTCCCTTCAGAGTTCTGCTTCCCTCATCAGGCCACAGGCACCTGGTCCTCCTTTTGTGCTGCAAAAAACATTAGGATCTTCTTATCTAGGCCCCCCTATCATTTTATATGTCCTTATAACGTTCCCTTTCGTTCACTTCTTTGAAGGAAGCCTCCCCTGGCTTGTCACTCACTCTTCATGGGAAAGTTGTCTCACATCCTTCATCATCTTGCTTGTCTGAGACCCTGTGAAATCTCATTACTTGTCAGCTATTAGAAATTTGTGGGAGTCTGAAGATGAAGGACCAATGAATGAAATGCCTTAGTGGAGTCAGAATGGTTTTAGATGTAGAAATAAGAATTTCATTTTAAATTCAGAGAGGCGAAAGGGTTGGTTAAATAAAGGTGACTAACAGTGGTCAGTTTATATGTTTGATCATCAGCATCATCTAGAAATATATCGGATATTCTGGAAGCATGCTGATTGCTAACAGTGGATGCATCACCTGCAAATACTTAGATGTGCTCAGACATACCTTTCTTGTGCTGTTAGCAATCAGCAGTGGGCAAGGAGAGAAACCCACCCTTGCCAAGCAACGTGAGCCTTGACTGCAGCACTGTGCCCAGCAGAGCAGAGGAAACTGTTGCTTTCTAAAACCTGTCCTGTTAGCAGCTAACATTATCATTACCATTTCTGTAATGACTGCATTTGCCTGTGATGCTGGGAAACTCCTACCACAGCTCTTGAGATGCTGCAGTTCCAAAACACTGTGGGTGAGCAGTAATATGGAAACCAGTTTGCTTGAATATCTGTGTGTTTCTTCCTCAATCAACAATTACTGCTCTGTGTGTGTCCTTGGAGGCTGTTGCCAGCACAATAACAGGAGCACGTGAGGGGCAGAATCCAGCCTCTTTACATCCATTCATCACTTGGAGCAGCACGGAAAGGTTGTGCCCTCACTTTCATCCTCCCACTTCAAGTACTGGGAAGCTCTGTACTGTCTGTGCTGCTCAGAAATGTGTTCTGTAAGCTTTGACAGTGGAGGGAAGAAAGGAATAAATATGAGCAAACATGCTCTGAATGTCACCCAATGCCCTAAGTGCATTTCATTTCTTTTATTCCAGTATGATGGCATTTTTTAATTACACTACTTGCCTCGTCAAGAACAGGAGCAATCATAAAGGCAGGTCCCCAAAGGAAGGCAGTATCTATTCCATGAGTCTGCTGATCAGAGGTAAATCTATGTTGAAAGTGAAATACACAATATTAATTCACATTTTGATAGAACTTGCCGAATATTTTGACATTACTAATTGTGACAAGAATTCTGCTTCCTCAAGATATCCTTCAACACTGCCAAATATTTTTGCTGATTGAGGGAACGCCAAAAGCCGGGCAGGGATTCAGAAATTACAGTAGCACCTATCATCCAAGAGCAGACCAGAACTCTCACGAAATGATGAAGCTGATTTCTTTTCAGAGCAGCAATAGTGGTTAAAGAACTAACTTAATTTCTGTACAATGAGCTGAGCCTTCATTGCAGGAGCCAATGAACAGGATAGGGGCCAGGACCAGGAGAGGGAACACAGACAAAAAACCCTGTGCTAGATGATGTAAAGCACTTGTGAAAATCCTTGGATTTGGCTCCCCACATCTTTCAGAGATTTACATTTGAAATCTTTTGCAAGACAAGCACAAAGCAACATTTATACATAGTGTTATTTTTAGCTGCCTCTCTAGAATGGATGAGAAACCTGTGGAATTCAGTCCATTTTATTCAATGCATTAAGATTGTTTTGGATCCTGATCATGTGCTCCAGAGTGCTCAGAGTCCTGTTCACCTGGCATCCTCTGCTTTCTATTGGGAAGAGATCGCTATTCCACCATACATCAGCTAATGAAAATATTGAATAGCACCTGCCAAAGAGGAGAGATCCTCCCCATCTTAGGAACCTCCACTCATCTGGCATAAAATCCTTGAGAATTTAAAATGCCTTTCAATCATTTGTAAGTCCATCCCTGAGGAAATTAATAATAGATTCTAGTTATCTTATAAGAATATTGCATGGAGTGTGTCTTAAATCCTAAAATCAAGTTACCTTCTACTTCCTGACTTCTGCCTCTCTTCTGCCCCCTTTCCCATCTCACAGCCCTGCTGCCTTGTCAGAGATGGCAGTTGGTCTGGCTTTCATTCATTTTTGACAAATTCACACTGGCTATTTTACATTTACATATTATTCTCTAAGGACATATAAATTCTTTGTTTAAAAATGTATTTACTGTGTCTGTTTAACTGACTTTGCAACTGCCCCTGTCTAAAGCCAGATTTCTGTGGTAAGCTAGCCAGAGCAGAGTCACTCAGTGTCTGTGCCTGGCTCTGACACCCTGCCTATTCAGGGCATAGGCACACACTGCACCCAGCCCAGACTTACAGAAATTTCCCCAAAATGAGCAAAGATAACTTGGCAATAAAAAGACACCTACTGAGTGTTCAGATTTCTAAAATATTTCAAGCTTAGGGAAGTACATGGAAATTAGGAAAAATTGTTCTTGAAGGCATGCGTTGGGCTCTATCTGAAAGAAACCTCAACTTATTCAGAGGGGTTTTTTTCTGTCCAGAACAGTAGCTCTTTTGGACACCTACACCTTGATCATTATTGCATTTTGACATAATACTTTGTAAATATTTGAAGCAGGTTATGGCTTTTGATTAATTACCTTGTTGTAAAGATTTTGAAATATAAAACAGTTTTTGTTGTCATCTCAATAGCTTCTTTGTATTTTCAATTTCACTGTACTAAAATTGTAATACTAATTCAATATGCTTTGTTGTGGGAGATTTCAGGACAAAAAGCTGATCAAGAAATCATGACAAAAGAGAAGTTGATCGTATTTGTATGTGGAAACAAGTGTCTCAGCATCTAACAGCTCTATTTTCTCTTGCAATTATAGCAACTGCAAGCAGAAATTCACAAACAAATGAACTTTCCTATTTTGAAAAGATAAGCCATTAAACCATGTCTCTGATCTATGAAAGGTCCTTAATTCCCTCTACATGCTTCCTCTGGTTAGATGCTGGCGTCTCTTCTGTTGTATTTTTCCCCTGCTTAGCCATTAAACAGAACTTTCCCTTCCACTAATGGATTACCACCTTATGGTCTTTTTGGACAGCTGAGATGCTGACGCCTTTGTTTCACTGACCAAAAGCCTCAGAGGCACCTAATATGCTTACAAGAACGTACTGGGATGTTGTTCTTGTTCGTTATTTGGAACGAGCCCCTCAGTGTTTGAAATGGAATGAAAAATCTGAAATGACCACATGAAACAGCTATTGCTTGGAGTCTCTCTGCCCAGGCCCATTTGTTTTCATGTTGATGGTTGTGAACTCATAAGATCTCCATCTGAAAAACTACTGCAGGAGTTTTTTTAGATCTCCTTTGTATTTTTCACAAGTAAGAGAAAGGTTTGTTGTAAACTTCCATTATTCATACAATGAAATTCTGTTTCAGCTCTCTCTTTCTCAAAGCTCCACATTTCTCCTCCTATTAGCATCTGGGTCACTTTCTCTGCTTGAGTAGACCCACTACTAAAACAATTAATATTAATTAGAAATAGTAAGAAATACTCATTAAGTAATAATAGTAATAACCAGACTTAACTAATAATGGTAAGAAACACTTTTAAGCCATTCTAGGATCTAGCTATGGCAACATTAGCAAGTGATGGGACTACTAAAATGCCACTGGGATAGAACCTGGGGATTGAAACTGTTTGTGTTGGTCTCCTGATGCCTACACTTACTTACATGCATTTTAGAGGTTTTATTTCCTAGTAATCCCACTCTGGTCCCACTGACTAAACTACCACCAGTGGCTGGAGTGTACTTCTTGGCTCAGTTTCATTCAACATAAGCCTCCACTAGTGCATCTGAGACTGCTCTACAATTCAAATCAAAGCAAATTTGGAAATTTGCTAATGTAGATGTGGCCCAAATAGAGTACAGGTATGCTGGTAATGGTCAGAAAGGTAGCTTTAATGACATCAAAATAATTCTGCATTAGCAGAGATTGGTTAATATTAATGCCAAAATTAACTTGATCATTGCCAATATTAACACAAATCCCATTAAGCAAAAAATAGAGCTAAAATAAATAACATATACCCCCTTGTAAGATATGAGTACCTATAAAATTCTCTTTAATGTTACCTAGTAAAATAACACTGCAGAGCAGAAAGGGAAAGGATATTGCTTTTAAAATGTATCAGTTAACCATTATGCTGAGTAAGCATATACTTTCTATGGCTGAATGGTCTGCACTTTAGTGTAATCTCAGTTTAATTTGCAAAAAATGCCTTACCCTTTAACCAGAATGTTTTCAACCTAAAGGGAAAAAGAACAGTCCACAGAGTAGCCTGCACCAATGAAACTAAATTGTGCCAGAGATTTGGGCAATAGCCTTTCATATGTATTATTTGCACCCCTTTTGTTCAAGTCTTTGCAAAAAGCATTCTGAAGTAGAAAATTTGGCAAAAGCAGGTAAAAAAACCTAATTAAAAGATGAGGAAAGGGAAACTAAACCTCAGTTGGATTCCTGCTTCTTCCAAATAGAAAAATGAGTTGTTCCAAAAATTTGAGTCTAATTTTCTGAAGGGCTGTTCAGTCTGTATTTATTAATCTCAGTTTTGCACCTGCTTCTACACTCAGACATCTCTATCTCTGTTTTCTCTGTGCAATTTGTGGACACAGATGTGGGTTTCATAGATAGCTTGCAGATGCAAGTGCTAAATTGGAAAAAAACAAATGCTGTGGGTGATTGGACTCTCTGTATGAGGCCTTTTGGCATTCTGGACCCGAATACAGATTTAATCTATTTCCTTCAAACACAGAAAATACAGGTATGTGATTCCTATTTTCGAAATAAAAAAGAGCTACGTATTTGCCTAAGACTACAAATTTTCAGAATTCTTCTTTCTTAGATTTTCTTTTTTTCCTCCCACTGGAAACAAATATAGGCTATATTTTAATGGAAATTCATTGCATATATTAAGAGTTACCTTTGTGCATATAATTCGATTAATTGTTCAACTGCTCTTTTAAGAGAGAGCATGCAATAATAATGCGATGATTCCCATACAGATGTCAGCTGTTATATACATACATATATGTAAAAGCTCAACTAATTTTGTGAACAAATTATGATAAAGAAGAGAGACTCCAAACTCACTCGTGCATCAGTGACCTCACCACTGTATTTCCATGCACGTGAGACTCATAGAACAAGGTGTACAAGTATGGCAGCAGTGAGTATCTGATCCGAAGGGCAGCACGAGATATCTTGGCAAACTCGTCTCCAAACACCGCTGGGTCTTGTTCCTGTTAAGTAAAAGCTTTGATTTGTACTGAGCACTGAAGGTATTGTCTGCAAATTCAAAAGAGAACCTGTGTGCAACATGAGGAGAGCTGTGGCTGACATGATGCTACCAAAGTGAGTGTTCAAATTAGAAAAAGCAGTGATTTGCGAACTGGAAGATGTATTAAGGACAACATCCATTATTACCAAACCAATGCTTACATAAAATTTTTCAACTTGAAAAACTCCAGTGAGTTCAAAGAGATCAGGCCCCACCACAACCACACTGAACCTTGTCGTGGGAGGGGAGCTGGGGTTTCACGTCTGTGCTCGGGAACAGACACCCTGTCTCTAGAAATTAGTTTATCCTGAAGATGCAAGCCCTCTGGGACAATGAAGGTGAAACAGAGGAAAAAAGGAAGACTGATAATCTGCAAATCAAAGTCAAAAGCCTAATTATGTTGGCCAGGCACATAAAGGCAAATCTATTTAAAAAAGTAAACTCATGGCCCTGCTGAAGCCAACATGAGTGATCACACTGTGTGCAGTGGGGAAAACATTTCATCCATTTGAAGAAAGTTGATTTCTCCTCCTGTGCCCACCATTTTAGGATGACAGGACACCCACACATCAGCAGTGTCCCTCCCCTCCTCCCTGCCAGCAATGCTCTCCTGAGAGAGAGGGCATGCACTGGGTCCCACTATGAAGAGGGCAGGTTTAAGCAGTCTGTCTATATTCATTGGCTGGTTTTGATCTTACTCCAAGGCAACCTTGACACTTGGGATGGGATGAAGAGTGTGCAGCCCAAGGCAGTGCTGATACAGGAAATAGTTACATCTCCTTTAACTCCTCCTGTCCAACCTTCTTCAGTGCTAAACAGCCAGCTAATGAGTCACATGGCTCCTTCCTCCTTCACAAAATTTCTCCATAGTATTCAGTTTTCTCATTAAAATTGAAGACCATCTGATGAATTCCAAAGATAATGAAACATAAAAGGAACAGAAGTAACAAAGCTTTTTATATTATCTAGTGCTTTTCAGACAAGAAAAGTATTAATTAAACAGTTTGAAATCCCCAGTGAATTAGGTAAAGCAGATATTTAAGATTTTATTTTAACAATCATTTTATGTTAAAGAAACTCAATATTTAAGTAAAATTTCACCATTATTATGTTTGCATCAGAATTAGTCACTAATAATACTCCCTGCTGGCTCTGACCTCCAGAGCATCTATCTGTTATTTCAAAAATTGCACTATATTTTTACCAGTGTTATGACACTCATTGCAAATATTGCCTAGCAATATTGTTAGGCAATACAAATATTGCCTAATTTCACAAAAACAGTCGGACTTCCTAGCTGATGCTCAGTGAACCAAAATACCTGTTTACCTCTTTCAGTGAACACAAGGCTTTAAATGGATTTAAGTAATCCAATAAAACCAAATGTATCTCTGATTTGTAGCTCCCATCATATAGACACATTGCTCTCTTCCTGTTTATTAAATTGTACATATGTGATTAATACTCACTCACCCAGGTCAGGCCCCCTTTGCATGTTCAAAGGGCAAAGCAACCATAGGTACCTCTAACTTTAGCAAAGAGGTAAACAGAAAATATTTATCAACAGCTAACACCCCCCAGACATTTGTTCTCCTACAAAGAAATACCTCAGCATATCTCAGAGATCTACAGGCTAATTCCTGACCCTCTTACTGATAGTACTATAGCTTATTATTCCTGCATTTGTCCAGTTGTTGAATATCCATCACACTTTCATGCAGAGACAAAGATCTGTCTGGGGTTGTAAACGTTGCAAAATTTTGATGATGCAACTTCAAAGAAACTGAAGGTTTGCAAATAAACTGAGCTCCAGCATTGCACAGGTCAGTTTACAGACAAAAAAAAAAGCCCAAAACATTTATTGAACCAGCAGAACCATTTCATCGTGCCTGCAGATAAACACAGCATACCTACAAAGGCTGCAAGACCTTCAAACGTCATAGCTAGAAACAATCTGATACTTCTTTCTGTCTGCAACAAGTCATTAAAGGACTTTATGATGTTCAAACCAGGGCATGGGTCTGGATTGAGCCTGCACTTTTTCATCCATCTCATAGGCTCATTGGCCGTTTTGGTCTTGGTTGCCTCTTGGCTGATAATGCTGTCACTATTGGTGCCTCTCCTTGGAGTTCTCACATGTTTGCAACCTGCTTTTAAACAGCAAGGATAGTGTATAATGATCTCTCTCCCCTTCCTACAATACTTATTATAATTATAGAAGTACTGAAACAAAAATTGAAGCAATCGAGGGAGTAGGAAGATATGCTGGCATTCACTGGCTTTTAAATAAAACCTGGGCTCCAGTAGGTGGAATATGGGGGAGATGAATTTTACCAACAGCATGAGAAGACCGGTATTTCTATATTATCTTGACATTATGAATGGGAAAAATTTACACTTCCCTGTGTAATTCCCCCTCTCAGTGCAGCACTCCTTTTCACCCACTGCTCCAGTTTACCCAAGAATGGCAGGTTAATTTCGGAGAAAGTAATACAAATCACTGTTGACATGACTGTTACCATAAGAGTACAGCTTTATGGAACTTCATTTACTTACACTGTTTCCCTCTGCATTGTGATTTCTGGAAAATGGGTAGAAAGAGCCAAGCTGCATCCAGCGCAGGCAGAGTTCGTAGGTAGTGTTATAGTTAAACCCACAGATATCAGCACCAATCTAAAGAAAAATAAAATCGTGTTTATGATTGTGACTGAGGCCCAAAAATGCGAAACTACAGAAATATGCTGAAAAAAATAATTTATGGAAAGTAAAACCTATTTCTAAGTACTTGATAAAAGTGCTCCATAACGATAACAATTTTTCTGTTACTGAGTTTGTACTGGCTGCTTAGATCACTAAGATCACTGTGGACGATCTGACCATATTTCAATAATTCTACAGATCCTACATCCCAGCTTAGCAAAACCAGAAATGTCGCTTTTGGATGGCATGTAGTGACTCAGTCTGAATTTTGCAGAGCTATTTGTTTCCCATCAGCAGCCAAGACTGATGACATTTAGTCCTTTTTAATCTGCAGCTCCTGACGCTGCGGAGGCCGTTACCACTGGCCACCTCAAGCGGCTTGTTTCAGAAAACATTGGAGTTAATTTGAAGTGATATCATGTATGAGCCAGCAACTGCCTGAAGGACGCCAGACTTACATAGGGAATGCCAAAGAGGTTGAATTCCAGGATTCCAATGACTGACCGGCGCAGATCCTTCCACTGAGAGAAGTTGTCACCCAGCCAGTGACCCCCGTGCTTCCCACTGCCAACGAATGTAGACCGACTCAGGACAAACGCTCGCTTTCCAGTTGCCTGCTGGACAACACTGCAAAGAAAAGCAACAAGATCATTAAAAATAAGAATGGCAACCAAAAGAAATCATATGATCAACCTCTGAGCATTCAGGCACAATTTTATCCCAAGGGATGTTGTTCAAGAAACAAATATTACTGTGATCCTAAGTCACATGAAAATGTGGCTGCAAAACTGCAAATAAAGGAAAGTTTTACTCAGTGGCTGAAGTAAAAAAACTAACGTCTACCTCATTCACAAAACAATTTGTCCCAGGTATTTTTAGTCTTCCTAAAATATAATGTGTGTTTCATTTATTCTCAGCAGTGTCTCAAACTGAAAAATTGAAACATAATTTCCTTTCTGTATTAGTACATTTAATTTACTGTCCTGTGCGTTCCTAAAAAAACAGTACAATATGTATTTTTCTCAACATAGGATTTATGTTGAGATTTTTATAGGCAAATAAAGTTTTAATATTCTGGAATTAAAAGTAAAAAAAGGCACATAAAATATTAAAATTATATCTAAACATCTTATAAAAAAGAAATAATCAATATAGAAAACAAACATGTAAGCATTTGAAATGTTACCCCCATCCTCTGCTTTCCTGTCATGGTTGGATCTATGAGGTTCTATTACAGAATTAGTGGTGCAATTAATTTTTCCTTGCTTTTTGAAAATAATTTTACTGCATCACTAGAAAATCAAGGAAGTGCAATAAGTATTATTAACAAATCTATTACAAAATTCCTTAACATAGGGTCATCTCTGTACGTAATCGCATATTGCAATATTATATATTGCAGGAACTCAAATTCAACTCTGCTTTAATACAATTGGGGCAACAAAATTTAGACTCCCTGGGAAAACCTAGCATGAAATATTAATCATGTTGTTCACCATCCACCTCCCTCACCCTTTTCTTAATGAGATTTGTTCAAGAGCTCTTTCATCCGTAATTGTAGTGGCCCAGTATTTGCTACTGGATCTGTGATTGCAGGGAGACTTCAAAGTGCTTCAACACTTGTTTCTGAAGCAAAAAAACAAACAGCTTTCACGGAAGACTAAACATATTAACCTTAGGGGCCACATGCAGCAAGAGGTACAATTCTTGAACCTCACGGGACCTGCTGGTTCTGGTTTGCAGGTGCTCTGCTGTGCCCAACAACTGCACAAGGCTCCATGTGCTTTGTACAAATGGCATTTTAGAGCCATTTCATGGATGTCTTGAGTAAGAGTGCTCTTTCTCTTGCTGTTTTTAGCTCCATTTGCAAATACAGGTGCTAATGAGCACAATAACGGATCAACTCAACTATGATCTAGAGCTGCAAAAACAACTTGCAACAAGTAACCTATTTAATAATTTCAGTCTTTCGTGAACCATTGCTGAACATGTCCTAATGTTGTCAAATGTACTTGTTGATCTAAATTATTTACAGGATATCATCTGCAAATAACTCTTGGCATTAAGCTATGCACAAACTGATTGCTGCTAGTTTATGTATTCAAATTCAAATCATTTGACATGGGGCAGATGACACATTTCCTATTTTCTGTCTGCCTTAGAATAATTCTTAGAATTGGTTTTTTATATGATTATGAAGTTGTCATTCATTTTCAGCGAATATCCTGCAATTGATGCTGGTTACTAAATATTCCTGTCAGTAATTTAATTTAGTATATTATTTGTGAAGAGCGAATGCAGAAAGAGTATAAAACCAGCCTTGAAAAGAAATGTGTTTGAGAAAACCAAATGAATATGTATGAAAAATGCTTCACCAAAGTTTCCCAGTTTTGCAGCAAACCCAACCACTGCATATACTTTTGGTGGTATTCTCCAGCCTTGAAGGACTCTTTACCTTTGAGTTTGTTTCTTTTATATAGAGCCCTGGAAGCAAGTGTTGCAGGAAAGGGGAAGGTTCACAGCCACAGGGGAGGCTGTGAGGAGCTGTGCAGCAAGAACTATCCCAATGGCATTAGTCTGGAATAGCACAGCTGGGACAGTGTGTGCACTGAAGGGGCTGGGGCAAGTGTGCCTGCACATGGAGCTTTTCCTGCTGAATTCACGGAGTTTGCCTCAGGCAATTGCCTTTGCTAGCACAGACTGAACAAAGCTAAGAAAACAGCTCAAGAAGACGGGGAATCTGAAGTACTACTATTCACAGTACTACCAAGACAGCGTATGGTTATGTGGACTCCAGTGTGCAGACAGCGAATCCTGGTGGGAAGATCAGTGGTGGGAGGACCTCTTCTGACAGTGGGGCATAGGGGGCCAAAAACCATATTAAGAGGTCCAGGGTTTGAGGGCTTTTTGCTCCTTCTCTCAAAAGCTGGATTGTGCTTCAGCCAAGTCCACAAGAGCTGGCAAACCACTTCTGGCTTTTACCCGCTGCTTCCTTTCCCCTGGGCTTGGCATGTAAAATACAAATGCATCAACACAGTAATTAGGCTCACTTAGCCATGTCCTCTGGATGCTGTCACAATCCAACTGCTGAAAATGAGTGCTAAATGCTGAAATTGGCCAGCACATGGACCCCTGCTTTGCACTTCCATTGTGGTGTTAAATTTCCCTGTGCTTTAGCTCAATCCCTGATGGAAAAGGCATGATTTGCCCATTTGATTTAATCCAACAAGTAGCTTTCCACTGTCATTCCAGCTTCACAGCAACAGTCTGCATGTGTAAGCTGGTTTTGAGTGCTTCCCAGCTGCAAAATGAGTTTTACAGTAGCTGACAGCAACTGTGCTGCAATGCAGCTCTGCCCTCCTGAACTGAGCCCCAAGCCAAAATGCAAAACATTGCCTGCCCCAGAAGCAGTGGGAGAGCTGAACGGTTCAGATTCCTCACTGACAGTGATAGAAACTCCTCTGCCACAACAACGAAGGGACAGAAAAATTCCCCTGGCATCACACAAGGCTGTCTCTGCTGCAGTTGCTCATGAGATGCTCTAACAGAGGATAGGAACATCTTGCTTCAGATACACTAAAGCAGCAGCTGAAAAGTTAGGTCCTATACATATATATATCCTGATTTATCTAAGAAAAGTAAAACAGATCAATATTCCGTTCCTTCTTCCAAGATTCTCTTTCTGTGAAACTTTTTACAAAACAATGAATAGTAAAATGAAACAACGTTTCATATTAGATACTAATACAGATTTCCCAGGTAACATCAGAGGATTTTGAAATGTGTTTCAATCATGTGAATCTGATTAGAAATACTTAGAAAACTCACTTGAAAGTTGGTTCTGTCTGTGACCAGCCAAAGAGAGAGTGTGTGTTATAATGGTCTCCAAGGTAAGTCTTGGAGTCAGGACACAATGTCTTCTGTGCCAGAGAACGATCTGAAATGCCTGAGAATGATACAAAACAGTGTAAAATCACATACATCATAATTCAAATCTCTTCACATTTCTACATATTTAGGGGTGAAAATATGAAAGGATTTGGGAAGAGGAAAAGCTCAAGTGCTTGACCTGCACTGATTTGAGGTTAGCATGTAGTCATGAATACCTGATGCAGACAGGCACATGTCCTCAGAGGGGAGGAGAGGACTGATAATTCCTTTCAAGTTCTATGTTCAACAATTCAAAACATCTGTACAGGTATCATGCGTTCAGTAAGCAATAGTCAGAAGGAAAAATTCTGCGCTGCTGAATTAGGAATACACCTACATATTGTTTTACACAGTGAAAAATTTACTTAATAGCACAAACGTTGCTAGGGGAAAAAAAACCTCAAATCAAACAAAACAAAATCATCCAAAACCAAGCAGAAAATCAGACGTCCAGTGAATCTGTATGGTTGTGTGAAATCTTAAAACCTCAGTGTTCATATCATTCAGCTGTAAATGCAGGTAGGCAGCACAGTTCTGCCCTATCCCGGCAAAATTCACACCTAAGCTCAGCTCTGGCATCTCCCTTGCCCTGAGGCACTTAGGACTGGAAGGCAGCAGGATAGGGGCACTGTCCCAAGAGCAGGGAGTGTCAGAGGTGTGCAGGGGAGGAAAAAGCATGAGGTGCAGCAGCCTGCGGGCTGTTGGTGGCTACGGCCCAATAGGCTGCACAGAAGAGAACCAGGACAGATTATAGCAGGTATATTCACATGTGGATGGTTATCCAGTGACTCAGTCTATCAGCAGGAGACAGGAAGTAGAGGTTGCAGGAACTTTTTGCCTTCAGTAATAGTCAGGGGTAGGCCTGATGTCACTGGCACAGCTGCAGCTAATTCAAAGGTAGGCAAAATGAGGCATAAATTGGCTGCACAGATGCTGCCTGGTCTTTGATCCCATATTAAGGAGATGCTGGCAAAGCTCCTTTGATACAAAAAATTTTTTATCCTCTGCAGGTAACTGCCATGAAAATGCCACATGAAGCTCAGCAGGAATCGGGCAAGTCAGGTGTTTGGTTTATCCAATGTATTTATTTTCAGAGATGGGGTTGAAATGTTATAAAATCCTCTCAAAATAAAAAAGTGGCTGGATTCTCAAATATTCTTCTTTTGCATGCTTTATTAGGTGCATGCACTATTGTAAATATTTCTCCATGAACAAGCAATTTCCCTGCTTAATTGCACTTCCTGTATGTTTGCTGTTCATTACCACTGTGCATTTCTCTGTACCTGAAACCACCTTAGCCTCTCTGCTCTGCTGTGCCACGACAGCTACAATTCTTGTGTTTGGATCTTTAGAAAAAAGACTCCAGTGTGGCTGATCTACATCAGACATAATTTATAGGCAATTTTCTAGTAACTTTGACTGATATGTCTTTGAAGAGGACACTAAGGTTCTGAGGAAAGTCACGCCATGTCCCAGTGGCATTTGATTATTAGCCCCATAAAATTAAGGTGGGAGAGAAAAGAAAATGCTGCCACATGAATCATAGTTTCATTCTTCATTCCTATTCTGAGTATTTTGCATTCTGCCTCAGTAATACTGATTATTTTACAATTGCATATTAATCTCCAGTATAAAGTGTTTTATAGAAAACTGATTTGAAGGCCATCTGTTTTTAGAAGTTCAAACCATGGTTATGTGTAATCATAATCATAATCATATCATTTAGATATGGAGGTTGAAGGCTACACTGACAAAAAGCCAGAGGCACTGAGACAGGGACTTGCACAGATGAAATCACCTAGAAAATGGTGAGCCCCCAAAACTCTGTTAGCCCCAGTAAGGTCCTAATGTCTTGTTGGACTAAGCCACTTAGGACCCATCTCATACCTACACCAACTGAGCACTTGGACAGCTAAGAGCATGGACAGAGTTGGCATGAAGTGAAATATAGAAGAATATAAATAAAACTAAGGAATAAAAAGGGATGAAAACAAAGGGTAAAGGGATCTCTGATATTTTGGCCATTTTCCCCAAAGCCTCACATCTTTTTTCACATCCCTGAAGTCTGAAAAAAATGAAGGTAACTTAAGGCAGAGGTGGGAATATCTCATCAGTTCCTCAGCTTTGGTCAAGATCCACAGGGCCAGTCTGCAGTGCTTTCCATACAGAGAGAGCAAACACCAAAACCATAATTAAAAGCTGTGATTCTGCTTTCAAAAATTTACAATCTCTTTATAGTATTTTGTCATGCTTTTGTTATGTTTCTGCTTCTCTTACATTCAGGATAAAAAGAATTGAGATTTAATAAAGAAAATTAAGAATGACAGAATATGATGAGTTGGAAGGGACCCACAAGGATAATTAAGTCTAGCTTTTAGCCACCCCAAGAGTCACACCATGTGCCTGAGAGTATCATCCAAACGCTTCTTGAACTCTGTCAGGCTTGGTGCTGTGACCACTTCCCTGGGGAACCTGTTCCAGTACTCAGCCATGACAGTACAAAAGCCTGAAGGGAAAAAGGGAACATTTCCAATATTTCACTGTCAATATCTCATTTATGTATCAATTTCCTGCTTCATATTAACATTGCTCAGGCAGCTGGGCTTTCCTGGGGAAATGTTGGCTGGATTAACTGCCAGGACCACTGGCACTAATTGTAAGTACTCATGGCTTCCTGGGGATGAATGAGCATATCATTAACTCAGCTACTGAACAGGTTTTCCCATTGCTATAAGTCTCCCATAGGCTTGGACATTTTTAAACTTATTTTTAGCCCATTTCCAGTAATACAGTGAAAATTCCTTTCCTAAGAGAAAGGAAATGTATTGAATTAAGGCACCAGGGAGACCCCCTCTTCCTTGTCATGGTTTGTGAAGAAGGCAGAGACTGCCCATCTCAGACATAGCAGCGGTGATGGTAAAGCAGAAGGGTTACTCCTTCCATAAATCTGTGGCTGAGTTATAGTATATAGGTATCTTGCCCTTTTTTTTTGATGCTGACCAGTTGCTCAGACAATGGCAGGAAAGATAATTTTTCTAGTCCTGCAGATCCGGAGACAGACAAAAACGCTTGATTTTTGATACTCCATTAAAGCTGAGCCACTGGAGTCTTGAACAGGCGTGGAACTGAACACATGGAACAGGCAGGGAAAGATGGGAAATGAGAGGAAGGATTTTTTTTTTTTTTTTAAATGACAAGGAAATTTTACTTACTAGGAATGTAAGGAGGGTTATTAATTTCATTATCAGCACATCCAGGATACTGGCCTCTTAAGAAATTGGATGGTTCATTCATATCCTTTAATAACAAGAGTAATACACATGTTAAAAGCCTCATTTACGTTTTTTAAAGAAGGGAGGGCAGATATAATGAGACATACAATCCAGATCCCATCGTAGTCAAGGACATCCTTAAACTCCAGACACAGCTGAGTCCACCACTCTACTGTCCTGGGGTTGGTGTAGTCAGGAAACACGGATTCTCCAGGAGGCCAGGCCTAGGGGTCATAGGTGTAAATCCTAGTTATTTTCCCATTTCTGTTGCAGAGCATATGATAAAATGATAAAGCATGTCATTTTGAAGCAGCACTAGACCAAATGCATCAGAAAATTAAAAAGCCCACCTCTCCAACAGCAGGAGTTACACCATCAGAGTTGTTCACCCAGACTCCCATTTCCTGGCCAAGATCATAAGGTTTATAAGTGCCTGGTTCCTCATCCTTGGTTATGAAAGGGTCCTGAAAACAGCAATTACACTTCCATTATTGAAATCCCAGAGGTAAAAATTACTCTTCTATATGTATATTTTAGAAAAATTTGGATTATATTCTTAGTGCAGATTGCAAAAATATTGGAAGAAAACAGGATTAAATTTAACGAGTTGAGAGCACGTACTGATTTAGAAAAAGTTGTTGAAGATATGAGTATTTCTTGTATAAGGCAAAAGCAACATAAAATTACTAAATACCCTCATGTTTATTTTTAATGAGACATTCTATGTTCAAATTAGTTTAGGGAGGCACCATATTTTACATCCCCCCACACCAAGGTCTCTGCTATGGGTAGGTCCTATGCTGGGCGTTCCCACACCCGGACATCTCTGGGTTTCCTCCAAGGCAATCCTTATTCCAGCTGCCTCAGCATCAACAGATCAAATCTGGAATAACTAAAACTTTTCAAGGGGCTTGGCACATCCAACCTCAAAAGGACCCCTTAGCTGTCCGTTCAGAACTAGTGTTGGACAAGGGTGTTTTATGCTGGTCTGATGCAGGGTAACCCAGTTCACATGTGGGGCCTTACGCCTCTGTTCTCCCCAGACATCATGACCACAGCATTTTAGACTCCATAGCTCGTCCTTTCTGCCCCTCTCACTTCTTGGGGTGATCACCACCTCCTATTGCTGTCAGTGGCATTGACACCAACAACTTCTCTGCCTCAGGATGGCCATCAGTAGCCACAAAGCTCATCAACAGGGAGACTGATTGGCTCCTCGGGATGAGGGAGGCCCACTATGTCAGTAACTAATAAAGTTATGAATCCTTTGAGAAGCCAGTGAATTAAGAGATACTATTCAACTCTGCTCAGCAGTCAGCTGCAACTAAAAGGAGATAAGTGCACTTTGCAATATGTCCCTAATTGGGAGCAGCTATCTCCTTTTTGTAATTTAGAACAGATGAAGATTGCAGCCATTTTAGAATAAGGGAATTCTTTACTTTTTTTCTTAGAAAATGTTATTCCTTCAGGTTCTGCTTTAGGTAAAACTTTTCAGTTATGAAACACCATAGAGAAAAAAACCACTGAAACAATTCTTCCATTCACATATGCCTTGTGCAATAATTTAAGTGAACTTTAATTAAGATGTGACAGAAGTCTAATTAATAAACTTGTTGGAAAACAAAAAATATCAGATCCCAAATGGTAAGTATCTTCAAAGGCATGTTTTAAAGCTCACTTAAATACCTGAATTAATTGCCTGATTTACTTACAAGCCCTCTGATAGCTATAGCCCTGGTGAGGGAATAATATTCTTCCATGCCTCAAAAACAAAAGCTACAGCTAAATCCCTTCTTAAAGGGCAAAATTCTGTTTAACTCTCTAGCTCCAGTGACACCTTCATAAGGAGTATAAGAGTCCATTACATTTTTAACTTATTTAATAGTTCAACTTTGGAAAAGAGAAAACTGTCCATCTGCAATAATTATGTTATAATTGTAGAAAAGATGTCTCTCAAGGGACTTGAAGGCTAGAAGAAATCAGCTTAATTGGTTACTCCTAATCCAAACTTCTGGTTTCCTTCAGCTGAAAGGTTATTCCAGGGCACAAATCTAATATATTATGCAGGTTTAGTATTGTCAGAAAACCCCCTCTGTGCATTCAAGGGTTGTTTGTGAGGGAGGAGGTTCATGGCTGTTAAATCTTCCCTAATTCATCTTTTTAGCAACTCTTGGGGAGGAGGTGCTGAGCATCCTTAACTCCAACTGACTGCTTAAAGACCTAGTAGCACACAACACTTATCCAATCTGATACACTTCCACCTATGGCCCCATCATAGACTTTGATGCACATTCATAAATACTCATCTCTAAAATTATAAAAAGCCTCTACAGCTCACAGAGCTTGACTTGAAAATTTTAAAGCTATCAAGTGTTATTTTGAATCATAAGAATGTTGACATTGACTTGTATTTTGTCACTCATGCCATTTCTAGCTGTTTCCATTTTTAATGTGATTTAATAGAAGGTACACAAGGTCTTTCATTAAGGCTCCTCTTCAGTAATAATGTTTATTATTTTTCACTGTAGTCATTGTTACTTTTAGAACTTCTTTGTTTCTAAAGAATATATTTGCTCTGACACAGCAAAGCATGCACATGATTTAGTGCAATAATGGTGGCCAAGCACTGACACTCTTAGTCAAAATTTCCCTTAAATTGAGGTGGTCTCTGAAGGAGGTCAGGGGAGAGAAGTGCTGAAGGGCTGCACTTAGAGGCTGCAGCCCTTCAGCTGGAGCCATGTTACTATCAGGGTGACCACAGTCACGGAGGACTCCCTGCACTGGAGACTGGACCTCCTGATTGTGAGGCACCAGCCACCCCAGTGATTGTGGCACAATTGAGTTCAGGGTCCCATTCTCAGACAGGTTACTCTGCACTCCCAAATCCATTTAACAGAGGTTTTACATGACACTAAGTGGCTGCAGTCAGAGCCCATTTCCTGGAATTATCTTGAGGAAGGCAACAATCTGCTATACTTTGGGAACTCACCCATTACTGTCACTACCTAAAGGGAATCTAAAAGAAAAATGTTCTTTCGGTATCAAACTGGGTTACGCTTACCTTGATTGCAACTGGCTTGGCTTTGCTACCACTTGGGAATGAAACCCTTCATACTGTTCCAGCTCCTGACTCAACCTAAGGGAATGCTTTGCATCACTAAAGAATGCTAACAGACAGAGCTTGACAGGATGTCAGCAACTGTAGTAAAGTGAAATAGAAAACTTCAGTACTGGTGTAACCTATACTTCACATCAGCTTTTGTTCTTTCTTCACAAGCTTAACTAAAGAACTAGAACAGAAGACAGTCCTTAGTTACAGGTTAGTGGAAGAAGGAAAGAAGGGTTTCCTATCTGGATTCCCATTAGCTCATTGCATGAATGAGGAGTTGTTGTTATAGTCCTTGCATCTGTCCAACAGCTGAATTTATACAGCAATACCTCCCTGCACTGATGTAGAATATGTCATCTGAGAAACTGAAAGGGCTTTAGAAATGTTGTTGAAGTTAAATTCACAAGTAAGAAGATAATGTGGCTCGCCCACTAAATCACAACTGCTTGCCTGTAGCTTCTTACCCAGTAGCAAATGCAAAACAACTGGAAACACCCTAACTGATGAAAAAGAGGTGATTGCCATGTATTTATTGAAGGGCAAGACTGCATGGGAAGAGCTACCCCAAACTCCTGGTATTTTGCTCACCTATTAATGTTTTGCAAACTTTTTTGAGATAAACCAATAAATAGGCAGGTGGTATTTAATGTCACATCTCTAAGAGATGAGATAATTTTTAGAGCAGTATTGAGGATGCAAGTAGCCTAAACTGCCTAATAGAAAGAGCACTTAGTTTTGACAGCACATGTCCTCACTTGCTGCTTGGTTATTTACAGTGATGTATCCAGTTAATTTGGGACTATTTTTGTCTCAAAGTTGCTCTCCATCAGAGTGTCCTACTAATCTCTTACTGTATAAACTCTACCTTGGCTCTCCACTGATGGAAACTTATTTCACTGCTGCACCCTGGAGCTTCTCATGATTTGCAGTTGCAGAAGAAATGGAACCTTCAGGGGAATGTATCTTAAAGGACAAATTGCTGTCAAACAGCACTCACTACATAGGCTGCTATTTATCATTTATCAACATGTAATTGATCAATTGGGCTGCGTGGTTTTGTTGGAGATTCATAGCAGCAAATGGAACTACAGTACGACAAAGTGAAGATTAGCAAATAATAAATACAGAGAAGGTACTTTCAAATAAACTATCAAAAAACTCCCAGTTAAAGAGAAAACACCCACCTGTGGTGATGACTAGTCCACCCCCAGTCGTATGTTAAACTTCACAACAAATTTTGGAGGAAAAAATAAGGACAAAGGAGGCACTTCTGCCAGAATCTATCTATTTGACAAGATAATGTGATTTTTAGATGAGGAAACTGCAGTGGCTCTTGCTTATCTTGACTCCAGTACACCAGCGCAAGTGAAAAAGGAACTGTACTAAAATTTAGGACTCTGCTGTTCACTATCTCTACCCACAAGCCTTTGACAGGACCCCCTGGACAAGATGAGGAATGTGACCCTTATTTTAACAGGACTGAATCAACTTAGGGCCAAACATTAGTGGCCTGTCCATTATGATTCAGTCGGATTAGCTGGGCTCCTTACAAGCATGAGCCACCAATAAAATGTAGGTAAATGTGATGCAGGGCTCTGTCATAGGAGACAACTTTTAGGAAAAAGAAGGAAATAGTGTTCTGTTTCCAAAGTGTTCTCCTAACACTGTGTGGGCATCATCGGGAAGACTGGGGAAATTGAGTTATCTGCTATACAAGCAAATGCATTCAAACTGAGAACATGTGAGGGAGAGCTACTATAAGGGGATCTGAAGACCTCATCCAATAAAAAGAGCATAAGGTACTTCAGTTTGTTTAGCCTAGGAAAAAAAAGGCTGAGGGAGAATATACTTGTTCGAATCACTGTACCAAGAAAGAAGGGTGAGAGACTGGCCCTCTGAGACAAATAAGAATAATAGTACCCAAATGAAAGGTGTAAACTGACCATTTAGGCAGAAAACAATTACAGCAAAAAGTAGTGAGAGGGACTCTGTGGAATTGTCTCCTCTCCTCACACTGTGGCTGTGGGTCAGCTCAGCCTGAACTATTCTTGATGCATCTGTCAGACGCGTTCAGAGCACATGCTTGGGGAGCAACCCTGGCCATGGCAGCTGGCTCCCTGCTCAGCTCACTTTGCAAACAAGCAGCCTTACCCTAATGTCTACCTTAAATTTGTCCTGCTGCTGTTTAAAGTGCTTTTCTTCTTATCCTGTCCCCAGTGGTTATGGAGAACAAATTGCATCCTGTGCTGGGGAGTGCAGCCCTCCTAGTGCTGTGCTGCTGGGGGACGCTGGAGAGCAAGATCTTGTGAAGCTATCAAGGGATTTTATTTAATTTCCTATTTTATTTAAATCTGTATTTAAATTTCAATTTAATTGGTCTTCAATTCCCTTGCCACCATTGGCGCTCAGTTATTGTGACAGAGAGTCATTTTGGCACAAGGACATGTATGGGGATGTGATGGAGCCAAATAGCAAATTTTGTTGGATAAATTAACTGCGGAAGATGGAAAGCTCCAATTTTCACTTCTGTCCAAGTTAATTCATTTGGCCATGTGTCAATTTTGGTTAGAGGTTCAACATACATTTTCCAGAATTTTTCATGCAAATAAAGATCTCTTACATTAATTTAGGTAGAATGTAAGTACAAGACAACATGAATTGTAGTTACTAGCTTCCATAGTGATTAGGAATAGACTTTTCCCCCTATTCAGCTATTTTTGTGTGTGTCTTAAATTCATTTATTCATTTTCAGGGAAAGAACTGTATGAAAGCAATCCTATGTCAACTCAGCCCTGAACAGAGGCAAAATTTCTCATAACTCAGTGGGGAAAAGAGAATTAATGTTTTGGTATAGAGATGGTGCTGGTACACAGATATCCAATAAATGCAACCTTTTTAAATACGAAATCCATGAGAAATTGTTCTTGAGCAACAAATTTGTCAACAAATGACAAAAATGGAAAATCTGCTACAATAGGATATGTGTGTTAGTACCTAGGTACTGCTATGAAGACTATGCTGTGAATAGTTCTTATAAATAGAGAAATAATTAGTAACATTGTTAATTTACCAGAATCACAATATTGTGCATTCCTTTCTTCTTCAGCTCCTGGATGTACTCTGGCAGACCGGCAAAATTCACTTTATCATAGGTAAAGTCCAGGCGACGTTCCATGTAGTCAATATCAAGATGTTGGACATCCTAAATATTTTTAGAAGAAATATTACATAAATACTTCATCCCATCCATCTCTGGAGTTCTCAGGACATGGAAGACATGGATCTGTTGGAGCAAGTCCAAAGGAGGACCACAACAATGACCAGAGGGCTGGAGCACCTCTCTTATGAGGACAGGCTGAGAGAGCTGGAGTTGTTCAGCCTGGAAAAGAGAAGGCTCCAAGGAGACCTTATGGCAACATTTCAATACTTAAAGGGGGCTTATAAGAAAAACAGGGTCAGATTTTTATGTAGGGCCTGTTCTCCTGATAGGAGAAGGGGTGATGGTTTTAAACTAAAAGAGTGTAGCTTCAGACTAGATATAAGGAATAAGGAATTCTTTACAATGAGGGTGGTAAAACACTGGATCAGGTTGCCCAGAGAGATGGTAGATATCCCAGTCCTGGAAACATTCAAGGTTAAATTGGATGGGCAACCTGGTTTAGTTGAAGATGTTCCTGCTCATTGCAGGACAATTGGACCAGACAGCCTTCAATGGAAGTATTTGATACAGAAATTGGAGAATATGCAACTCTATTTCTAAAAGGCAACTAACATATGAAACGAAACCTAAGGGATTGGTTGTAATAATTGTAGTCCTACAAACTTACATGGTAGAAATGGACAAAATTAAAATGTAGAAGGCCTAGTTTAGCAACTATTTTGCAGTGATCTGCATCAGAAGTGCCATTATATATTTTTAAAATGCTAGCATCTCATTCTGCATAATAGCAAATCCACAGAAGTATCGCCTGCTATGCAGCCAAGAGCAGCACTTAAACCTCATGTTAAAAGCCCACTTTATATGTTCTTTTAAGCATTATGAAGATATTACAGGGAAAAGGACTACATATGGTTATGATCATCCTTTAGTTCTACAGTTCTTCTTGTAGGATAATTATTTTTCCTTTATTATAATTTTATTCACCTCACTTCACATTGTAAAATTAGCATACGCAGTGAAAAATGCACACTCACATATGGGATATCATAGCGGTGCATGCGATCGACAGTTTGCTTCAAAACATCCAGGCTGCCATAACCCCAGCGGGAGAGCTGAAATCCCAGAGACCAGTAGGCTGGCATGTGAGGGCGTCCAATGGCCTACGGCAGGAATGAGGAATACAAAAATACAAGAGGTGAGAAGTTATTCTGAAATACCAGGAGAGGCTTCCAGATCATTTAAGACACAAAGATCAGGGCACAGGCATTATATATCCATTAAATACCCCTTCCTGTCTCTGAGTAACTCTTAGAGTAGTATTGGCTCCAAAAAAGTGCTTCTCTTGGTGGATCCTTGCCCTTCACAGAGGCTCCAAGCAATACCCACACTGAGCATCACTTCTAAGAACAATGGAAGACCCAGTCTATAAACCCCAGGCTAATACTAAATGAGAGTTTTGCCGAGATCTCAGCCTTTGCACAGTAGCAGATGTGCCTTCACTTACACAGTGCATGCCAACAGAAATCCAGTGTGCATCCTCATGCCACCTGACCCATGCCAAGCCCACAAACCCTTGGTCAACAGCAGGCAAATCTCCAACAATATACAGCAACATAAGCTTTGCAAATTTCTCTTGCCACATACAGCTGAACTAACTCATCAAGAACCTGATGTTTATTTGAGCTCTCTGAAGTTTTAATTATATTTACACATCAACCTGATGAAATTCAGTTACTTATGGCTGACTGCTCTTACTGCTGGCCCACAGCCTTGTGTTGCCAGGCATTGAAAACCCCTCTTCAAGGTCAGAGTTACTGTTTGGTCCTGAAATTCTCAACTGAAACAAAAGGTAATGAGTTAAATATGATTTTATAAATATTTGATTTCCACTGTCTGAACGTAATCCATCTGTAAATGGCATGAGGAAACTCAATTGAGAGCACAGGGAAGCAAGGCATCCTGCTCTGCTTCCCCCGGTGAGACCTGCTGGGGTAACCTGGGACAAGCAGTGGGCAACCATGATGTGTCTGTTCTACAAATAAACTGAAATCTGGTATTGCCTTATTAGTACACACTAATGTTTTCTGGGAGACATCTCTTGAAATCCTTACTGCAGTTAAATCCCATGAAACTAACCTTTGTTTTGTGTTTCTAACACCTGGGCAGGCAACACATGAAAAGCAAGTAGCTAGTAAGCACCCATGACTTATTAATCAGTTGCAAATATTGCCCCCCTTTGGCTAAATAACCATTCCTCCCTTATTTCCTCGTGGATTTCTGTAGTTGGGTAATTATACTAAGAATTGAAAAACACAAAAACTTGTGTATTGGCAACTAAACCTCATCTACTTTAAATAAATAAAACAAGGCACTTCTGGCACTCTTTATTTATTGCATTGCTAAGCTCTCTGGAGATACATTGCATAAAGTCACACCTTCCTATGGGATTTTTTTCCAGGAAGCCTGACCTGGGAAAGCAATGCTGAACTTGAAATTGCTCTAAAATACATCATGGAGGCTAGAGCTGGTGGGATGTACACAGTGCACCAGACACAAAAACAGACGTGGGAGAAAGGCAGGGAGTAGCCCAGGATGTTTCATTGCACGTGAGCTGGGGAACACACAGGGTAAATTGCTTCCAAACAAGAAAGGCTTGTGAATACACAGTTGAACTTGAGCGCTAAACATTACAGCTTTGGCTACAGTGTGCTTTGGCTAGTTGGGATGCTGCTATCTCACCTAAGAAAAAACAGGAGGCCAGAACAACTGGTGAGGTTAATGCTTTGAGTCTCTCCAGGTGGGATGCCTGGGCTGATCAGCACAACTGCCCCCTACACCTGCTACTTGTCCCATTCCACCAGACTCAACTCTCTTCACCTTCCTGAACACTTACTTCTCCTTCAGTTCAGCAGGAGGCTGGGTTCTGCAGAGGAAACAACAGCAGCTATCAGCAGCATGTTCCTGCTGCAGTGGCACCCAGCGTTTGCTCCACGCTGCTGTGCCCTTGCAGGAGATGCTGTGGACAGAGAAAGGCAGTCTCTACTATGTAGGGAGAGGCAGACACACACCATTGTTACCCTGGTGCTCTCTCATCTGGTTGCATGTGTCATTAGTTCTTTACATTAGTTCCACTTTTCCGTTAGTTTTGCGTGGACACATCTGATCACCCAGACCATTTTTCAAGCTCTGCTGGGGTTTTCTGTGGAGAGCTGAATGGGTTCAGGATAATCTCCCAGACGCCCTGTGAGCCACCACCAAGGTGTCCAACACAGCATGGCAAGCCTCAGGGCAAGAAGTTTGCTTCTCTGTCACATCCACACTCACCATGTTAAGGATAAATTCAGCTGGGGAGGCAGCAAGAATTTTTTTTAGACCAGCAAAGGCTGCAAGATGAGCTCTGTGAACGCCACCACTTTGTGATCCTAAAGCATATGCATATTTTGCCCTTGCTTTCTCTACTGTAACCAGAGAGTGACCTCTACAAACAAGGTTAAAAAGAGAGACCAAAACAAAAGAACTCCTTAATGAAATAAAATGCTTTGTGCACATGCTTCTTGCCTTGGACAGGAGGAAGAGGGAAAAGCAGCTGATAAATATTAATCTTGTGGCTAAATGCAGAGCCCTGTGCCCTGGCAGGATGTCTGGGTGGCATCTCCTGCCTCTCCCCAGACAGGCTGGGAAATGGGAAAGGGATAACCAGCCCAGCCAGAGGCAGTGAGGATTGCTGGGCAGCCCTTCTCTGAGTCCTGTGACACCTTGGGTCATTCCTGGTTAGGGAGTCAGGGACATCACCAATACAATGTAGTTCAAGAGTTGGATGGGTATTTGCTTCTTCCCCCATTTCCTATCAAGCACCCAGCTGGACACCAGCAGGGCCAGAGGTGGAGCTGGCGTGTGACCAGAGCCCTTCCCAAATGGCACGGCCCCAGCACAGGGGTTTGCTGAGGTTCAGCTGCTCACCCTTATGGGATGGTGCTGTGTCCCTGGGGACCACAGACAGAGATGGTATTTTGTGACAGCATTGTTTGAGGAGTTCGGGGTTACAGCTGAATCAACAGAAAAGTATCCACCTTGCAAGTAAAATACTAACTTTTTAAAGCAATCCATTCTCCGAGTTCACCAGGCTGGTGTATCTATGGTGAGCTTAATTGAAACAAGCAGAACATTTGAAGAGGAAGAATGAAAACAGGGCAGCTGGGAAAACAAATGTTCTTTTTTCTAATTATGCTGTGGACTCTCTCTAATGGATCCCCCTGAAGCTTCCTGATAAAGTAACTGACATATGGTGCCTACTCACAGATGGATCAGCAGAGGCAGGAATGCAATTTTGCAAACCTGAAAACTCAAGTTTGGATTTGATATATATTCAGGATCTAGTTAATTCATATAGATTGCATTCTGCATACCAATGATCATAAAGTGCAGCAGGCAGAGAAAGCCTGCTTGGCAAAACTGACTCCCATAGAATTAGAAAAGGTAAATGGGGTATGGCAAGGGAACTGAGGGAGGAAAATGCAGAAACAGCAAACATATGGGTCATCCAAACTGAGAAAAACCAGCAAAGATAGGGTAGTGCAGAAGCAGTAAAAAAAGAAAGATTCTATTTTCTGTTCCAGAATTCCTCCTGCACTTGCTTCTTAAATAACTCCTGGTGTTGCTTAATAAATTCACTGTTAGTATTTCCATGTTTACACAACTTGGCATTATGTATATTTTTTGACTTTTTTCAGATGCACCTGAGAGCTGATGTATCTAGGAGGTATCCTGAAAGTGTTTTACAGTAAGAAAAAATTTCAGTGGAAACATGTGTATCTAACAGCTGAAATCTGTGTCTAGGGAGCAGTTGATATGTATTCACTTTCCCTGTGTTGGGTTATTGGACAAATAAAATTATTAATATGAGCATCAATTATATGAACTAGGTTATAAATTATATAGAGTAAATCAGAATCCTATTCTGTTAACACATAGACCAAAGACTTTGATGAGAGAGACACAGCTGCAGAGTTATGCCCTATATATCATAGAGGTTGAAGAGGGAGAGAGATTCTTTCCCATGATAACAAAAATGCTGAGATGTCCAGCAATCCAGGTACAGGGACTTAACATGAAAGACTGCTAATCTTGCCCCCTAACTAGCCATATAAAATGACTCTTGAAGCTTGATATTTGCTTAAACACCCTTTCTTCAAAGAGGAGTTGTAGGAGGAAACTATAAAAACCCAAGTGGGCTAATGCTCTGCATTTAGACACAGAAATAATGTTTTGGACAGTCACACAATGGCTAAATTTCACAAGTGCTCCTGTGGCCCAGGTATCTGTATCCGGTTCATCCCCTATAGCTAAGGCAAGCAGGTGAGTGCTGCGGTCACTAGTCAGGCAGAGGGCAACCTTCACTCAAAGTCTATGCACAGAAGCTGAGCTTTCTTTTAGGAGAACAAGAAGAAAGGCCCTGCAGCTGCTGAACAATTCAGAATATGCTCACAACCTCAGGAATCTAAAAATTTTAAGGATTTTCAATGCCACGGCCTTCAAACCTTGTTCTTTGCTGTGCAAAACACTTATCAGCTGATTACTCTTTCTTGGGGGACCCATGAATTCAGCTGTGTGGCTCCACAGAATCATCTATGATAAATTCTAGGTACAAGCAGATTTCTTATGTTACCTCCTGAGAGGTATAGAGGATAGAGACCTCCTGAGGTCCCTTAGACCCATAACCAGCCTACACTTCTGTAAGGAGGAAGTAAACCAGGAATTATCTCCCAAAACACATTAGGACACATGCAGTATGCTCTCTTAAAGCTTGTTATCAGAAAATTTGTGATAAAATAACAAATTCAAGCCCTTCACTCCACCCAAGCGCTATTAGATATCCATTTGTTGAACCCAAACTTTCCTGAGTGTCTTGTTATGGACCTCATACACTACTGATACACACTGTTGCTCTGTTTTGAAAGGCCACCAGTGGTCTTGGCAGTGGCAGTCTGGTATCAGGTGTGACTACAAACCCTTAGCCAGGTTCAGATCAATGTCTGAGCTCTTTAGCTTATTACTGCTTTCCCTGCACTCCTGCAAACTGAGGTGTTTGTCATTAAAAGTGAGATTTGTGTTATGTACCGGCCCTGTATATCGGACGTCTTCTGTAGAAGGAGAAAAATGTGATCATTGTCATATATATCTCTCTCTATATCTGTGCAGGACCATCTTGGATGTGCCAGAACCAATGCTCCTCTCAGCCAGGCTCAGGGACAAGAGGAAGCAGAAGAATCAGGCTGGAGATTTCTTCCTCCCATGGCACTATGCCCAGCACTCACCCTATAGCTTCTGTCACTGCTGTATCACTGGTGCCACTGGCAGGATGCATCCTACAGCTCACTTCTGCTCCACACAAGACATATCAGAGGGACAGAGCCAGCAGCATTTAGCCCTCTGCTCCCTTCCCACACCTTGCCTCATTCTTGGAGTCCATTTAAAGTAGATTATCCTGGGCCAGGCTGCCACCTGTCCTCACTCCAAGGATGCACAGAGAGACTGGTGGCCCTGACAGGGCAGCTGCAAGCAACCCTGATTACCTGATTGCCCTGCTCTTGGCATAGCCTGGGCCCAGTGGCTCTGGACAGAGTCCATGATCCACCTCTGGGTGCTGGGGGCAACCTGGAGATGTGCACAGGGAAACCTTGTGTACTCCAGAGACCCAATAAAGAGCTTTGTTACAAAGCTATCCTAACTCACTGGTTTGAAGGGAGCCACATGAAAGCACAGAGCAGAGCCAAGCTCCTAAACCTCTCACAGAACAAGCATGGTGGGGGCCAGAGAGGTTGCTCAAATACCGAAATCTCACTGAAAGCAACAGCCCAAAACTTTGGAGAAAGGTGTGGAACACCTTGCTCTGGACACAACTGCCTTGCTCTCCACAGCCATGCACCACCTGGCCCCTGGCCACCCTGCCCTGCCATCCTGGGGCCATCCTGGAGAGATACAATGGGTGGTCCCTGCAAAAAGCAGTGATTTGGGGCAGATGCTTGCACAGGTGGGTAGTGGGTGTCATTCCCCCAGGAAGCTCATTGCAGCAGTGCAGCCTGGTCCCACCAGGGTCCCCAGCAGGCAGGAGCTCCCAAACACCAATTCACAGAGGAGACCCATGCAGATAGCTGAGAGAGCTGAGAGCTGAGCTGTGCCTTGAAGACATCAGTCATAGTCCTCCTTTCCACCCCTTCTTCTTCCCTGCAGCATGACAATGACTGCACAGGAAAGTTCTCTCAGTGTGACAGAAAAATACAACTGAAAAATAAAGTCTTTTCTCTCTCCTTCACCTTCCCACAGTTCTTGTACATAAAAGCCAAATCATTACCCTAGAAACTAACACTATGGTAATTGTAACATTTGCGACCTTGGAATTTCAGGATGTTTACTGAAGAAGTTATTATTTCACTGTGAAATTACTAACATGCATTCTTTAAGATTCCCTAGAGAGTTGAGCACAAGCTCAAAGAATACAGAACAGGAGATTTTTTGGTCCTGCATGTCACATGTCTCATTAGGAGACGCCCACTGCTCTCCTTTTCCTTGTTTTCTTTCTCCAGCTCCATTTTCAGAGACAGGGGTGGAAAGTGAGCTCCCACTACCCATCAGCTGGCGAGTGAGAACTCTCTCATTTTATTTTCAGCTGCTGACCACCTGCTAAGCCACAGAAATGCTGCTTTCAAACACCAGCAAAAGACTTCAAAAATAAACAGGGATGGCTCTAATCTCCATTGCAATGCTGCACCACTAACTCCCCTGAAATAGGGATCAAAGCTGCAGCCCAGGGGACAGTTGCTTTACTTATTTTTTCTTTCTTTGGGTTGTTGTTGTTGGTGGTTTTTTTGTTTTTATTACCCGTATATAAGTTAAAAACCCAATTACTCGCTCATCTGTGGCACTGGGATCAGAGATGGTGTGTGCTGGTTTTGGCTGGGATAAAGTTAATTTTCTTCATAGTAGCTCGTATGGGGCTGTGTTTTGGATTTGTGCTGAAAAAGTGATAAATCAAGGATTTTTTTACCACCTCACCAGGTGAGGAGGCTGGGGGTGTACAAGTTGTTGGAAGGGAACACAGTAGGAACATCAGACCTCAACTGATCCAGGGGATATTCCAGACCATACGGCGTCATAGTCAGCATATAAAGTTGGGGGAAGAAGAAAAGAGAGTGGAATGTTTGGAGTGATGGTGTTTGTCTTTCCCAGTAATAGTTATGTGTTCAGCCATTTCCCCATTTCCTGGGGAAGGCTGCCTGCCCATGGGAAGTGGTGAATTAATTCCTTGCTTTGCCTTGCTTGCATGCATGGCTTTTGCTTTATCCATTAAACTGCAGCAGCTGAGTTGCTGGCCAGGGTTAAACCATGACAGGCGACTGTGCAGACGATGTGCAGAGGGAGCTGAAAACCCCCAAGCAACAGAACAATCACTCCTGCTCTGGGACATGGAGGGGCACCATCAGCCTCCCACCTCTCTGGGAGGCACAACCTGAACCTCTGCCTGGAAAAGGAAGGTTTAACAGAACCCAATACCCTGGGGAGGTTCCAGCCTTCCCAAAACAGCAGCATAAGCAAGTCTTATCCTTTCTGTCACCAAACCAGAAACCAGCAATAGTTTCCTTCTCTGCTGAATACTCTTTTTCCCCTCAATCTGAACCACAGTATTTCTATTCCCATTTCAGGCACTTTAAAAGAAGGCAAGCAGAGGATATGGAGGCTTTAAAAACCCAGGAAATTCAAAAGATTTGCTAAAACTCAGAGCTCAGGCCCCTTTGAGGGGTGTTATGGGGGAAGGCAGAGCACATGCACAACTCCCTGTGAGCTCTGAGTGCCCAGCTCTGGGATGCTCTACCATAGGCTGCTCAGCACTTCAGTTGCAGCCTAATCCTCAAGGTCTGCACACATGACCCCTCCTTCTCACAGTAGCATGCCCCTTCTCAGCTTTGCTCCACCTGCTTTAAATTTGACACCAATTTCTTTACCTACAGAGCTTGGGTCTGAGGTGGCAATTTCCTGTGCAAAGGCCCAATTAATGCATCACCAGGCATTTAGTGATGAGGGAAAACATGTTATCTGCTACTTTTTTCCTGTGCAGTCCTCACTAGGTAAGAATTGCAAGTACACTTCCAAAACAGCTATCTGCATGTGTAGTCTCAGTTCTGTGGAAAACACTGGGCAATTGGAAAGAAAGTAGTTACACTCTGTGAGACAGCAGTAAATGTATTGTTTCACATCTATGCTCTCCAGTGCAATTACATCGGCTTTCATTAGTAAAAAACAGGCTGATGGCTCCAAAATCAACAGGCAATTCCACAGGCAAATAAATGCCTGAAGCCTTTTAAAGTCCATCCAACACCTCTGAAATCCAGCAGATGTAAAGTTCCCAAACATTCCCATCTGCATTCTGCCTAGTTTTTCTCCATCCACAGTGTCAAAAACAGTCATGGTCATACAGCGAAGACTGTAAAATTATGACAGCCCCGAGCTTAAACAGATTCTTTTCTAATCATTGCATCCCTTTTAATGCACTCCTGAACCCCATTCTGAAATACTGCAGGAAAGACTGGAGACATGCACTGAACACCCAGCCAGCCTGCAACACTCAGACTGCTCACAGATGCTTGAGCATATGCCAGTTTTCTCACGGATCTGAAGTTACAGCTTTTTAGAAATAGATCATGACAAGGCTTTGGCTGCACTACCTAATACTACCAGATCCTGATGGGACTTTGTTACAAGGCACTGCCCCACATGCCCTATGTGCTTTTCTACTAACCTCAGTGTATTGCTGAACGACATTTTCGGGGGTCGGTCCCAGGAAGAGATAGAAGTCGAAGATCCCTCCAATAGTGCGGAAAGTCAAAGATGGGTTTGGAGACAGAGTAACATCTAAAAGGGAAAAAAATAGGTTCTCAGTGCAAACCAGCTCTGACTACAGATGGGAATGGGTCAAGAATGCAGAAGGGGAGGTTGAGATTTGATTAGGAAGCATTTCTTTACCAAGAGGGTGGTCAAACACTGGACCAGGCTTCCCAGAGATGTGGCCGATGCTCCAAGACTGTCAGTGTTTAAGAGGCATTCAGACTGGCATTGTGCAGCAATACATCACAGAAACCCACACAGCGTAGATTGCATAGATCCATGTGTCTCAGTATCATTTATATAAAAAGGATCAACAAGTTTGTGTTTAGGGTTCCTCTACACTATTTTGATCTTATTGGAAGCCACTGCTTGCCAGGGGAAACTGATTTCATAGACTGCATGAAGATTCCCCTTTACTGAAATTATACCACTAGATTAATAAAGTAAGGTGACCATGGCAACATACAAAACTATTCTCCAAGACAGAATACAGGACTGACTTAAATTGATTCGATTTAGTTATGCCAGTCTCTGAGGAAATTTCCTACACCTTCTTCTTTCCTTCTACGTACATCTCTATTCAAAAAAAAGTTTAGCATATATTTTCTCTGAAAATACCTTACCTTGTAAAACAGTCATTCTAATGAAATCCTTTTGAAAACTCTATAGTAATTCCTGGAAGCTTAGTTAAGGAACAGTCACTCATATTTGTATCACATTGAAAAAGCAACCACTGAAGCAGTTTTGTATACTTATTGATTTATCATCTTTCTACGTGCAGTCCATATAGTCCATATATCTTTTTACCTTGTGCATTGGAGTTCAGAAGGAGAACACCGTGGGCACTGGAGTCAGGTTCTACACACATGTAGAAAGGGTGAACTCCATAGAGGTTGGCAAATGACTGAAACATAAACGACACATGAGGTATGGCTTGACTTGGCTATTTTTCATAGTTTTTGTCAGGTAGCTACATATGCATAGACATGGAAATTCATTCATAGTTAGACTTGTTTTGAAAGGTGGGGGATTTTTTCATCTAGACTGGTGTGAAATCAAATTGATAGAAAAGAGTTATTTTCTCTGCCTCATTACAATGGTACTTATTAGTTTTTCTCAGTTAAACCTTTCATATTCTGCCAAACCCTCCAAAATGGCATGGGTAAGAATCACTCGCTAGTTAAAACAGATTCATCAACCACCGACTCCAGTTTAGCCAAATATCTAATGAGTCTTGCAGAAGTCCAGCTTGTTTGGATGAACAGGGATTGGTCTGAGCATGAAAATCAATGCTTTTCTAAACCAGAACCTTGGCGCACAAAATACTTTTTTCTGAAAACTACACTGTGAGAAAGTTTCTGACAAAAGGTTGCGAAGTACCCTTAAAATGGCTCATGGCTTTGTAATTTAATTAAAATTGATGATATCTGCAAAACTTGCGAGGTTCTGCGCATGCCACCTCCTTTCGGTGACACCAGGTAGGACAAAGTGCTGCACAAACTGAATTACCGTTGGTGCCTGATCCCTGGTGTACATGCCATAGGTACTGAAGTCCATGTTGTGTTTGAAGGTTGGGTGCTCATGTTCACCAAACCCATACACAGAAGTGGACGGCACAGTAGTGGTGATTTGAAGGAACTGGTTGGAGAAAAACAGATCGACCAGGGGACTGTCCCACCTGTGACAAACAGAGGGAGAACATGATTAGTTTGCTTATCTTTGGTATGTATAATTTTAAGTCCATATCTGGCTATTTATGCTTTTTATGTCTTTTGGAGAACAACAATATTAAAAAAAATATTAAATTCCATGCATGTCTCTGACATGCTTAACCTAACACACATTAAATTCATCTTGCAATGGCTGCAGATATCTCATCTACTTATAAAAAAATGCAGCAATATAATTTTGGAAAAGAACAACTAAAATAACAGAAGACACTATCTATAAATTTATTACCAAAATAAGTGGTTGCTTGTGATATTTCTATGACAACCAATGGTAAAGGCTAAAAATTGTTTTTACACAGTGGAGTTCAGAATTCTTAATGAGAAGAACAGACATTTACTTTTTATCAGCTTTTAGTTTTTAATGTTCTTTTGTATCAGGGCCTGAATACCTCATGTTATCCCCAACTTCATGCAGGTGCCTAAGGCAGGAGCATAGCTTCCTCCGGAGTCTGCTTGAACAAGATGTTTTTATTGTGATGACTCTCTCCTGCTTCTCTCACTAGCTTAATGCCTTTATTTCTATTGAATCATCTGGGGACATAGGCTCACTTTTTAATTAGGTGTTACATTCTGTTTCCTATCTCTAGTGATATGACGAGCTGCAAGCTAGATGGGGGAGAAAATAGCCAAGCTGCCGAGAAGTGTTTTGTTAATGGTCTTGTGTATGCCACGAGTACAACATTTAAATAGCACCCTCTCAAGCCTTGTTTAACTGTGAATTTGTTACAGCTAATTAAAATAAATGAGCCCAAACCATGGAGCATAGAAGTGGCATAACTCCCCTTTTAATGGTCCTCTGACAATGATTTTGACAAAATTAAATGGTTGATCTAATTGACCAGTAAATCAGAGAAGAGGAAGATGGGCTGTGTCAGCAGAGAGCAGCGCTACCCCCATGAGGGGAGCACTCCCTGGTGAGTGGTTTGCCACTCACACCACCAGTACCCCTGCCTGGGGACAAGTTCCTGCTGCTGGGAGGACTGGGAGGGCACAACTGCTCCCACCACAGTGGCCTGCTCTCCCCACAGGGACGCAAGGACAGCCACTCATTGGGACGTTCAAGGCACCCTTTTGCCTCTCCATGCAAAAAGCAGGCATGACCTACCCCTAAATTGTCCCAGACAAATCCAAATTCAAGCACGTATACTGAGGAGTCTGTGTATTTTAAAAAAAGTCTATTTTGCCTTTCTTACAAGCGGGAAAAATAAGAATTTTATTTAGCTCTTGATTTATTGGGTTTATTTTTTTTGCCAGCAGGAACCCCTCTCTCCCTCCCTCCCTTCCTTCCTTTCTTCCTTCCATCAGTTTCTCCACCCACACACAGCACCGAATAAGATTATTTTCTTTTAGGAGGGTTATGGACACAAAATATCCCTGAAAATTAGATCCAGCCCCTGGCAAACAGAGGCCTTTCTGCAAGAGGCTGCTGCTGTGTTGGAACGGGGTGGGCTCTGGAGCTAAATTCGCGTCCAAAGGAGAGCTGTCACACAGCTCCGCTCTGTGCCAAGGCAGGAATGGTCACTGCTCTGAGCAGACCACAGGGTTATGCAGAAAGCAAAGGATGCCAGAGGGGAAATGCTTTAGGAAGAGCTTAAGTATCTGTCCTAACTCATTGAGCACTCTCCATGATGTCTGTTCAGAGGACATGAGGCTTTGTACATTTGTAGTATCCACATTACAGCACTGACATTTCCCATCATGAGAGCAATTAGTGTTACCATGGCATTAAAGTACTCCTTCAGCTCAGCAACTCCCCTCCCTAATCAGTAGAATCACCGGGGTGGTGCAAACCTCAATGCTAAGAACAAACCCTCTGCCCCACCATATCTTTATATGTCATGGAGACACTCTTTTATGACTCATGTGTTCCTTCAGGCAACTGTCACGTACCCAACTTCTGCATGACATTGCCAAAACAGTGCCCTGCTCTCCATCACTCAGCTCCCCAAGGGCTGCCACCCCCACCAACGCAGCTCCCCATGCCGTGGGGGCATCATTATGTCATCTCCATCCAGAGGACTGCATGGTCAGGTTTTCCCCTGACACCTCTCTTTGCCTCCACTCCCAAGCAGCTTCCAGAGTCCTTGTGCTTTGCAGTGCACTGTGGTAGGCTGTTGTGTTACTTTATGTGTTTGCTGGTGTGCTGTTGGCAAAGAGTAATCATTTAAATGAAAAAATTATGTCTGTCATTCCTTAAACACTTGGATACAATAAAAGAAAATGTTCTATTTCTCCTATCTCCCCTCCTGCTGGTTTAAAGCAGATAGAAGGAACAAAAGAGGAGAGAGCATAAAATGACATCCTGTGTGCAGGAATTTGCATGGTTTTCCTCCAAGGGTCCTACAAACCATGACAGGGTTCTAATGGACAACAGAAGGGATCTTAAAAAAAAAAAATCTGAAAATGCAGCTGAACAGTCATTCACTGTCAAAAATTCAATCCCTACCAGCAGTTAGACATGGCAAAGCCTAAGAGACAAGAAGCCTTCTCTCTTTGCACAAGGAGTAATAGCTGCACACATGTTCAGTGCTGAGAGTCTTAACCTCTTAGTGTGTCTGTGGGGACACTCCTGCCCATGAAAATACAAACTGGCCTCCTTAACATCTGCCTGGTCTGTTGCCTGCAACCAGTCAGCTGAGCCCTGTCCAGGCAGTCTGACTGATAAAAGCTAACATTTTTTTCGAAACACTGTGTACTACACTCAAGAGTAAACCTCTCTAATTTTTACCTTCTTATTGGGAAAAAAAAGAATGATTCAGATTGAAAAGATCTGTGTAAAAATTAACCTTTTTGGCCAGCAAGGGAACTAGTCTCATATCCAGCAGTCAACCCACTGGCCACGAGGATGAAACATAACTGCAGTGGACCAAGCAAGTAGTATTAAAGGAAGATGGGTAGGCAGATAGATAAAACATCCTGTTCATATTGTAGTTTATGACTGACATTGTCACAATGTTAGAGGGGCATGACTAAAAGGCAGTACAAAATGGTTTTCAGGGGTGCAATTATCAGTCCTTTGTAACATGAACTGGACATGAGGATTTACCTGGTTGAACAACCTTGCTCTGTTGAGGTTTGTTGAGACCAATAATAGCAACATACAATGGCTCAAAGCACTGACTCACCTGCCCCGAGCAAGCAGCTGGTGGCACTTCTAAAAGTGGTCTTACAAAACCTCCAAAATTAGGAGACTTGAGACACTGAATTCTGGGTTTGGCTGGAGTTAATTTCCTTCATAGCAGCTGGTGTGGGGCTGTGTTTTGGATTTGTGCCAGAAACTGTTGATAATTCAGGGATGTTTCAGATATTCCTGAGCAGTGCTTCACAGAGTAAAGGCCTTTGCTGCCTCTCAGGCTGCCCCACCAGTGCGTAGGCTGGGGGAGTGCAAGTAGCTGGGAGGGTACACAGCTGGGACAGCTGAACTCAACTGATCCCAGGGATAAGCAATAAAACGAGGCTGGCTGGCAGACTGCTGCTCAGAGACTGACTGGGCATCAATCTCCTGGTGGTAAGCAATTGTTTTCATTTGCATCACTTTTCTTTCTTGGGTTTTATTTTTCTCTCTGTTATTTTCCTTTTAATTGCATTATTATTATTATTATTGTTGTTGTTGTGTTTCTTGTTAGTATTATAATTATCATCATTATTATTATCATTATTATATTTTCTTTCCACTGTTAAACTGTTCTTATGTCAACCCATGAGTTTTCTCATTTATACCCTTCCAATTCTCTCCATCCTTTGGAGAGGCAGCGAGCCAACAGCTGCGTGGTGCTTAGTTGCTGGCTGGGGTTAAACCATAACACAGTTTCACAACAGCTGTATTCCATATCAGCTGTGCTTTTTGGGACACCACTGGACTGCAGAAGGCACACCAGACTACAGAAGACAAGAATGAATTTTTACTTGCTTATCTTACTTTGAAGGTGATTTATCAAATAGGTGGAGAAAGTCAGCATAAGTAACCAACAGATTTTCCATAAACATGACATTTTTTAAAAAAAGAACTGTGGGGTATATTTACAACTATTGACACAGTTCTGCTCTACTTCTACTGTATTCATTGTTGTGTTATCAGGATGTCCTGTAAGTGTCTGGATATATAGAATGTTTTATTTCTGTTCTGAAACACACTTGGATAAGTGATAGCCCTACAATACTTCTTGCCTATGTAACATAAATCTTAATGATTAGATGACTAAAATAATGGCTCTTACAAACTAGGAACAAACTCAAGCTACCCATGATGCATACAATTTGCTCCCATTGCTTTCAGCAAAACTGCAGTTTAAGACAATAGCTTTATAAATCATTCTAATAGCCTTGCCTATGTAAAAATGTCTTCATGGTAAGTGGTGTCTGTGCTTACTACCACAATCAATAAAAAAGGCAGCTGAACTCTGCAGCAGCCTCTTTGGAAATTAGGGAAAATCTTGATTAGATTTTGGTTATTTGTGCTGTATATTCCCAAGTGATAGCAAATAAGGTATTCCAAACTCTTCGCAGAGAGAAAGTAGCCCATATCTTGTTTGGAAAAAAATGGTTTGCTTTCCATTATTTGTATGATATCACGAAGGAAAAGTCAGGACATTAAAGTGGAGAATCAAATCAGTAGTCCATCCCTCTGCAGCCTGTCTCCAGCAATGGCCCAGGCCTGATATCACAAAGGAAGGCATAAGATGTCACTCAGAGCCAGCCTTGCAATAATCTGCTTATGGAGGAAGTTTCTGGCTGTTTTCATAGAATTACATGATGTTGTGAAACATGGAGTCAAAAATAGTTTGGGTTGTTTTGGTTTTTTTCCCTACAGATGATATTTTATTGTGCATCCTGCTAAGCCTCCCATGTTAGTGCTGCCCTGGGGCAACGAGTCCCACAGAGTAATCACACACTGCAAAACGATTTGTTATTTATCACTGTCTTAGAGCAAACAGTTCCCAGTCTTTTACTCTCTGTTCCTGAGGAAGTATATGCTTTCTCTAAGCCTTCATGCTCACTTTTGATACTATCTCCTCCAGTGGTTGCTGTTGTTAGTGTGGCAGGAGCAGGAAGGAGAATAGCACTTAACCTGAGTGCATGTGCCACAAAACAACACAGAGGCTCTTTAGTTCCCTCCCAGCCTTACTACAACACAGTATTTTCTCTCCTGTTTTTACTGCTGTAAACAATAAACCTGGCTGACGATAGGAGAGTTTCCTGTTAGAGCTGCAAGATCAACTAGGATATTGTGAGCAAGAATTTACTAAACTAAAGCAATCTCTTGACAAAGCGTTTTGCCATTGATCACACCAATTTGCCAAAACAGTTATTTTCCAAGTATGATGGGAGTGGGGAGGGGCTCCCTGCAGCCTCTGCTGTCCAACAAAAACGTTAGTTTGCGAGTCTCACCTCTGGGACAGGAGACCCAGTCCCCAGTCCCTGTCCCTCATGGCTCAGATCTGTGATTTGCAAACTTAAATCGGATACAGGTTTCTGGTTTACCCCAAATAAAACACTGACACTGGAATGGAGTGGGTGCTTTGCCTGCCCCTGGGTCCCATCTGACCCCCTTGGCACCTCACCAGTAAATGCATGGACATGACACCTCTTCACTCCCATGGCTTTGAAGAGCTACTGGAACAGAAAAGGATGTTCCCTGGCTACCAGTGAAACAGCAGGAGCGTAGGAGAGGGTAAAGAAGAGGAGCAGAAGCAGGGTTAGTAGGATGGGACAGAGAACAGGACAGCAGTGGGAGAGAAGGAAAAAGGTAAGAAGGAGGCATTACTGGGAGCAGAAAGGGAGGCAGCCCAAGAGGTCCTGGTCCTGGAACACCCAGCAGCACCTGGATCATCTCTCTACATGACCCTGTCTAATTTTTGCCCCATGCAGGTGAAGCAGTGGCTGTCACTTGATTATCTTGGAGCAAGCTGAAAATGTAGCAGGACTTGGCATTTTATTCTTGCTCCTGGCTCTGCATGAGGTTTGCAATCAGCTGTTAATGTCCTCTCCCCTCATATAATTTATTCTTCTCTCCTGTTATTGTGATTACAAGGAGCTCTGAGTTTGTCCTGCCTTCCTTGGGTAGCTCAGCTACAGCAAAGTCTCCTCACATGCAGCAAATAAAGCACATTCAGGAATACCACAAAGCCTTCTCTGCCTCTCCCTTTTAGCACTTCCAATGTGGAATTCAATCATTCCTCACGAGGAGGAGGCTTTGCGCACGTGAGTGGCAGAGCAGAGATGGGGTTTTCTATCAAGCCAACAGATGGGAGCCTGCCATCAGCTACCCCAGCACTTCAAATCCCATGGCACAAAGACAGGGATGGCAGGACAGACTGCACCATGGAAAGGTGAGTAGGGAAATACAGGTGTGCACTTTGAAAGCACAGCCCAAACCCATACCATGTTTCTGCTTGGGACAGACTGCTCCATCCCTAGGTGGACTGTCATCTGGGCCAGAACACACTGGGGATCAGGAGGGAATTTAGGCTTTTTGCGGGGTGCATCATCCAGCAGTGTGAAGCTGCTAGCAAGGGATAAGAAGCATCATGTAAAACAGATATCTGAGGATCTGGGGTTGCTTTATGATGAGAAAGAGTTCCTCAGAGATTTTAAAAAGTCCAGCAGAGCACCCCTACTTGATTTGGTGCAGACAGAAGTTATTACCCACCCATACCTGGGAAATGCAACTACAGCACTTGTTGAAGAGCCTTGATTTGCCTGCATCAACTGTTCTAAGCAGTATTTGTGTGCATATGATTCATTGAGAGAGCAAGGCCATGGCCATTCACATCTTAAAATAGGAGGCTGAAGTCCCTCCAGGTGTTAGCCCTGTTTCTCAGGGATACTTGTCCCAACCTGGTGCAGCCATAGAGACCACCAGCTGTGCATCTTGGTGCCTGGCCCGTGCCCTGCAGCACCAACTCTGAAGGAAGCCCACAGGAAAAGATTTGGGTTTTAGCATACAAACCTCCCTTTGGGCAGCTTGAACTAACATGAAAATGTACTTAACGTGCCAGATGCCACCAGTGCTCCCCTGGACCCAGCCAGCCAAGTGCAGCCACTGATGGAGATGCTCCTATAATGCTGCTTGCTGAGGGCTCATCCTCCACAGTGAAGCAAATGCAGCCAGCCATGGCTTTTAGGCCAGCATATATAACCTGCTTTCCTGTTTTGAAAGGTTTTGATCTGCACAGCACTTCTGGTGGCTGAGGAGGTTGCAAATCCCTCTAAGACAGGCTGTGGAGCTATCCCTGAGCACTTGCATTCCCTCACTCTGACAGGATGCACAGGCAAGCAAATGAAAGGAAAGCATTTTTGCTCCTCAGACAGGGAATATAACTCTAAATATGATTCAGGTGCAAGGGGAATGGTTCCCTGACAGGACCCTTCAGTCTATAGTATTTGCTTGCCATTTCAAATGAAACAAAAATTCTCAGCAACATATTATTTCCCTTTCTTTATGCAAAATCCTGTGTCTCTCCTGAAGAGAATGTTTTGGTAGCAGCCCTACCATTGTTCTCAGGATAAAGTCTATTAACTGTGCATTATATTCATCTGCAATTTCCTCTTCTGGGGGTCATCTGGCTTTCAGGAGCACTCTTTTACCTGCCTGGAGGCAGCTTATGATTTCCCATGGGGATGTTTGAGAGCAGAGCATTGCTGCCAAGTGCTGCACAGATGCTGCTAACCAAGGCTGCCCTCTGCCTCCCTGGGCTCTGCAGCACAGCACTGTTGCACCCCACACCTGTGCCACTGCTGGGCACTGGCTCTGGGGGACAAGGGGTGCCCCACTGCATGAGATATGGAAGAGGCTTCCCTGGGCCCATGGCAGGCCAGTGAATGTGCCCTCCTGGAAACCTGTTCAGTGGGGACTGACTGGTGCTCCTCTGCCTCTCGCTGGAGTTGCACCTTTGGTGGCTCAGTGGATCAGACCCTGCATCTACTCCACAGCAGGCCTCGTCCCTTAGCTGGGATGTCTCAAGTTTGAGGATGACTAACTGAGGCTAAACTGTTGGGGTTTGACTGAGGGTGAGGAGGGCTTAATGGGAATGAGGCCACTCACTTGTCTTGTTATGCATTCACCTCTTACATCAGTTCCCTGGGCCCATAGCCTTTACAGAAACCTCTATTATGAGGAGAAGAAAACTGGGACTTTAACATTAGTCCGCTGCTTAGACAGAGCTGTTAAGTCTAATGAAAAATTAAATTATTTTTGTTATTGGAGTAATGCATAATATATTAATTTACAAGAGCCTGCAAAAAGAAGGCTTTAANAGTCCACTGCTTAGACAGAGGTGTTAAGTCTAATGAGAAATTAAATTATTTTTGTTATTGGAGTAACACATAATATATTTACAATAGCCTGCAAAAAGAAGGCTTTACAGAATTGACTATGACATGTATAAGGAGATGCCATACATGGTGGTGCCACCAAAGGTGCCACCAAAGCAAGGAGACCTCAGAATCTCCTGGGACACAGCTCACAGGGTGGGAAGAACCAGCCTGTGGCCCTGCCTGACTTCCTCACCATGTTAAGCCATCCTTACCATTGCTCGTTGTACCATTCCCAAAAGCAGCTGGCAGGAGTGCACCTTGATTGGGACTCTCTTCCTAAGTGGCATGACACACTAGAGATGTGTTGATGAAATGGGATATTATGACACCTGCTGACATTTGTTAGTGAGGGGAGCTTTTGCTGAGGTTAAACTTACAGTACCAACTTGAGAATATTAATGGTATTTTTACAGAGGGGCAATGTCATTCACTGACATCAGTGGAAGTTAGAGGCTTATAGCCTCTGTGGCTTTGAGCTTTAGTTACCTAGACCTGCCTATTGGAGAGAGTCAGAAGATGTGGTGCTCAATTCCTGACAGCTCAAATTTCAGAAATCAGAGTTCAGTGCTTTGCTGTGTTGAGTCTACCAGCTCTCCAAGCCGTGATATTGTAGCCTTAAAAGTTATTTGACTTGCTGAATATCCTTTTATACATGTATGTAGATGATTGCTATACAGGCACATACTCCTATTAATAATGAATGCCCTTCAGGGACAAGGCATAAATCTGCATTTATACCACATCCAGTTTGCTTTTGACCTGCTTGTCTCAAGACCCAAGCACTAGCGTGTGAGGAAACAGCGCTTGTCCCATGACACCTAATTTCTACAAAAAGCAACATGAATCACATCTAGTACTCACAGCACAGTGCCAGTGCTTTTTCTCTTGACTGTGAAGTGCGTGGAGTCCTCCGAGAATTCCACTTCATAGTTGGCCTCCTCAGCGGTAACCCCGGGACCATTGATCTTGAGTGGGACTTCAAACCTCTGCTTGTTGGGGTCATAGAGCTAAAGCAAGGTGAGGAGGGAGCAGGTTAACTCACTACTCAGCATGCATTGTTTTGGTTAAATTATTCCAACCCCTCAAATGCTCACCCTGAACCGGAGTCTGTCCTTTGTCTGGAACTCCACTTCCAACACGATCGGGGAAATGTCATTTCCAAAGAGGGACAAGGACTGGCGTTTGTTCAGTGTGACCCTGCAATGGAAACATTGATCACTGACTGAGACCGCCCTGGGGAGGGCTGGGGGAACAACCCAGCTACTCGGTCAGCTCTTTCAAAATAAATCATTATTTCATGGTCAAGAGAAATTATCCCTGAGGTCAGCCTAGGCTCTCCCTGATGTTAATGGATAAAATGTGCCACCAAAGCAAGGAGACCTCAGAATCTCCTCGGACACAGGGTGGGAAGAACCAGCCTGTGGCCCTGCCTGACTTCCTCACCAGCAGTGTGGTGAGACCACAGAGCCCCAGTTCCATGACATATGCACAGGGAAACGTGCCCATTACCCTCCTTGTCACAAGCTGAGCATGAGTATCGGAGCAGCTTGGGGGGAAGTCTTCAGCGAGAGCCCCCAGGGCGGCAGCGGTGGTTGTGGGGCGGTGCCCGCCGGCAGCACCCAAGGAGCCGCACACACTCACCTCCAGCCTTTGTCTGTCTTCTCAGCGTTCCCAGCCCGGGAGTAGCCGTAGGGACTGTCCTCAGGGAAGAAGCACCAAGGAGCGTTGGGCACATCGGTGCTGCACCAGGTGCAGCCCCGCGCCTCACAGGCCTCCTGGGACGCCCCCGGCTGGGGGTGGCAGTCGATGCGCTGCTTCACTGCAATGGCCCCAGGGCACTGCGCATCCTGGCTGGAGCCAAGGCACCCGCCTAGGGCTGGACACAGGGAAAAGCAGCCAGCCTGTCTGAACCACGGTTTGGGTTTTTGGTTTTTGTGGTTTTGGGTTTTTTTTTAATGTGCTTTTTACCCCGTTTTAGGGCCAACACCCATGGTCCCTTGGTCTAAGATGACAGCAGAGCAGCCTGCTCGTGACAGAGCAAGAGCAACAGCCACTTTCTTTTACAAGCTGAGGCAGTGGGTCTGTATTATTCAGCTCTCAAAGCTGCTTGCACTCAGCTAAAGCACGACTTGCTTGAAATACTCATGGAAAGTTAAATAGCAGGGTAATGAAACTGCCGGTGAGGCATGAGAGCAAAACTGCATGCTGGCTGAACAGGAGGGATGCTTTGATAAGGACTGCTATCGATATTAAAATGTTACACTTTCTGTATATTTATTCTTGCTTTATACACAGAGGTTATCTATCTTTAGAGATACAAATATGTGATATCAGCACGCACTTGTATGATATAAATAGAAAAATACTGATTTATATATGTACAACTATGATATGTAGTATTAGTAGTTTGTGTTAATACTGTAGGGTTACAAGTAAGAGGGAGATGCCAGCAGTAAGAAAAGGCACATATTAGTCATTTGCAGAATCATCCTGAAAAAAATCCTTAGTAAGGTGCTAAATCTTCCCTTTTTTACAGCTGAAGGTCAAGCCCCATAGTTCCTCTGCATGTTGTGAGCCTCTCAAGAGCAGGGGGACCACAAGACCAGCTCTCTGCCATGATGACAAACTGTTGTTAGCAAATATTCTCAGAGAGAGCAGGCATACTTCAAGCAGCATACTTATTTTGAGGCTAATTTATGTCATTTTAGTCATTACGGCGATATTCAAAGATTAAATCTACTTGAATGATAATTGCTCTTTTCTATAAAATGACTAATACCTCTGCTTTAATTTTTTTTTCATGTGGACTGTTATGCGCTTGAAAGCCTAAAACGTGATTGCTGATGCACTCTGGGCTTATCCATAGAATGAACTTTACAAGCAGATGTGCATAAGCAATAATTATATATACTGGAAAAATTTACAGAATGAAACAGTCGATTCACTAGAGAATGCCATCATGCTGCAATGCCAGAGTTGATTTCCAAGTGGGAGATGAGAATGCTGAAAAGCAGGAGTTGAGTGCCATCTACATTTTTCTTTTGAGAAAACTCTCATCCCCCCTTCTATACAGGAACACCTGACATGCAGGTCTGATGCTCCCAAAATGCTCAGCAGAGCTCGATACTCACTGTCACAGTGCCTCACATCATCTTCTAGAGGCAGAAATTAACAGGAATTATGCGACTGAAAACCTTTGCCAGCTGCTTGGCAGGCAGGACTGGCTTCCACCTCTTTTCTGGGGCAGAGAGTGATATCCCACAGGCTGACTGCTCTCTGTCCAGTATTCACCCCTTGTGATCTGTCACATAGGAAAGCTCTAAATTCTGATCCGCTTTTTCACCTAAAGCACAATAGGACTGTGAGCATCCTTCTGCAATCCTTAATTTCTTCTTGGAGCACAAAATAAACTAAACCCATCACATTTGGGGTGTGTTTTCCAGTGGGAGTCACATGCAGCATCAGCATTTTCATTGCTGAAACCAAGAGTTTCAGCACTGAACAGTATGTTCAGACTGAACATACTACAGCAGATTATTAATGTGGCATCATTTTACATAGCATAGGTTTGCGGGAGACTTTTATGAACTCCCTTGTATTGTAAAATACTTTCAAAATACTTCTTACGAAGGATATTGTGAATGCAAAACTAGTTTAAGAGAAAAAATATTGCCCCAGCAGAAGCCAGAAAGTTTTTGTTTGTTTGTTTTTTCTCCCATTAATGCAAAGTTTACATTTTCCAGCAAATTTTTAAAAACACTTGCAGGTGTAAGCAGCTGAACAAGGCTGCAATCTCATTCATGCCTTGTTCCTGGATTTACTCCTATTGCAGTGGAAATGTGATAGCAGCAACTAGGAAGATGTAATTTTCCTTCCCTCCTTTTTAAAATAATTAAAAAAATCTCTGCATCACTTTCACTATTTATGGCCCATGTCTGTAAACGTACACAGGACATTAAATCCAAACAAGCAGTTGAATATTTAGAAAACAGCTATGGCTATTTGCTGTTTTTGCACAATAATTTCCATGGGAACAGAAGCTAAAGCAAGGTAGTTGAAAAGATACACAAGAAAAACCATCCACATTGATTTTTTTAAAACCTTGATTTCAATTTTGCAAAATTAAGATTAAAATTAAGGTATAAGGAAGGAATTATAGTATTACCAAATGGTTTTTAATTTAATAGCATTAGTCTTTACATTTTGGGTTCATTAGTATGCTTCAAAGGCATTGGCTTCAGGTTCCCTCCTCCAGCAACATAGTGATATGTATTCTCCCTTTATTAGACTCTGGACCAAATTAACCTCTGGTATACTGCGGTAAAAAATCAGAGAAAACACACAAGCAAAGCAATGGGTCACTTTCAGGAGCTGAATAATTCCACTGAGTCCCTTGTGCCTGTGCTGGTGCCCAAGAGCTGAACACACTGTAGGACTGGGATATGTTTCTAAACAAGCCAGCTCTATTGTCCTCCCACAGTCACCTCAGGTGGAGTCAGTGCCATGCCTGTTCTCTCCTTTTACATGGAACACAATCACCTCCTCTAATAGCTCTTTTGTCGCTACCACATGTATATTTTGCTTTTGAGGCCTATGACAAAATACAAGTGCTGTATATTTACCTGCGAGTACAGCAGCCAAGAAACACAGGCTCCTCATCCTTGCCATGGTCAAAGGAGGACTTCTGCAGGCAGCCTGGAGCCTTTTATTCAAGGCAGGGGCACAACAAGCACTGTTTCCCATACACAATCAGAAATATTGCAAATATTTTCTCAACATTCTTATCTTTCATGAGATTAACTGTAACGCACAACCTTGCCTGTATTTAAGAATATGACCTTGCCTGTATTTAAGAACATGTCTAAGCAGATGAGATGTAATTAGTAATTTGTCCACAAACGTTGCTCAACTTCTGAATTCCAACTTTGAAAACATGATTTTCCCATGAATTCTTAGATAATTAATTTTTCAGAGACCATCTCCATTTATTTTTTTTCTTTGAAACAAATATCTTACCTTTTTCTGATTTCATATTATCTTCTGTCGCATATGTGGTTTTACAGCAAAAATTATGTTTGGAGAAAAACAAACAGTCAAAGAATTCTCCATTGAAACAAGACACTTGATACTGTGACCTTTAAAAAATGACATTTTTCTTCCAATTACTTGATGGCAAGAGCTTTCAGAGTAAAGTTGTGTTCTATGGTAAGACCTGGTTTAGTTGAAAAATTCAATATTCATATGACTCTTAGACACACACTAAAAAAGCCCACAAGTACCCAGAGTTTCCTGATGACAGCCCCAAAACCAGGGGTCACCACACTGTTGCCATCATTTGTGTAGCTTGGCACAAAACAATGGGTGGGTCCCATTGGACCAAGGGGAACAGGGACTCTCTACCAGACACAAAAATTACTCCCACATGAGTCTTGTGTGTAAATCCACTCTTCACTGGGACTTGTTTCACTGGAGAAAGTTGTGGTACAGACCCAAATAATGTGTGTACACTCTCTAAGTGGCCAAAAAGCATAATAGACAAACACTAACTGGTATTGCTGCTGTTTATTTTAACTAACTTATACATTGTTTCTTAACAACATATATCATTCATTACCCATTTCTGCCAAAACTTGGAATAAATTGGTAACCTTAAATCACAAGCAGTACTTTCATTTCCTTTCAAGCTGACCAGAGAAGGAAATAATTCCTCCAAGATCAGTAAGAGTCATCAAAACTTTTCTTTGTTTGACAGACCATACGCAGTAAGGTAGGAAGTGTCATCTCATAGGAACAGGAACCAATTGCTTCATTGTAAGTCTGTACAGTACTTAGTGTGAGGGAATCCCACTAGGGCTCCTAAGTACTATCAAAATACCAAAATGGCCAACAAGAACAGTGTGGGACACCAGAACAACCTAGGGGCTATACTGCTCAGCAGTATTGTGTTGTGTAAAATTATGCTTTTTACATTCAAGACCTTTGCAGGGAAAGTGATTTTTTTATAAAGAAGTATGATGAAAAAAGGCAAAAAAGTAGTTCACATTCACATCTTTATTTAAGTGTTACCTACACAAGCTATAATTTACAGACTGGTATTTTCTGAAAAATTAAAACAAAACAACCAAAAAACCTCAATATCCAAACACTGTATCTGAATCTACATAAAACTTCAAAATTTGCAGAATTTACAAATTAATATTCAGAGCAGTTGGGTAAATTATACATCCTCCCTCAACATCCATGCTCCAAGAGCTTTAAAAGTCATACAGGCACAAGATAAGATATTTTCTTTATACAACCATCTATTTACACAGCTTTTTCCAATACACGTGGTTCAGTTCTCAAAGTAACTGCCTAGGTTTGCAAAACAGTGTATTTAAAATACATTTAGCAGCATATAAAATTAGATAAAAAGGAAAGACAATTTGCTTTAAAAAAAAGAAACTGTGAGATGATAGAAACAAATCCATAAGAAAAATAGATTAAGATATTATTTGTCATGACGTTAAGAACACCTAGTCATTGCAGAACATAGGCAAAACACAAATAAAACATACCAATTTGTGAGTATTTGAGTTCTAGTCCTGAGCATAGAGATACACAGCTGCACAACTTTGGTCAACACAGATTATACACTAACATTACACAAATCATATGGCATTTGCTGTTAGCAGGACACAGCCATGTCAGATAGATGTATCATTAACAGCTTCTTCCCATCTATTATTCACTCCACTTTCATAACAACAGTGTAAGTGACCTTTAGAATCTTGAAACTGCCTCTCATAATCAAAGGCTGATTACTGGGACGCCATCCTTCCCCTGCTACCCTAAAATGCAAAACAGCTGATCATATTTGTGAGTGAAATACAGCAGAGCACTTTTGTTATATATTCCAGGTTATAATTTTGAGATGGTCACTAGAGAAGACTGAATTCCAGTTAATTTAAACTGCAAGTATTACATAGGCATACAAATTCAGCCATAATATATAAAGATACATATGTGACAGTTGAGACAGGAGCTTGTTACCAAGAGGTTATTAAATACAGTACATATTTTAAGGACAGCAGGTCTAGTATAAGTGTTCACACATTGTCAGTTTGTTCCAATCATCAGTGTTTACCTAATAAACATGCAGCAAACTGCATAGAGTGCACCTCAAATTGATCAATATATTCATTTATACCCATAATTTCAATTACTGGCAAGATCTTCACTTGCATCTCCTGTATCTGAGATCTGTCCGTCTATTATATTTCGCACTTTCCAGATCCTCACAGTCCGGTCACTGAAAACCAAAACAAAGCCACATTAGTGCTTGTTAATTAAACTGGGGAAGGAGAGAGGTTGGGAAGGGGGGGCAGGGGGATGCTCCCTTAAAAGCTCAAGTGTCTTATTTAGAAAGGTATTGTTGGCAAAATGACATTTCTTTAATGGGTATGCAAAGGTTACTCCACCTCCAGGAGACTTTATAATCTAAGATGTACAACATTTATGATTCCCTAACCTTATCACAGCATTGGCTATTACCTTTAACCATGTAGGAAAGTATAAACATTATATGTCTAAGGAAAGTAAAATTCTACTCTCCTGTTACCTAATTTTCTAAAATACAGGCAATGGTAATAGGTTCAAGTAGATTGACATCAGAGAAGAGCTTCCATCATGTAGTTATTTGCAACTCAGCAGACCACAGGCAAACAGCCAGTGTGCTACAGAATTAGGGAGACAGACTCAATAGGACAGGACTAATTCCTGTCATTAAAAGAGTGTGAAATGTTATAACAGGTAATATCAAACCTGAAACAGGCTCCATTTACACAAGAGGTGTCAGTCCATTATAGGAAAAAGTTAAAAAAGCACAGAATCACAAGACAATACGAAGTTCTAACTTCCTCTACAAAAAAACCCCAACAAACCCAAACCCCTTCGTGAGGTGCTGGAAAGCATAAATCAGTGAGCTGGTGTTTAGAAGTCCAGGAGAGGCAATCTGTAATTCTGTACTTTTGGAAACAATCACTATTTACACAATTTTAAAGTGTGTGTAAGTAAAATATCACATGGAATGTGTTACAAAGCTCTACTATCATAATTTAAAAGTAAAACAAATAGCAATTTATTCTGTGAAGGGCAAGTTATAAATTCCTCATAAAAACTGAGTGACTAGCAACCCTCACAAAAGAAGGCAGCAGGCAGGGCAGCCTTTGTGACAGTTTTAAGTGTTTTCTGACTTGTGCCTTCATTTCACTGTAAATTGCCAGAAATTGTCTAAGTTTTATAGACCTTAAGCACACTGTTAGAAGTGCCAAAAGGCTGTAATTTTTTTTTTTAAGGTAAAAATAGAATACATTTCAGATGCCTGTATGTTCTAAACTTATTAATAATCTTTAAGCAAACAGAGACATAAGCTTTGACATCTCTACCCCAAAAGGCTGTAAAACATAAAAACATAAACATAAAAACTGATGACCAAAAATGACAACTTTGCAACTTTAAAATCCTGTTATGACTCTGAAAGACCTCCTTCTAATTCAGAAAGCCAGAATCTTCCACAATTGATTCCTTCTTGGTCAAGTCCCCTGAGGTTTCAGGTCCTCAATTTGCTTACTTTTACTGAGGAAACAAATATTCAAGTCAAAGTGTTTAAAGGACAGCAGGACAGCTTGCAAAGCTTCTGCTATATGTCAACACTTAAAAACAAACCAACCAACCAACCAAAAAACAACCATGTACCATGGTTTTTAGAAAAATCCACACAGGTCAGGAATGAGTTCTAACAGGAAACAGGCCAACACTTAAAAACAAACCAACCAACCAACCAAAAAACAACCATGTACCATGGTTTTTAGAAAAATCCACACAGGTCAGGAATGAGTTCTAACAGGAAACAGGCCAACTGTAAAGACAAGCTGATTAAGTTCCCAACTATTGCCAAATTTTCCCTGCCATCCTGTAGGTTAGTGGTATCCAAACTTTTTTGATCATTCACCCCTACCACTAAAAAATTTTTTGAGCCCACACTGCCATGTGTATTTATTAATTTATAAATTATATACACATACTACTGAATTCTAATAATTTCTCCCAGCACCCCACTGAATCACGTTGTGCACCCCCTGGGTGCATGCACACCACTCTGGAGATGGCTGTGATAGATTATTAGCTTTGAGGGGCACGGATTGGACCAACTCTTGGACCAATCCTTGCCACTACACAACTGAAAATGTTCTAGATGCATTTGGATGTACGGAATTCTAGCAGGGGTGATGGAAAAGAAAGGCTCTTGGAGAATAACTCACTCTGCTGCTGTGAAAATCTGGCTGGAGTTGGTGCAGATGGCATTTATGGGGCTGTCATGTCCCTTCATCTCCCCAATGGATGCGAAGGTATCCACATTCCAGAGCTTGAGGATGCCTCCTCTGCAGCCGCTGAGCAGAACTGGAGCACTAGGTATGAGTCCAAGAGCACACACCCAGTCCTTATGAGCATTAGGAACTTGCTGAAAAAGAGAAGGTAGGCAAGTCTCACAGGGCTGCAAAAACTTCTGGAGGAACAAACAGAAAAGTAAGCCTAATTCCTGTCCTGCAGCAGTTTTGCTACATGACTCTGGGTGTATCCCAGTCCTGTGGCTTCTCCATCTCTAGAGCAAGGAGGGTGTTAACTTCCATGAGGCTACTTCTATACCATGAGTTTGTTTCTTTTTTGTCAAATAATACTGCAAAACAAGAAGAAAATCCAACATGTACAACTGACCTAATGTGGAACCAAAATCAGTTTAGGACAATGATAAATCTGCATATTTTAAAATGCATATTTGAATGCATTTTCAAACATAAGGTCTCTGTCTGTAAAACTGCCATAAAACACATAAAAATAAAATCTAAAATACTGCTCAAAAATATACTAGGAAGACAGAAACTGTTTCTGTATTTGCCTTCTTCCTTTCTTCTTCTCCCATTACACATTATAAACTGATTTTGTGATGTTGCACTTAACAAAACACATTAATTCTTTATTGAGGAAGGGCACTAGCATTTTACTTCCAATTCAGAATGCAAAATGCTGCACAGACCACTGAGAACAACATCCTTTTGGTACCAACAGTAGGTAAATAACAGCCCAAGTCTTCTGTCTTTTAGGGGGAACCAAGAGGGGCTCTTCTGCAGTTCAATTTGGTAGGAACTGCTTTACTTTGCTGCATTTCTGATATTATGGAGTACACTCAGCCTTCTAGGATCATCTTGGTGTTTCATCTATAATAGACTGTTACCACAACATTGGTAGTTTGGTTCTGCAGCACTTCACAAAACCGGAAGGGGGAGTGGTTCTTATAAATCTTAGTTTTGTCATGGCAAGGTTTTGTGGCTGGGGATGTATAACACCCAGCTGAAATAAACAATCTCCAAATTCTTTTGAACAGCATACTTGTTAAGTGATTTTCATCAACTACAGAAGATCAGACCTGTTTAAACTGTACATGCCAAACCAGGACCTCTGATGCAACTTAGCATTTATACTGTAAAGCAACTCAGCCGCTTCAGGTTTTGGTTGCTTGGTAGATTAAGAAAGAGTGGACGTTCAACCTGTGGCCTTGGATTTTGAAAACTCAGCTGGGCAAGGCCTTGAGAAACCAGATCTAACTACAGAGTTGGCCTTGCTTGGACCAGCAGGTCAACTCCACTCTGTGACCTCCAATGCATCCTTCCATCCTGAATTACCACATGATTAGCAAAAGTAACAGCACTTCCCTACATTTCCTAAAAAAGACAGTGAATAAAAATTATTTACATTTTATCAAATGCTTTGGACTTACCTCCTTGAAACACATACAGCATTTTATAGAAATAAAAAGGAAGAAGGAAGTACAAGACAATTTTTATCAAGTTCTACTTTTAAAACCAACAGAACAAACAGGGGGACACTGAGTGTATAAATTATGAAATGCACATATACCAAAGGGAAAATAAGAAAAGGAATATAACTAGTCCAATTTACATACTACTTCACCCCTGGTTCCGTATAATATTTTAATGAGCCTAAAATGCAAGAGCAAAGATGCTTCTTACAACTTCAATGAAGTCATTCTGAGAATACAAGATATTTCCTGTTCCTGTGGTTTTGGTACAAGCTATTTAGTACATTTCTCTGGACAGAAAGATAGGAGGGCAGATGTCCCAATATGGCCAAGTGAAGATTTTCTGTAAAAAGCTGCATTTATGAATCTTTATTTTAACTGTGAAGTCTTCATATTACTCTGAAAAGGAACGGGCACCCAACTGGACAATTTTGAAAGAAGGTCAAGAAAGTTTGTGTCTTTATGGAATACTAAGTATGCCCATATTGAAATTTTCTTCTTAGCATGACCAGTCCATTATTTTCTCATGTTCCAAAACTTTAAAATTCTATTTGTTTCCTTGCTATCAGTCTGCACATTAAATGTAGGTAAAACACATGTTCCTCCTCATCCCCAAAATCATTAGATGATTGGTATCTAACCAGATTTTGAAAAACAGCACTCTTTTCTGGTACTTGTTTTTCTGCCTACCAGTTCTCAAAGTCTCAAGTTAAATAATTGTATCTGTACCTAAACAACCCCTCATAAGACCTAAAAGAACAGACCAGCTTATATCAAGTAGCCAAAAATCTAAGTTCTTCATACCAAACAAACTGCAAATTTCCTGGATTTGAGGTCCTTTTGCACCCCTCTTCCCCTTTTTTTTTTACATAAGGAAAACATACAGTAAATGTGTTCTTTCAGCAAATATTATTATGAATGTGTTGTATACATTACATAACATATGCATTGTACAGCAAGATGAATGGACATCTAAGGAGTAAGACTGGGTGGAGTGAGGTAGCTTGTAAACCCTCTTCACAAGAAAATATTCTCTAGCCTGAGCTAAAGCATTGTTTCTCATTAATGAGTTCCAATGAGTCCAAAATTTACTACCTTGTCAATGACAAGGATGATATCCAATGGTTCCAGCCACTGATGAGGCAAGTGATGCCTTCATTCTGAAGCAGAAAAACAAACCCCACACACTCAGAGCTAAAATAGAAGAATAACCACTTCAGCAGAATTTCCTGACACTACATACACAGAAGAGAAAAGCAATTGCATTCCTAGTGTAAAGATCAAGGACGTTATTGATTTCTTTCCTAGTCCGTGCTCTATGCCTTCCCTGTTAAAAATATCAGTGTCTACGTGAATACTCATTGTATGAGCCTGAACACTTACACAGCCTGAAAACAGTTCTACAGCATGACTGTCACGTTAGCTGCATGATTTTTTCCATTACCTGAAGAAGGTCTTTTTGAGACAAATCCCATTTCTTAATTCCATTATCTCTGGATCCACTAAAAAGGTTGTCTCCCATAATAGCAAGTGCTTCAATGCCATCATAATGAGGAGGTTCAAAATTGTGTGTAGGACTTACACTTCCAAGAGCCCCTTCAGTCACATCAAACATCTAAAATAAATAACATAGTATGTTATGTGAAATTTTCTGCTATCTAACATGCTTGAAAGTCATGCAGCAAATAACTTCAGGCAAAAAACTTAGGAAGTCTTATTATAGACCAATGTATCGTGATGTATGTTTCACAGAATTTATCTACCAGAACCGCTCCTTTCTCCTTTTCCACCTCTTGTGGTGGAAAGCAGGAATGCTTCACTGACTTCAGAGAAGACTGCACTGGGAAGAAATACTACTACTTGAATATGATACACACAGTAGCTTCATAGGAAGGGGCTCTATGTACATTAGGTGATGGACTAGAGAACCAAAGTTCCTAAGTGAGTTTGGGAAACATGACTCATGCTGGGAGAATTGCACAGGCAGCTTCAGGAAGAAACATTAATATATTTTTCTGGGTAAGTTGTTTTAGTAAGGGTTACATTCCATCACATGTTGATGCTTTTCACAGACTAGACACACCCATGTCCTTGCTTGTGCTCCAAGAATGGGGTCTTAGATTCTTTCAGTCAGCTTGTTTTAACAATTTAAGGCATAATCAATCCTATCAGGTCTTTGTCCCCAGAGCAGCAGTGCAAGCAGTGCTCTTTCATTTTTGCATTGTAGGGAGCCAGAACTCACCCAGTGAGACTGAGCTGAGAAGGAATAGATGAGACGCAACTTTTTAAACCACTACCTCTGTTTCACAAGCAAATGTCAGACTTCATCCCCTATTATTTGTTCTTTATTGGCCTTTTAGAATGAACAAGCTTAACAGTAAAAAAGGGAGAGCTGGTAGTGTAAAATAATACCTTGTGAGTTAAAGGTATTTTAAAAGTTACTGCATTTAATTAACATGCATCATTTCAATTGTAACAAAAAAATTCAACAAAAAACCAGAAAAATCAGGCATTTAGAGATGACTAATATTAGTCACTAATATTAAACTACTGTCTTAGAAGACAAGACAGTAGTTTCCAGTGGCAGGGGATAGCAGTATCTGTGACCAGACCTACTATTCCCAGCAGACCTCTTCCCTACATTTCCTATAGCATATTAAGGGGTGGGAAGGGACCGTAAAGATCATAAAGTCCCAAGACTGAACATTATTCATGATCCATGACTGGTGAAATAATTTCTATCTTGGCTATTCCATTTCAAATATGGAGATGTAAGTCACTTTTGTTGAAGCCTCCATCCCATGCTAATGTGAAGAGTTAAAATAAATAAGCAAATACTAATTGTTTACCTTTATATAATGATCTTTTGAACCAGTGACAATAAGATCTTGTCCATTGGAAATTCGATCGACAGTAAGGCACATAACAGGACCCTGGTGACCAGTTAGCTTCCCTGTAGACTGAAATCTTCAAGGATAAGGGAAGAAATCAGGATTTGTTAATTTTTTATATATCCAATACAGCCTACAACACAGTTTCTGACAGAACAGATCTTTTTATTTTTCCCTATGTCTTCACTACTCATCCTACATTTTACATATACTCTAATGCTCATATCCATGGGTAAATGTTAAGTCTATGTTAAATGCAACAAAACTTCTATTTATGTAAAACAAGAATCAAAAAATTTGAAAGTAAAGACAAATCAGTCCCCTCCCAAGTATTTTCTGTATTTTGAATGCACTCTTTAGGTGCAGGTTCTGTTTGGAAAAGTGCTCTTACAGCGTGGCAATCATAGTCCCATATTACATTACATTACATCTATTGGCTTTCATCATCTCATCAACAATTACTGGTCAGGATTCACACAGTCACCTTAAAAGAGTATGTTTTATAGTGCCTATGAAACAAAACCTTGGCTTTTTCCAGTTATTTTTATTGAAACAATTCACCAGAACCTTAACACATGAGAAAATCATTATCTCAGTGACCATCAGAGCATGGTTTAGTTCATCTGTAATTTGACCATATTTTGCCAGGTTCTGGACACTACCATAAAGAAGAAACACTTCATTGACCATTTCATATGACTTTGCTTCCTATGCACATGTAACAACTTAAAGAACACTCTCTTCTTCTGGTGTTCAGTACCTTTTCAGGTCCCACATCCTCACTGAGTTTCCAGCAGCTGCATAGAGGAATGTGCCAGTTGGATTTAGTGCAATTTGATTGATCTGGTTCTCTCCAGCTGGGATAGCAACTGTTCTGTTAGTGCTTCCTGAACACACATCAGCAGGCATTGCTTGGCCTGAAGACCTGAGTACAGAGAGGAAGAAGAAAAACAAAAAGAAAAAAATCCCTAAATACTACATTTTGTTCTCCACACTTTATATACATATACAGTTTTAAACCAAACCTATTTCACTGGGCAAAAAAGGCTAACTGAACATTTGATAAAAACACTATAAGTATGAATGCAAATTGCTTTGTGTTTCCATATATTACTGGTGCCCCCATTACTGATTTAGCCTGAACACATAAAGAAACCTTCCATTCCCAAAAGATAGTGTACTTAAATTACACTGTACTGCACTATTGAATTAAATATAATAAAATGTATCTAAAATTAGGACTCATTTGAACTCTTGGCATCTGAGGTTTAGCATACTTACGTCAACGTCCGAATACACTTAGCAGAATCTCTGATGTCCCACACCTTGATATAGGAGGTTGAGACTGTGAAGACCAGGCTAGTGTAGTTGCAATATTTAATAGAAACAACATTATTGGGATGACTCCCTAGAGACATAATCTCTTGTCCAGTTACCAGATTCCAGACTTTACAGGTACGATCTAAATAAAGACAAACAAAAAGGGAGAAAATAACAATAATTAAAAAAAAAAAAGAAGAAAAGAAAAATTCCATTGTTTTTCTAAACTCAGTTATTAAAAAAAAAAAGTACATGCATTCATTTGCACTCATACATTTTCCTCTATTTATGTAGACACTGCAGAAAAACAGCTAAATTAAACAGGTCATAAAGAATACATATAGGCATCATCATCTATCATCATCAAAACTAAGCAGAGTTAATCATTAAATGTGCATTCAAGATCTGCCTAGGAGTCCCATAGCATTTTAAAAGGATAAAAATCTCAAGGGAAGTGAAAATACAGTCAATCTACAGGCCGTAAGGTGTGGATGATGATAGATGAAGCTTTTAATTCAAGAATTCATCATCAAAAACTGTAGTTCAGGAAGAGTTTTGAGACTTAGTATGACAGAGTTCTGCCTGCCACAAGAAAACTACAGACGGGAGAAGTGATCCAAACTCTTCAGAATTTTAGGGACCTCTGAAAATTCCAGCGTAAGTGCTTTGATCACTGTTTCCATTTAGGAGCAAAGGAATTTAAATGTTGTGACCTTTTATGTATGAAAATCCTAAATGAATAGAAGTTTTCAAGAAATTTGCAACACTGACTGTGAGAACAGAATACTCTCCTTATTGCACTATGCCTTTATCACTCAATACATTTTAGACATACATTTATACTGAAATAAGTACTGGAAAGATGAAGAGAAAGCTTCATGTATAGACATTAGTCATAAGAGCATGAAGAAGGGAAGTATACCAAGACCTGTCAGCCACTTTAAAAATACCAGCTACCAAGACCAAGCCAAATATCTGCAATGCACAAAAGAGCTTATTGGAATTTCTGAATTTGGCACTGGCTGCAAGTATTATCTGATGCCAGTGAGCTGAGACTTTCTGCTTCAGCAACTATTTCCAAAAGATTTAACCTTATTTAATTTAACAGCTGTCTACACTCTTGAGTAGAAGTGTACTTTGCAAACAGCCCTCCGAAAATATATATAGGAAAAATTCTTCCATAAGTATGGGTAGCTAGAATATGACTTGAAAAAAGCAAATATTTGCAACATCTGCAAGCATCCATATTTAAAACAAAAAAAAAAAATCCCAAACCCAACATTTTAGAATAAAAAAAATCAAGATGTAAAATAAAATCTTTAAAACCGCTTTTTTCTTCTCCTCACATAGACACTAAATTCAAAAATCTCAATGGAAATTAAGTAAACAACAATTCCAAAATCTAAATAAATGTCTTTTTGCATTTGTGTACACTTGCACAAATGCTGAAATGTTGGCTTAAAACTTACAAGACCAAAAGTTCACTCAAAGTGTGTGTCTTGGTATTTTTAATAGCCAGCAAGCAGAATAGCCACAGAAATCATACCTGAATATTAGCTGGTTTTTTTCTGGGTTTGTGTTTTTTGTTTTTTTGGGTTTTTTGGTTTGGGGGTGGTTTTTTTTGTTTGGTTTGGGGTTTTTGTTTTGTTTGTGGGGTTTTGTTTTGTTTGTTTGTTTGGTTTGGTTTTTTTTTTTTTGTTTTTTGTTTGTTTGTTTGTTTTCTAAAGGTTTTCTTCAAAACACTACTTTTACAACTTTGAAAAGTTCATAGACTGACTGCACCATCCAGTAGGGAATTTAGTGACACCTAAAAATCTGAGCCCTCCCACAACAGCCATACAGCCCCTACAACCACAAAGGACAGGCAATGAGATGCACAGAGAAAGTGGAAAATACCTTTAGATGAAGCAGATGGTTCTAAGAACCAACTACGACCTGAAGACTCTATTCAATCTCTGTGCAAAATCTCTGTACAGGCAAAACTATGCTAATTCACACGTCTACCCCTTCCCTGAACCTGTTATTTGCATTGCACATTATGTGTGCACACGTTAACATGATTGGTTCCATCATATCATTCAACAAAAGTTAATGTTACTCCTTTTTGTACTTTTCCACTACAAATAGACAGCAAAATACTATACACTGAAATTAAAAACCTGTAGTAATTACTGTAAATCCTTCTTCAGCTTATATTGAGAAATGGACCCTTACAATTTTCCAGTGTTTACAGCACTAAGCACAAACTGAGAATTTCACAACACCCCAAGTTTGGCCAAGCAGCCTCTGTAGGCAGCAGAGGCGCACAGAGCTTGCCCAACCTTTAGATCCAGTGAAGAGAAGATCATCAGTTGCATCAACACAAAGCACAGCCTTGGTATGTCCTTCAGCTGTATAGATACACTGAAGTGGGGATGATCGGATGCATTTTGAAGCAGGGAATGGGTTTATTATCCCCCTAAAATAAAAACAAAGAATGTGAGGTGGGCATAGTAACAGACACAGGTAAAACTAATTTATTTGCACGTAGGGAAAAAAAATTAATCTAGTTTTCTTACATACTAGGGCAGAACAGCTGAATGCCTTTCATAAACTGCACAAGGATTTTTACTGTTTAGCTTCAACACCTGTCAACTCTGGACTACCACATAAAGGAAATCACATACAAAAACAAACAAATGAAAAGACAAGACACTCCATGTTGGGTACATGGGAAATTCTGCGTTATGCTGAACACAACAAGATGCTTAAAGCTTCTGGATGCCTAAGACCATAAGACATCTAAGTCTAGACAGCACATCTGAAAAATGGAGCAAATGTAACGTACACTGCCAAATCCAAACTCAGAATGCATTTCACATCACCTGCCTTCTATGTGCAAACCTGGAGAACTGCTATAAACTTCTGTATCTGAGGAAGGTTCCCACTGCACCCCATACACCACAATACACTCATACTCAAATGGCCAAAAAGGAATATTGGAGTGCTGACACCCCAGAGGAATCATCTTGGGGATTTGTAGCTAGTTCTATGGTGATGGCAAAAGAGTAACTCAACCTGAAAAGAAACCCTCACAATTCATCACCAAACTATTAGCAGTCTGAAATCCCATGCATACAACTGCACACACACGGACCCCATTAAGTTCTGTGAAGTGTAGAAAAGCCTCAAGGAAATGCCCAAAACATGCAACAGAATGCTGCAACCTGGCCAGCTTGCAGTTAAGACTCTCTGTCATGCTCTTCTGGGATTACACACATAACTGTGAGGAAAGGGAAATAAGGCATAGCTCTATCTCACAAAAAAAAAAAAAAAAAAAGTGTCAGATGCTTTAGGAAAATGTAAAAATTCCCCAATATTGCCTAGAAGTTTCCTATAGAAAGGAAAAAAATCCTTCATGATAAAAGGTAGCTTTGTGACAACTCACTAGTTTATCTAGTATGGTCTTAGAAATTATTATTTTATACATTTTTACTGCACAGGATATCTTCATTCATATAATTCATTACTCCTCAACAATCCTTTCATAGATTTTGCTAATATTAGTAGTGCCTTAAATTGTGAGACATTAACTTCCTCATTTTGAAAAGCCATTCATTCACCCTTCAATCTGAACCTTTTTATGTTTTCAAGAAAACAGGAAAACCTTCCTTTTTAATAATTTAAGTCTCTGTGCTTTTGTTTTCGAGCATCACACAAAACTAACATGGTTTTCTCTGTAGTACTCCCTAGTGGATTGTCTAAACTGAGTTACTGCTATTGTTCTCACTTAGTCACTTCTGTGACAAGCCATGTAAAATACATGTCCTGGAGCTATTTATCTACCTATGTGCAGAACTCTACAATCTAAAGACAAAAAAAAAAGCTACAACTGCTACAATGACCAGACAAAGCCACATTATTAGCAGTCCTCTGACTGCTCTCCTCTTGATAAACTAATTTTTCACTGAGTACCTAAGCCACAGGAACATGAGTGGGGATCTCTTAAGCCAGTGTGCATTCTGTCAGAAAGACATAGTAAAAAAAAAAACTACTCGTTTTTATTTGCACTGGGATTTAATTTTTAGTGATCAAAGCACACCATGAAAAAAGAAAAACAACAAAGAAAGAGAGAAGCAGATAAAACATAAGAAAATGTCTGCTTCCCTTTTTTTGAGGAAAATGAAGAGAGAAAGAATATGTCTAATGAAAGGCTTACACATTACTTCACTTACAATTAAAAAATGTGACATGCTCAACAAGGATAAAAAACACCCTAAAAAGGAGCGGGGGAGACATGCTTGACCAAAATCTCAGATTCTTAATGTCCTGGCAAAAGCAAAGAGAAACAATGCACAAGTAACAGGAAAAAATCATGCAGCAAAATGAAATTTCTTAAGAACTGGAATAACTTCAGTGAGAGATGCCAAGAAAACAGATAAGAGAAAGAGAGAGTACCTGTGTACCTCCGACAGAGAGGAATCACTTTCATCAGACCTACAATCAACAGTAGTGGAATTGTGAGGAGAAAGAATATAGGTATCAGCAAAGTAACGCCTCCATATGAGAAGAACAAACAACAGCATGGCCAACTCAGAAAAGCAATGCAAATCCACACACAGTACGCAGCATTGCTCAGAGTATATCTTACAGCAAGGTAGGGGGACAGAATAATTATCTTAAAATATCACTCTCAGCAGTAAGCTACACTGGTAGACTGTTTCAGCTCCAGAAGCTGAGTAACACCAGCTGAGCCATTTCTTATTTCCCCAGTATTTTCTTACAGAAGTAAAGGCAAAAAAGTAAAAGGAGAAGACGGACACATAATTTAACCTCCGTAAGATAGTGCTTGTTGAAACTATCAAAAGGAAAAAAATATCAGAACATCAATGCCTGTTAAGTGTAGAAGAAACGTAAAATGTTAGTCATAGAGATAAAAATATTAAATATGACAGCCCACTCAAATAAAAACAGCAATTTACGAACAATCCTAAGTTCAAAATCCTTCACTCTCATTTTCAAAAACGTTTAAGAATAAAAAACCAAGAAAACATACAAGACAACACTTCCCCAAGATTTGAACATTTGCAGTGTCTTAAGACGCCCTTCATTTTCAACTCAAATCAAACAGATTCAAGAGTTTCAATTTAACTTCAAGGTCAGTTCAGAGAAAACGAAAAGGGTTAGGTGGGAGTTAGCAATAAGATAAAGGTAACATAGCTAAGATAAAGAAATTACAAGCACAGTTACTGAAAATCTTGCAAGCCACTGCTTGGTATGTGGTGGCTGAAAAAACCCCAAGTTTTATTAAAAAAAACAACAGTGTAAACAGACAAGAGCAATTTCTTATTTTGCTACAGTTAAAACTAAAGCCTTCTTTTAAATTTGAGTTGTAGTTCCTAAGCACCGCATGACACTTGTACCAGTAATGAAACCTGCAATAAAGATTCTAGTCAAGTAAAGTCCACTGCCATTTGGAGTAGGGCTCCTAACCAATACCTAATGTGAGGAAAATGAGTTCTATTTCTTCTAAACAAGATATTAATATCTTCTAAACCAGATACAAACATCATCTACTCCTGCAGATCACGTCCTAAAGTCAATCTGTTTGGTAATTTGCATAGTCTCTGAACAACTGTGTTCTAGCCATTTCAAGATCCCATCCTCCAGGGTGCTGTTGGGACAGCACTCCGAGCAACGCTGGAGTAACTGAATAACTGTCAAAAGCACTATTTCCTAAATTATCACCTAAAACCTACTTTCAAGTGTAAACACACACACAAATACACACGCATCTAAGAATTCTACCATTCTTTTCTATTTTGGGTTTAAAACTACAAATACCAGAAATGGCCTAGAAAACAGGAAACAAGGTTCAGCAGGAAATTTCTTTTCTTGAATTTTTTACAGTGATTCCATGGCAGTTTAAAATATTTTCTCTGAAAACTACTCAAAAACATGAGAAATATCTCCTCCTGTCTTGCAGAAGGGCAAAATTTCTACCAGGCACTACACTGATAACTTGAGGACACTTTGCATTTCCCTGGTTGGGGGCTGAGGCTTCCCTTTGTGACTTACTTATCCTGCTGAACTGATGTGTTTCCCTGAGAAACAGTAAGACGACTAAAAACATTCATTTCATTACGGGGCCGGCTTGGTGGGGAAGTAGGAGGTGACAGACTAGCCTCTGGGGCTCCAGAATCTGAGCTACAAAAAAAAAAGAACATCTTCTTTAAGAGGTTATGAATGGTTAGAGAAGTTAATTGCAACATGCCTCAAACGTTAGATGCTCTTTTCTTAAGAAAATAAATAAAATTATAATACTAGCTACAGGTATTTCCCAGAGAAGGCAATAAGCTTAAGACTGCAGAGGGCAAGGTGGAAAAATGTTCACAGTTTAAGTGCTAAAAGTGAAAGCTCCAGGCAGAAAACATACAATATGTAAGACAAAGAAATTCTTATAAAGCTACAGGTCTTAGGGAAATTGATGACTTCAATTAAAAGAAGAAAAAAGAAAAAAAAAAAAAGAAAATCATTAGCAAATGCTCCAAAGGACATTTTCTGAAGGCTCTGCTTCTGAGTTATTTTGTACAGAAAAGCAATCTGGGAAATAACCAAACAACCACACCACACACAAGTTGAGCAATAAATGCCAACACTGACAACAAGAAAAACAGTCCTAGATTTAAAGAAATAGAAAAATAGAGATTTATTTTTCAAGAAAATTCAAGGTTTAAAATACATCAGAGTAAACAAATTTGAAAGAATCTTACAGTTTTTGTTCTTTTGTCTTTGGTTTTTCCATTGTTTTCTCATAGACTTTTCTCTTTGCTAAAGGAGAAGGCTCAGGTATTTTCTTCTCTGGTAGAGATGGCTGTCTGGAACTAAAGCAAGAGCAATCATTATCTTACTTTAAGGCCCTTTAAATAACTTGCTTTTCTTACATTACCTTTCATTATCCTAGTAAGATTTCAAATTATAGACCATGCTTAATCTTTTATTGTCTTTCTTGAATTTAAGGATTATAAACTCGTTCTCACATTTTAATATAAAAACATACCAAGTTTATTAACTTTCACAGTTGATCAACATATAGAGTCAGATACTGAATATGTAAAGGAGATTTACTAATTTAATAATAAAAGAGAATGACTAGAAAAAATACAGTGGAGTATGCATCTCAAATTAAGATAATGGAAATTCTGAAATTTCAAATTCCATATTTTCATCTACAATAGACCATTTACAGACAGGAAGAACACAGAAATCAGAATGATTCTCAGACATGAATGAAACTTTCCATTAACATATTCATGTTTCAACATAAAATTCAAAATCAGGAAGAAAATGTACTTCCCATTGGCAACCTGACTAAAACAGCGCTGCCTCTCTTTGTCCCCCACTTTCCTTCTCCCTTGCTTTCCATCCCTCCTTTGTCTCTCTAGTTCTTGCTTGAAATAATTCCAGTTCATAGTCTCTGTGGTCTTTCTCCCAACCTTTTATTCCCCATTAAAATTAGTAAAAAAAAAAAAAAAAAAAAGCTGACACTCAGATGTCATCATTTCACCACCCTAAGACAAAAAAAAAAAAAAAAAATCTGAATTATTTCCATTCTTCTGAACTCCTATTTGTCACTAGCTGAGCAATCATGAAAGCAGTATTTGCTTTGGTTTATCCTAGTTTTGTGTGTTTAGTGGTTTTTTCTATGAATATGACGACCAGAAACACTCATTAAAAGAGACTCATAAAAGCAGATTCTGGAAATGCTTTTGTTCCACACAACTTCATTAAGCAGATAAAGTTCAGCTGGCAGGTCACATGCCTGATATAGTTACTACCATCCGGTCTCAGAGCTCTACAGGTTCTGGATATGCATAGCTGCAACTTCTCTGCATGAGAAAAGCTGTATCAGTTTCCCTTGAGAGAAGTCTGTGCTATATAAAATCCACCTGGGGACTGGAATACATAATAACACCCTTTAACAAAGACAGCACAACGAAGACTTGACTTAAGTAGATGAGGCTGTCTCCACTGATCACAAACCCTAACTGGATTGTGAAGGACCTGTAGGACTTAGTGCCAAGAACTGCATGCCAACCCTAGAGCTTCCCAGGAGTCTTTAAGTGACAGAAGAAGGAGGATAAGTAATAACCCATCTGGTTTTGCACAGCAGTTAAGTTAAGCCTAGCAGTTAAGTTACCAAAAAGGGGAGAAGCTGGGTTCAATGCCTTTCTCAAGGCTAGAGCACCCATTTCTCTGTAGGGCTCCCTTACCTCTAGACATACTATGCAAAGGACATTTAAAAAAAGGTGGAACAGGACACACTCCCTTCCTCTCTTTATGCTGGACCAGAATGCATTTGGGAATCCAAAAATCCTGAGGTAACAAGGCAAATCCTATGAATCAGGATGATCCTAGGTCTTTCAACAAGGATGACAAATGAGTTATAGCGTCTACTGCCAGGGTTGACTATGTGTCCTCTGTGCAGCTACTAGATTAAATAAACCAAACCAGAAATTGGAACCCAAGCTCCTCTTCCTCACACTGGCATCCTGCATACTCTGACATGCAACCAGCTTTCACTTGCTCACTACCTGCCCCTTGAGTCTTCCATCTTTGACTCCACAGTGGAGCATCCTCGGAAGAGGGTATAAAGAACATAACCATTTCATGAATTGTATTTGAATGCCTGGATATGAAGGTATTATAAAAATTATTATAAAATCTAAATTTTGTAAAATATAAATATATTCTAAATAATTATAACAATTATATTTTAAAAATTATAAAAATAAAAGTTATTCAGCCGTCTTGCTGGAATGAAATTCCTAAGCATAGTTGTAAAGAACAGGTGCTCTGCTCTGCACTGGGGTGGCCTCACCCTGAATACTGTGTGCACTGTTGGGCACCTTGATATAAGAAAAATATTAAGCTTCTAGAAAGTGTCCAAAGGAGGACAATGAAGATGTTGAAGGGCCTTGAGGAGAAATCGTATCAAGAGCAGCTGAGGTCACTTAATCTGTTCAGCCTGGAGAAGAGGAGACTGAGGGGAGACCTCATTGCAGTCTATAATTTCCTTGTGAGGGGAAGAGGAGGGACAGGCACTGATCTCTTCTCTGTGGTGACCCAAGGGAACAGCTGGAAGTTGTGTCAGGGGAGGTTTAGGTTGGATGTTAGAAAAGTCTCTTCACCCAGAGGGTGGTTGGATACAGGAACAGGCTCCCCAGGGAAGTGCTCACAGCAGCAAGCCTGACAGAGTTCAAGAAGTGTTTGGACAATACCCTCAGGCACATGGTGTGACTTGGGGATGGGTCCTGTGCAGGGCTAAGGGTTGGACTTGATGATCCTTGTGGGTCCCTTCTAATTCAGCATATTCTGTGATTCTGCAAAGCTGCTGTAGATGAGTTGAGCATATCAAAAGGCAACAGCACTAAACTATCCTTGTACACAGAATTCCAACCAAATTAACTGTTGGCCACACGCATTTAGGTGCCTCTCTAAATAACAGAATCACATAATGATTAGTCTAGGTTGGAATGGACCTTAAAGATCATCTAGTTCCAAACCCGCTGCCATGGGCAGGAACACTTTCCACTAGAGCAGCTTGCTTAAAGCCACATCCAACCTGACTTAAACATTTCCAAGGATGGGACATCCACAGCTTCTCTGGATAACCTATTCCAGTATTTCATCACCCTCACAGTAAAGAATTGCTTCCCAAAATCCCCACTCTTACAGCTGGAAGCCATCATCCCTTACCCTATCAATACACATCCTTGTAAAAAGTCCCTCTCCAAGGACTGCAGAATCACCACAGATTTGAGAAAATTGAGAGGTTTCCAGGGTGGAGTAGTCTGTACATATGCAGACATCTAGATTTGCACCTAAACAAGTAAATAATTTCTGTCACTTTGAGAATGGATATTTAGGATCACTGTTACTGCTTCGACACCCCTGAATGTTGCTTAAGTGGCAAAAGGGAGACAACATTTATTGCAGGTAAGACCACAATCTGCTCCAAAGAATATATTTTAGTACAAGAGATATCATGGCACCACAGGTCCATACAGCAAGGCCAGATGGCTTTCTTCAACTATGAGCAGTGACCAGCAAAACCAGCAATACTGTATAAAGTATACTGACTTCTATTTTTAAAAAACCATCTATAAAGTCACTGCAGACTGATTGTGGGAATTTTCGATCACTTATCTACTAAAACATGATCAATAAAAAACGAAAATATATGTAAGGCCTACTGCCGATTGAACTGATTTATTGACAGCGTCTAACTCTCAAATGCTTGCAGAACACAGTTGTGGGAAACTCCTGTTTTGCCTCATTGCTGGCTCACTCTCATACATGGATACATTCTAGAAGATGGAGTGAGGCAAAAGTTTGTATTACCTGAGTTTTGGATGCCAGGTCATAACACTTGATGATATAGATGTTGAAGCTTCAAAAGTCTCTATGCATCTCACACTAATTGCTGAAACAAGTGGGTTTTTTCCACCTAATCTCACCCTCAAGAGCATTCTTCCCAAGCACATTCTAATTGTAAAGTGCACTGAAGCCATTAGCAAGGGTTAATAACTGCTGTCAGCAGCGTTTTACTGTTCATGATTGCCACCTCAAGCACATGCCAGAAATACATAGTAAAAATAATACAAATTGCAAATGTACACTAGATGGAGACTGCTGCAAAAATATTATGCAAATAGGACAGATGAATATTGAAAGATGCCTAACTTCAGAACCTGTAACATGAAGATAGCTATGGGACGCAGATTTCTGTATCACTGAATGTGGCAAGCACATTCGATTTATATGAGTTTGTGCAATATAGGAGCTAGTACCTTAAAAAGCCAAGAAAAGGTCTCTAGCAGTGAATAGCTGATAATCAGCAGTAATACTGGTAGATATAAAAAGAACAGCAATGGCAAGTGAGAAAAAAAGTGCATGTGAGAGACACCTACTGGCCCCAAAGTAGAAAGACAAAAATCATATTTTTAGTTCTATTACGAATCAAGTGATACTTGCAATTAGTAAAACTGTTCTGCAGGTAAGTACAACCTGCAAAAAGAAAGGATTGTTGAGGATTCATAATATCTAACATGTTTCTTTCAACTTTTCACTTGCATTCTCTATTGCTGCATAGACTTCTTCATTTTAAGCATGGTCCACACAGTATGATTCACAGAAAGATTTTTCCTAGTAGTTAGGACCATACAGAAATACTATGTTATATGAAGTGTTTGGGTTGGGTTTTGGGGTGTGGGGTTTTGGTTTTTTTCAGTCTCCTGCTGTTTTAAGCAGTATTATCACTACCTCCCTAGAATGTGCATTACTTATAGCACTAATACAGGAAAGTATTCAAGATATTAGATGGGTTTTTCCCCCAACGTAGAACAAGGTTACAATAATTTTACAAAACAACTTAACAGAACTTACATTTTCAGTAAGAACCACAGTACTTACAACACTGCATTTATACCTTCTAGAGTGGTGATGGTAGAGAAGAAGCAGCTTTGTCAGTATTATTTAGTAGGCTTCAAGTATATCAACCTCACTTGTAAAGTTAAAAAAACAGATTACAAGAAACTGGCAACATGCATTTTTTAAAAGCAAAGGATAATTAGTACAGCATGGCCAAACTTACATGCTGCCTATCTTAGAAGGTAAGCCAGATGGTGGGGGTATAAACTCTCTGTCCCTAGCAGAAGTATCATTTGTGTCAGCAGCCATTCCACTTTCTTGGGTTTCTGCAACTGATGCAAGAGAGCCAGCTGAAGGAGAGTCTGCAGCACTACTGTCAGAGACTAAATCACTGTTGGCTGCATACAGCAATTCCATCTGGGTAGTGGTCCTCCGACGGGCCTGGAGACAAATAAAAAACAAACTGCCACTTACACATGTGTCAAGAGTACTACCTTTAAGCTCATCATTAGCTGGCGATTAGCATCCCCTTCAATCACTTGGCAATTGCCTTTGGAAACTAAATTTAGAAGCTCACCTCTACTCTTGGGCAGTGATTTCAGAGAAGGCAAGTCAAATTCAATGGCATAAAACACTGATTTGACAATGGTTTCCAAGGATATTCTTTTAACCAGCTGCCTGTAAATGCTACAGGAGTACAATATTACTCACCTAAGGTTTATCCAAATGTGATGTTATACAGCAGAGACAAACAAAGCAAAACAACAACAAAAATTTAAATAGCTACAATAATATTGGTGTGACTTCTAATATCAATGCCTCTTCTAATATACAAACGCTGCTTCTTACTTAGTTTACATCACTTCAAAAGCATTCTAACCCAACATGAATTAAGATTCATTCAGCATTTCAACAATTTGAAAAGAACAGAAAACCTCACAAAGGAGCTAAGCTTTGTGCAACACAGTAATTTGTAAAAAATGGATTGTACATCTTAGGTGTGATTATACTGTGAAATTAATATCTATTCGTCGGGGAAAGAAAGGCCAGTGGGGAAGACAAAGATCCAGTCTGAACAGAGCCACTACAAAAATGACATGTTTATTTTATGACATTTGCAGACCAAACTCGCTTAGTTTAACTGCTCAAATAGCTGCACACCAATGAATGCCACCAATAATGCAACAGCCAACACAGATATTTTCCTCCAAAGCCAACTGCAGTTAGAAAAGTGGAGGTTAAGCTTCTATGTACTTTGCAAACTCGGTTTACGCTCCTCTGAGCACAAAAGCCACGTTGCAATCAGTGCACATTTCCAGTTCCCACTACCATTAATATTAAACTGCAGCCGGCCTAGAGATATTCGTCCAATGTCAAGTGTAATCAAGAGCCTGGAGGTCAAACTGTTATTTGTTTCATAAACAAGCAAATTGCAAACAATAAGCATGTTCACAGTTCCCACTGGCATTGACATTGAACTGTGGCCTCAGTAATACTAACTTGCAAAACTACACAAGTTTGGAGTGCAAGTAACTGGAAGACCACATCTCTTCCTGAAATTCTAAAAATGTAGCACCAAAATATTGAAAAAGTTACTTCTAACATTGCTTCTCAGAATGGAGTGTCACACAAAATCATATTGCACACAATTCAAATGAAGAATACATCAGTTCACCTTTTGCATGTCTTTGCTCTTGCTTTGCCCTAAAGACATTAATAATCATTGTCCAGAAGGTAATTAGGAATTATTACAGAATCATAGAATCACTTAAAAGTCATGTAGATGAATTATTATCATCATTGTACATCCTACCTTGCTTTTGGGTTTGACTTCACCACAAAGCTTCAAAAGATCTGAAGATAATGAACTAAAAGAAAAAAATTGCATCACAGTTAGAAAGGAGACATATTTCTGCAGAATGTGTATTTTTATTCTTCTTTCTTTCTACTGAAATTGTGGGCAAAGTATAATGAAACAATGTCAGAGGTATTTTCTAACAGATGCACAATGCATTGCAAAAGAAGAAATCTTTCTAGAATCAGATCCAGTTACCTGATAACAAAGATTTGCTCACCTTCCTTCTGTCCCAGGACTATGCAATGGGGCATCCTCATCAGTACTATCTTCCAAATTTTCTGGAAAATTTCCAAAAGAATAATGTTAATCTGTCCATCTACATCAGGAGGTGAAGGCTTTAAGTGCTATACAAAACAGCTCAGACTAAGCTGAATGTAGATGAATGGAGTACAAAGGACAGGGATTTTCAAAATATCTTGACTATTTTTTATTCAGTCCCCCTTGAATTTTCCTAGCATCTAAACTAATTTTTTCACACTATCTCAATAAATCATACACCTAGGCATACTGTGCCAAATGTAGTCCTCTGTCTATTGTAGCAGAGCAACAGGGATAATAGAAAATGAGAAATTCTAGAAGAAAATCTGAAAGAAAGCAGATAAAGTAAAGAAAATTAACTACAAGACATGGAAGAGATGGGACATAAATCAGTGGACAGTAAGGATGTTTGTTCCTCCTTTTTTTTTTTTTTTAAGCTTCTTGGTCCAAGACAGAATCAGCCTAGTTATAATAAAAACCAAAATTGTGTTTTTAACTAGCTAATGAGAGTAACTTATGCAGAGTGCCACCATTTGAGCTGACAAAAAACAAGTATTTTATTAGTATATAAGCATTTATGTTTCGAAAGAGGATGATGCTACCACTTAATACTATAGAACTGCTTCCTCAAAAGAGATTAATTGTAAAAGGAAGCTGTTCAGTAGAAACCCTGAAGTAAAAATGAGTATGCACACCTGTCAAAAAGACAAAACCAGCATGCACATCATACGCTAACGCTGTCAAACTTATGATTAACACGTCTGCATGCAAACAGTGCAAAACATTAAGCTGAGATGACGAGTCAAGGGCACATATACAATCAACTCCAAACTGCTGGGGAAGTGAATCCCTTAACTTGCATATTATTCTAATAACACATTTTAAGGACATTGCTTGCAGAAGTGTGTTACCTATATCTGTTATTTTTGAACATACTCCAGAAATTGGAAGGATTAAATAACCTTTCATTACATGTCCTCTTTACTATTAGAGACACACTAAGTCTCTTTACTTAATTTCTGCGAGAAAGCAGGTACGATTTACAATGCATAGAACCAATATATGTGTAATCCATATTAAAACATGTTTGTCTGTGTATATGTTTTAAGGGCAAGTTCATGCTGTGGAGAAAAGAAAGAAAGATACTTTTTTCGGCTGAATGCTGAGAAGGAATGAAGAAAAGAGAAGGAAAATACTGCCTCTTTGTGTATGCTGCATCTAAACATGTTTTCCAGAGAAGTCAAAACCATACAACAATCTAGACCCAATGCCAACAATGCACTTCAGAGGTACTCAACTGCTTTATTAATCTTAGTAATGTAGCCTTAATTATCATAAATACAACAATATTATAAAGAAAGCGGGGCCACAGGAATATCACTCTGGATTTTCCTTTTGTTGTTTCATCCTGGATTTTAGCCCATATTAAACATTTTCAATACACATTATTATTATTATTAGTCTTCTGCAGAAGACTACTGCTCCTTCTCGGAAGACAAAAGCCGCATCCATAAAATAAAGGCATTTTTAAAAAATACAGGATTCCTATTAGAAACATGTTACTTCATCTTCTTCTCATAAAGAACTTGCAATCTCTTTTTACAGGTAACTAAGGAGAAAGTGTGGAATGACCACAAAAGATGAGATTTTATTTGTAGGTTCACACTCATATGACATGTTTCTTCAGTTTGTCTGCAATTCAGCACAGGAAAACTGCCCAAAGCCCCGAGATGGAAACCAGTGCACAGAATCAACAAAAAGGTAAGAGCAAGATTCTGCAAGAAGTCCTGAGTGAGAAGAGATGAAAAGAGCAATAAAGTTAGTAAAGGCAGTACTGCTTGCAAGGAGCAGCAGGGATGACTGCTAGTAAACCAGTAACTGCAGAACAGTGAAGAACTTTTCTGATGATTTGTCTTCATCCCCATGTGGTTGCAACTGGACACTACCAGTACAATGCCATACATCAGCAAAGTTCATCCAGAGGAAATGACATTTGACCAGCCCTCTTAAGATCTGCATATAGATGGTTCTGAGTCACATCCATAAATGTTCATATGTCACAGGTGTGAAGGAAAAGCACCTCCCACAACCCTTCAGCAAGGAGTCACTTCAGCAACACTCAAAAGTCAATGTCATGGTCATTTTAACGCTTCACAGGAGTAGACGGGATAGTGAATGGCAGCTACGCAAACAAGGCAGGTGTGTGCACTGAAAACCCATTCAGGTCAAAATCTGCAGGAATGTACATCACAGACTCAGACTAAACCCTTTCTTAGTTTACACTTGAGTGAGAGTGCACAACTACACTGGGGAATGTTCAAACTTTTTCAAGCCAAGTGTATTTAAATGGCTAAGAATTTTTGAAGATGTCAGATCTGAAAGTAGGCATGAAAAGAGTGATTCACAAAATCCCTGGAAGTGCAACCCCTCTCTAGGGATGGGGCTGGCTGCGTACTACCACTAAGATGTCAGTCAGGCACCCTGGTGAAATTGGTCTCAGGATCCGCTGTCACCCACACTTCTACCTGTGGGAACTGTGTCAGGTTAACAGGAAGCCCCTGCAACAGAGTGCCAGGTAACCAGCTGGCAGCATCTGAACTCCCTGCAGCTCAAAAGGTTTGGTCAATAATGATCTACAAAACACAGAACTATCGATAGTTGGAATTTCAACTTGGACCAAGGTTAGTATGGCACATTCAGCCAAGATACACCCATGGTGAAGTTTCCTTCCTATAGTGTTAGAACAATCCTAAGTGGCATAGATATTTTAAAAGCCTCAGTTCATGCTTGAAAAGTGTTAAAAAGTTTCTTTTTAGAGATACACTCTACACAAAATTTGATAATAGAGCTACTGTTTCAATGCATTTAGCAAGTGTCTTTGCACGAATTCAAATATTGTTAATAAGTAAAAGCCCATTCAGAGCTAAAGAAAATGCAATGCTGTCTGGAGAAACATTGCTCCAACAGGAGTGAACATGCAGACACACTGAAGGTGTATTCTAGCTGCACTATGAGATTACAAACCACTGAGGTTCCTGAAAAAATAACTGGCTGCATACAGCAAGATCCCCTGACAAGACCTTCTGGTGTCACCTGACAGGAAGCTAGCAAAGCTCTCACCATCTCCAGATGATAAACTATATATTTTCAGATAATTTTGAGCTTTTGAAATGTTTCAGATGCCTATGCAAACTAGCACAGAACAGCATAATGTGATTAAAAGCAGCAAAAGACAATAAAAAAGGAATTGAGACTGATAACAGGAATATTTTTTTGAAGTTTCAAACATAGCCAATTTTGTGGAGGGGAGAAAAATAAGCATAATTCTTTTGAGAATAATTTTAAAGCAACAACAACAAAAGACATCTCAAAAATCAGTGAAGTCAGTAACTTAAACCCAATTGAAAAAGTGAGATATAATCCTGCATTCTGCACAATATTTACATTACAGAATGAGCTATCGGCAAAAGGTTAATAATGACCTGCACATTAAGAATTGCCTTTTTTTCCCAACCTAAAAAGATGAGCAAAATTAGTCACATCTAGAGCAGTAGTGTATCATGAAATAGCTTTATGTAGGCTGAACATACTTTAGCAGCAAGTTATAAATTTGAAATACAGTTCTGCTTACTGTCTTCACTTCTTTATGTGGCAAATCTAACTAAAACAAGGGCTACTACCACAAGTGCTAGGGGTGGTTTCAGAAAGGAAGAAATGCTCTGTAAGCTCATGATAATGAGTATATTTACAGAATAGTTCATGCAAACTTCACACACACTCACAAATTCTAAGATGCACCAGTTAGTGAACATGAATGCATTAGTAACTCATGCAGCTGTACAGTACACAGAAAGCTAAACATACTTACCCAGTGGTATGCTATCTAGGTCTGTGTAAATACAGCAACAAGGAAAAAAAAGCAACATTCCAATCAAAACATATCCATTTATAAAAAGAAATAAAACAAAAGTACCCAAATGTATTCTGAATTTTTCTTTGTATCATCTCATGAGAAGTAGAATAGATGCTGTAACAGATACAAAATGCTACTTTCAAAATCACTAGCATATGGTGATTGAATAGCACTGAATATTTAGAATTTCCCATTCAGATGTTAAAACAATTCCAAATTGTAAATGCATTGTCTTCTGTAAAAATAACAAGCATATTATTGGAATTTTTTAAAATCTCAATAATAAAAAACCTTCATTTCCTACATTTCATTGCTGAGAGAGTATACTTAAAAGTCATCCATGCTCGTCAATCGTGAAGTATATGGTGTTATAATACAGCATCTATTCAGAAAGGAAATAGTCTAGAACGCCCAGTACAGCATGCATGAAAGGCAAACATGACATGCAGCTGACTATTCAAAAAACAAAGATGACAAAACTACCTTGCAAAGCATGACCCAGAAAAGCATCAAGTTCAGGATTTAACTCAGCTTTTTCTTTTAGCATATGAAACAGCAGTTGGTTTTGAGTAGCACTAGTAATTTCTGTCTGCTTAAGGCGCCCCTCAAGAACTTTGATCTGAGCTTCTTTTTGAGCTGCTTGGAGACCCTAGCAGGGAGAGAGAGAGAAAGAAAGAAAGATGGTAAATGTTTTGTCACGAGTCTTTTTTTACAAAATGAGAATTGTCAAAACTTTTTAAAAACTACAAACACAAACAATGTGTACATTTTTTCATATCCTAAAGATCAGGCATCAACTAAAGGTCTTTTTCTTTCCTTCTTTTTTTAAAGAGATTCATTAACCATTCAGTTAACTTGTATTCCTCAGATTTTTCTTGCAAATACGCATCTAGTGGCTAAGTTGGATATGACTCCCAAGGGTAATTCAGAGTCTTGGCATTTATTATTTAAGAGCAGCAAGCATCTGAAAAATCAATAGTTTCACTTTTCTCAAATAAGTCCTTTTTTAAAAAAAAATTACCAACGATACTCTATGATACAGAAGGAGAGGGGAGGTGGCGGTGGGACGGGGTGGGACCAGAACCATAATCTTTCCTACACAATCACTCGGTGAACTTTCAGCTTCTGATGAAAGATCTGATAGCCTAACTTATGACAGAATCTATTCTAAAGGAACTTCCCTAGACCTGTGGATTAGTGGGAATTTTTCAGCTGTAGAAAATACAACCAAAAAAATTTACAGAGAATGGTTTCCAAATAGATTTCCAAATTTCAAATTCCAAAAGAAACAGTAGAGAAAAATGAAGGTACAACGCATCTTCTCAAAGATTTTTAGGGCAACAGAGGCCTTTGAGTGCTAGCACTTGAGAAACAAGTGTAGCCCTACTAGCTTACACACTACATTCTGATTCAACTAAAACTTGTGTATCAATAGACACATTTTGCATGTGAAAAACAAAACGACAGCAGAGGCATGACCAATTTTGAAAAAAAAAAAATACCTTCAGTATTTTTACATGCTAACTACTTATCAAAAAGATGATAGAAACCTTCAAATAATGGATCATTTTATCATAATAAGCACAAATTGTTAACAGAGTAAGTCAGAGGCATTTTTCGCATATTAACTCTGGTACAAGATCCATTCAAACCCACCCAAGAGTTGATAAAATACCAAAAGACTGAAATTTGCAGAAGCCAATGTGATTGTGGCAATTTTTTTTTTTCTTCACAAACTTTTGTGGTTACCTGCATAGTGATGAATCAAGAATGCAAAAAAAGAACAGATTGGTCAGTGGAACTGATCAAAGACAATTTCAGCACCTTTGAAATATTTTATTTGATTCAATGACACTGAGTACTGTTCTCCAGACAGAAACAAAAGCAGCAGCAAGAGAATACGATACATGTGTGCACAGGGCTGTAAGCTGCCAAACACTCATTTTGAAAATATTACTCCCCAAGGCTTTCAGAAAAATCCCCTACTGCTCTACTCAAAAGTATAGGTCTGACTAAAGTATGCCATGCATCAAATATATAACTTAAGTTTTTAAACTTCATATTCTTACAAAAGTGGCTGAGCCAATCTTTTAAAAAGAGATCCTGAGCATTCTTTAGAAGTTTGTTTAAAAACACAGAAAGATTTATTTGATTACAAAAAGCTGGTGCTCTTAGAGGAACAACATGAGGTAATTAGTACAGTGAAGTAGGGACTGAAAAGCAGGCAACAAGTTGAAAGGGACGATAGATCTCAAGGGCCTTCACACTGAGAATCAGCATGACTCAGCAGTGTTGACCAGCTTTGCTTTGTCTAATGCACATTGGTCAGTCTTCATGCCAGCACAACTCTGCTCATGGCACATTCCACAGTCCTGGCACAGGGGTACTTCACTTAACACATTACCTTATTGATACCCATTGTGAGGAAGTGATCAAGCAAATATCGAGCTTCTGTCAAAGTGCAAGCATTAATCACTGCTGTTACGTCCAAGGTCTCTCCTTCTTCCTATGGGTGCAACAATAAAAACAGTCAGATTGTGAAAAAGTCCCAAGAATTATATTAATTTAATGCCAGCAGACTAAAAAGCACCAGTTTTTGACATTTAAATGCTTTGCAATCTTGACTTGCAAATTGCATTAGAATTCGGAAATGAAAATTCAATTGTATAAACAGTCTTGATTTTGAATTTCACATGAAAGCTTCCACCAATTTGCACTTCCTGGTTCAGTAATTACACAGACAAACCAAAATTAATTTTTAAATGAGAACATTTTCAAGGCTAACACAGTTGTGTTTCTTGTCCCCTTTTTACCATTTTTGCATTAATACTTGACCTACCTTTGCTTCCTCCATTTGCATAATGTTTGCTTGGCAGTCAGAAATACTGTCATTAATGTAGTCTATATTCGCAGTTACTGATTCCATCTCTTCATTTATGTTTTGGACATTTCTATCTGCTTCACTGCCACCATCTTTGATGAGTTTCTCCCTTTTCTTTGAAAGCTTTTCTCTTCTTTTTGTAAGTTCTTCACGTTGCTATTTTCCCCAAAGACATAATATAACATAAAAAAGAACTAGTAAGACCTTAGGGTATTTAAGTGCCTTTTTGTTTTGTTTTCCTTATAATATATCATGATTTCTATGGAAAGAAGTTACACAGGTGAAAATAGCAATGTATTTCCACATGATCATATTAATGTGCTTTTTATTTCTTACTAGGCACAGCAATCCCATGGTTCAAATGCTTACTGGAGCCAAGGGTGTCTTCACTGACTGCAACGGATTCCACACCACTTTGCCAATGCCACAATGAGAACAATTCATTTACAACAAACATGCCTACACTGCTCTCTATTTAATATGATACAGCCAACAATGCACAGTACATCACCCACCGTAAGTAGCCTGTTCATATCTGCCTCCATATTGGAAATAGTCATCCTCTGCATAATAATATCAGTCACTCTGCGTTCAAGTAACTGCCACTTCATCCTGGCTGCCTTTGAGGAGTAAACTCTGTTCGTCACTGCTTTCCGCTGATATTTCTTCCTGTGATAAATTCAAGAAAAGCATACAGCTAAGTCTAAAGTAGTCCAGTTACAAATTTGAATGTGGAAATGATCAGGTCAGAGTATTTTTCACAGACAACTTTAAAATTGCACAGAGAAGTTCTTGCAGTTTTTCATTGCACCAGACAGCTACCTCCACCCAGCCCTGAACTGTACTGCACTCTAATATGTTGTACTTGAAAAACAGGTATCATACACCACAGCATCTTTTATGACTATTGAGATGTTGTTCCCTACTTAAAAAGGAGATCTACTTTAAGCCACAGTGGAAGAGCATAAATAAACCTAATACATTAAACTACATTTTCCAACAAGGTTTTTTTTGTACTTAAGAACACTGTTGGCATTGGACCGCCAAGGGAATTTTTCTTGAGGAGTAGATTAAAAAAAACCTCAAAATTCAGTTTATGTGACTTGTCCTTTAATGCCATTTGATACATTGTCTTAAACCCAGAAATGTAACACTGCATTTGATAAAGGTACAGTACCCACTTTATGAGCACCTCATGACAACAGTTCGACAAATAACAACTGCTGCAACATGTATCATCTCAACGTTATCTGCCAGAAAGTCCATGCAATTTTCAGCTCTCCTAAGACAGTACTAAAGAGTTTGATCCTTACCCTGTTCCATTTGTTGCAGTTACAGATAATGCTTGAACCCTTGCAACAGGAATTCTCATCTTCTGCTGTATTGCTGTTCTGGAGCCATCATGCTCAGCTGATAAGCTGGAACTTGCTTCCTGCATAGAATGCTCGGGCAGACTCAGCTTTCGACTTACTTTCCCTGCCACTTTATCAGACAGAGGCCTTACTTGCCGACGAAGGGCTGTGACCTGAAACAGAGTGCAAAGGCATGATTAACTCTCCCCAGAATTGTGTTCTAAGTTCCAGCAATACAATATCATTCCTATTTCAAAGATTACTTGTTGTTTTACCACAATACCTCTTCAGTTTTGCGACGTAAGATAACTTCTTGATTTCTCTTCTGAGCTTCCAGAAGCTTGAGTTGATGCTGTAAAAAAAATACAAGCAGCACATGATATTCTTTCCATTATCTGCCACAAGGATTGTACTGTATTAAAAAAAAGACATTTACACATTAATGCAAATCTGCAAAATTGCTGTGACATGAAGTGGTCAAGTCACAATTGCTTCTTGCTCTTTCTAGTGCAGAATGAAAGTTAATGTTTCACTGTATCAATTCTCTATCAGAAGAATACTTACATGCAAGCAAGGTGGTAGGAAGAATTTTGTGAAGACTCACTAATAAGATAACATTGATATACATATTCAATAAGCACAACAGAAAATAGAAGGCTTATCACCTGAAGCTAGTAACTGAGTTATCATAGAAGTCAAACACAATTTTGTGCATTTTGGCTGGTGAAAATATACACGTATATGCCTGCCTCAGTGTGTGCACACAGGGTGTATGCCTGCAAACAGGTGCACATCATAATGACAAATGCTTATTCCAAATGAAAGTTCTTTATCTCTCAAATCACCTCTCGTTTGCGTTGCTCCTTCTTAAGCTGTGCAATCTCTCTATTTCTTCTAGATTCAGTCATTCTTGCTTTTTCCTGCTCTTCTTTCATTTGCTTCATCAAGCGAACCTGTAAAGAGGTCATTACTCAGAAAAGCTGTTCACATTGAAGTGCTGCTCCCTGCCCCCACTCATATAGAGTTTCTTCTTCAAATTGCCATTTTCCAGTATATTACATGCTTTTAGCAATTTACCTCCTCCATCTAATGTGCCTTTTTCATTCAGTGCTGAATAACAGCTAATAAGCTGTGCAAGTTTCTGCATGTTTGATACCCTAATTTCTGTTCATTAAACTTAAAAGCTACACCTCTCCTTCAAGAACAGCCTAGTCCTCATATCTTTTCTATTTTCAGACTTTCGAGCAGCTAACAGCAAGAACAGTTATCTGGGAGACAGATACACAGTTTTCAGTAAACACTCATTGTACACTTCAGTTTACTGAAATATACCTTTGTTTTTTTCATCTCTGTCACCTCCTGCTGCAGTTTCTTCAATTGCTTTTCATATTGAGACTGGTTTTTAAGTAATCGTGCATGTTCCTTCTGTGCTGTTTGAAGTCTCTGCAGTTCTTTATTCATGGCTTGGAGTTTCTTTTCATATTCTGACTTGATTTTTTTTGCCTTTTCTTCTGAATAGGTCTCTACAGAACCTAGAACAAAATGGAATTCTTAATATGCTTTTGTTCAGTATATCTTCAATTTGTCAGCCACAGCAGATGACTGCTTCTTCTGCTAAAGCTTTATCAGCAATACCTTAAAAAAAAAACCAAACTAATTTGCCTCTAGTTCCTCTCTCCTGCACTGCATTGAACTTTCCACCTTGTATGCATTCTGGGATAAGAGATCAAGTATTAACACTTTCCTTTAAATTCTTTGGGCTAGACAACAAATCTGAGCACCTGAAGACACAAATACACACTCGTTCACACATGTGTACAAGAGTATAACTATAGTCCTAAAAGCCATCAAGCCAAATATTCCTCTTCTGACACTGATCAAAAGGGAAAGTTGAAGGAGTAAGGGAACAGCAAAAGCTTATAAAGTATATAACTATAAAGCACATATAGTATATTTTTAAAGAAGAAAAACAAACAAACTACTTTCCTCAGTACTCTACCAAAGTTCAGTTCTTTGTGCCTTAGGACTCCTGAGTGACAGATGTTTTTTCAGCCCAATACTATTATACATTCAAAAGGTTTGGACAGTAGAATATATCTGAAAGATCACAGTTCCTTGTTTTTATTTTTATGCATATAAAAAGAGAGTGGGGAGTAGAGAGCAGGAAAAAACTTTTAATTCAGGAACTATTTCAAGGATGACATTAAAATGCTAACTCCTAGAAAACTAAAAATACTTATTCAACCAAATCAAATACCTGTCAGTAGCAGTATATTTCTAAATTTTTTTTCTCTTAATTTTGGTAGAAACTAGAATAAATAAAAAATGATACACTGGCATTTTGGGTACAAATCTATTTCTATTTTCTGCAATTTCTCATCACATTTGAGAAGGAAAACAAAGGAAGAAGCAAACAGTTCAACTTGAACAGCTTGCACAAGATCAATGATTTTGTCCTTCTTACCAAGGTTTTGAAGAACCTGATCTCTTTCAAGCTGAGTGTCTCGAATTTTATGTTGTAGCATCATTAGTTTCTCTTCATACTGTTTTTTCAGTGTTTGCAATCTTCGCTGGCTGTTTTCTAGCTCATCTATCAGCTTCTGCTTAATGGCTATTTCACAGGTGATATTTGCCAAGTCAGCTTGATAATTTTCTGAAATAAAAAGACTGGTGTTAAGGTAACAGCATGAATATAGGTACCCCTTGCAATCTCAGCCATTTGTTGCCATGTAAGTTGTGCATAGAAGAATTCTACACAAATCACAATGCAGCAAGCAAAACTCTTATCTGCCATTCATGTTAAAGTCTCTTTCTTATACACTCTCAATCCTAGAACTGAGAAACAGGTAGGGAAAGATATCTCACATTGGATTACAGTTGCCTCTATGTTGTAATTACTCACATTTAAATCACAATATCAGCAACCTGTCCTTCCCCATACAAAAAGTTGCAAGACTTCAGCCATACCTGAGGGCCGGTTAATAAATGTCATTCAGAAACCCAGCAGGTTATAAGAGAAAAAATTGACTTCTGGCAGACTCCAAAGGGACATTTTTGCTTTTCTAGCTCTTAGAAAGATACAGCCAGGATTCTAAGAAGAGAGGAACCATCTCAATCATGGAAGTGGAATGGTGAAGGGAATGAGAAAAGCAGGAGGAAAAAGTAAGGAAAAAGGACTAAGCCATATGACAAATTCATAAGAGTTTGATTAATTTCTTTAGCCAATTAGGTCCTTTTTTGTCTTAAGATTATGTGCTCTACATAAAGATATCAGTTGAGGATCATTCTTTTTCAGGTTCCTGATAATGGTTTGTGTGACAAGAAGAAACCAGCATTGGTTTGCCCATTTGGCCTGACTCACATGAGAGAATTGCCAATGATTCTGTTTCTGACTCTTGCTACAAAAAAATGAGGAAGGCTGATGGACTTCTAGCCTTTCAAATAAAATTCTACCATTTCCAAATTAGCTGGTAGGAGCTATTGCCTTTGTGATTAACCCTGAGACATAAAAATAATCTGGTACTTAAACCTTACACTTTGGATATTTTAACCAAGGAAGAAATGTGTTATCAAACACCTGATGGCCTCTGGTCAGTTTTAAAGCCAATACAGGGACACTTGATCAGCTGTATATTACATGGTTTAGCACATAACCAAAAAAATAATTCACTGGGCATACAATTCACAGAGAATTATGGGCAGTTGATTGACAGTAGGCTATCTTGCCTACCAAAACCTGAGGCGTGACATATTATTTGTAAAATTCTACAGAATATTGCACTGACGTCACCTTTTTCATCAGAGTCAGAATCCGATTCATCTGAGCTTTCAACAACTTCCATGTCATCTTCATCCTCATCATCTTCCTCTTCTTCATCCTCATGATCACTTACTTCCTGAATTTCCTCCTAAAATACATAAAAAGATGTTGAAGCACACCCAAGCTTTTCCATCTCCCAATCCCTTGTGACTATCACTGCAAAGCTGCAGTATTCACCTGACCCATTCCTAATTTCCTTTCTATAACCTTGTAAATCTTTAAACAGACAATAAAATAAACAAATAAACCAAACACTTCTAAATACTTACAGCCTCCAATTCATTATTTTCTCTCTCCGACGTGCCCTTTTCATCTCTCTTCTCCTGCTCATTATCTGTGTTATCCTCTTTAACACTAGTAGAAGAGGCAGACACAAAACATTCACAAACTGAAATGACATGTGCTTCCCAACCCCCAAACCAATAAGTTGTAATTCCAAATAAAGATGAAAACAAAAGTGTAGTTAGAAAAAGATACCGGTGTTGGGTATGGGTAAAATACAACTTCCAAACTTCTGTAGATATTAAAATAATGCCTAATTACTCAATCTTGGCTTGTAAAGTAATAACAATGATCAGCACATTGTTCAGCATACTGCACAACTGAGACAATTGTAATACCCAATCTCCATATACTACAGGAACACTTATTTTGCATGGAAGTTGCAATGTACCCAGAATAGCTTTTACAAAACAAAGAAAGAACATTGTGCAAGTACAACATACATTGCAGATAATTCTGCACTCTCAAGCTATAACAGAGCCTACTCTGTGTTTGAAAATTCATGTATAAACCTTAAATAATATCCTAATTTATCATACTAAAACTAACTACTCTTTTGATAAAAGTTACCTACTTGGACATCAAGAGAATGCTCAAAATAGGCATTGATACAACAAAAGGGTTTACAGCAGGGTTTGGGTTTTTTTTTGTTTTGCTTTAAAGTTTGGTGTACTAGCCATTATTGCAAGTTTTAACATTTTTAAGTGCACATATAAGACATCACATGCAAATATAAAACAAAAACACCAATCTCACTCTGCAAATTATCACAGACCAGATGTCAGTTACTCTAGAGAAATATGTGCAAAACTCAAATCTCTAATGGGTGGGAAATCATGACAGAATAAGGCTAGGCTAGACACCATAGTGTCTAGTAATAATGAAAAAATGTGGTTAGGATTGCATAATGTGGAATCCATCTCAACTAACTTCAGTTGCATAAAAGTTTCCCAAGTCATGTGCTGTCACTGATCAGACACTGTAACTAGAAATGCATGTCTTCCTCCATTGACACCAAAAGGAGCTCAGACTTGAGATCTCTTGGACAAATCCAATATTCAGTGCAGTGAGAAGAAATATTCAGTAGATTCGAGACACTACAATTTGTCAAGTGACACTTTTAAAACCACCTTTAAAACAGCTCAAATTTAAAAAGTGCCAGCTGAGTAACACAGTTCTTTTGTGTACATATGATTTTTTTGTTAGAATGCTTTTTAACCTGTTCGGTGCTAACTGGTTCCTTCAGCCCCATTTATTACAGTGATGAGCGCAAGGCAGAAAGCTTCTGTTTGGACCTCAGAAAGCTGGGGATGCTGGAATTAAAAAGCCTAACCAGATTTGTACACATAATGCCAAACTGGAATGCCAAACACTGAGCCAGACAATCTAATTTCCATAGATTTTCATCTCCCTCAGCAAAGAACATGTTATGTTTTATGTTGATTATTAAGACTAAGTAATAATGGATCTTAGCTGCAATCCTCATGCAGATTGAGGCAAATCCACAGTTTCCCTTCCACCTGCAGACTGCACAGAGAATGTGTTCTGCCTAAGAAAGGGGAGAGACAAAAGGAAGGAGAGCCAGAAGCTCTCTCACTAATGTGTGTGATACTGATCTGTGGATTCACATTGTCTGCATGAATTTTGGGTCAAAGAAGTCAGCAGAAAAATAAAAACTCCTTTACTTTCACTTTTAATCATAGTATATTTCTCTTTTTAGAGTCTTCAATTTAACTGCTTTCTATGAGTTACTACTTTACCTACTGGTTTGGCTGAAACTGAACGGCAGGAATGATCAAGGCTTCAGTCACATGCTTTCAGAATCAAAAGAAGCAGACAACTGAGCTGTGAAGGTCCCAGACCTTCTTGATCTCACATGCCAAAATTACCATTATTGTCCTATACTGCCTGCTAGACATTTCATACCGTATGTGCTACTGCACTTTCCTCTTGCCTTTCATTCCATACAGGCCATGTAAGAAAGAAATCTACTTAATTCTACATTCCCAAATTCCCACAGGCACCACCTCCCCACAAAAGCTTCCTCAACACTGCAATCCCAGAGTCAACCTCAATTCCACAACAGAGGTTTCTTCCAGTTAAAACACTTGTTGAAAGTCAAAACAGAGGAAAGAATTTTGAAAACCCAAATGAGCTACTCTTGAAGTACCTATGAATCTACCCAACTCCTTTTCATGTATGACAACCAGTTAATTGAAATGACAGGTAATTAAAAACCTGGGAAATATTCCAACCTTCTTTCTTCTTGACTGCTTTCCTCAAGTTTCTGTAGCCTTCAAAAGCACGAGGTACAGTATTGGAAGGCCAAGCCAATGAAGGACAAACCAGACAGTGAAAAGCAAAAGTGATAAGAAGGTAAAAAAAATGATATATATGAGCTTGTGGAGTTTAAAATTAAATTTTAAAAGATACCATCAAGAGACAACAAGTAGTAAAAAGGCAATATATCTTGCACAGTTGGAAAGTAAACAGAAAACAAAGAAGAAGCATTTGTAGGTTAACTAATCCACCACTGTCAACAACTGTAAATTCAAGTTACACTAACGAAGACGTCTCAGACAATATATTTCACTTTGAGAATTATTTCTAATAATGAATTTAAAAATTCTCCTAATTCTACAAAAAGCTTTCTCCACTTTTGCCACTTAAAACTGGCAGTTAAAATACTGAAAATTGCAAATACTACCATTGACCTGAAGTTATAAATCCTCAGGAATATATCAGGAAAAAAACCAATGCACTGATTTTATATATGCTGATAACATATTGTAATATAAAGTCGAAATAAGAAAAAATTTGTATTAATATTCTAAATAATATATTCTGAATATAATTCATACAAAAATTTTCAAACTGCATTTTTTTTTGTTTTGGGGTTTTGTTGTTTAAGTACAAAGTAGAAAACTGCAGTTTGTTTTTCTGGGATTGAAAAAGTACATGCCAATCATTGCTTGTTATTTTTTAATAAATTAACAAATAACATGCACCAGAAGCAATGAGATGGACAAAATGTTAGTATTTCTCTCTGTACTTTTTCCTCTTGAACAAATGTGGATGTATCAGTAAAGAAACGTCTGCCTGATTTACGTAAGCATAGAGGTGGCTTAAAATTCATCAACCACTGAAATTCCTCATTCCCATTACAAGAAAGTTTTGAGCAAGAGCTTTTGCTTTCTTTCCACCTTTTTCATCTTCCTTCAGTATCAGCTTGGAGCTAACACTCTGAACCCCATGTAATTTTATCACTCATTTAGTTTAATAAAGGTTGAGGAAGTCGAAAGACAACAGTCAAAGATGGTTACCGGGTACGTAAGGCTGACTAACAACTGAAAGGAATGTGGAAGGTTTGCTCTGGGTCTTCTGGTGAGTAGATCACAGTGTGGGACACTCCAACCAAGCATGTCAGTTTTTCAGTAGCCAAAATATTACTGCCATGTAAACTGTTTCTGTTAAATTTCATGACAGATGCTTATTAAAGGCTACAGACACAGAGCAGTACATGCCTGCTGCTCATTCAGAAACTGGCTCTTAGATCTTCAGGTTACCTCACAATTTAGATAAGTTGCATATATTTAAAATTATGCACCTTTTATTATACTGATCCATAACCAGGAAACAAAAGATCAAGAAAGACAGCAGATGGGGCAGAACTAGTAGCTAGGCTTACCAATCTCATTTTAATAGAAAAATGCTAGTTAGACAACTTTCAAAGGACAGCAACCCTAAAAAGAAATAGTACAGTAGAAGCAACTAAATGCCTGTAGAAGACAGAATTAGAGCAAAGAATCCCAACCAAACTGCAGGGTAAACTGTGTCTGTGAAATACATTAACACACCCAGCGCCAATTCCTGAAATTTCAGGAAACAAAAATTCACAGTGATATAACCTGAACACTATATTTCACTAATTAGATGGAGGCACTCAGCATGTAACGAGCATGACAACAAATAATCCCTCAAATTCTAATATTTCTTAGCATCTAAGGAATTTTTCTCCCTACATATGCACCTCAGAAATTTATAATTAATTTTTAGAAGGCAGTCTCCAGACAGGTCAGTATATAGATCCAGACTTCATCAGCACTTTGAAGATTACGATCCTATTCTACAGAACACAAGACCCACTATAAGATGAAGGCTGATCAAGAGATCTCTTCCAACTTAAATTTTTCTATGGTTCTCTAATTCTATACTGTCAAGATAGAAAACTGATTGCAAAAATAGTTTATGGTAAGTAGTCAATACCTCTGGATCAGACTACTTGCCTATACCATCACAAGATTATTGTCCTGGCATGAGCAAGTATGACTAGATGCAGAAATCTCTTTCAGAAAAAAACCAAAACAACAACAAAATGAACAACAATTTGCTTCACTTACTACTTAATAATGTCATAATCTCCTACAATAAAAGATATTACTCAATGTATCTAGTAACCTTTATACGGACACAATCCTGTCTTCTACCTAATATTCAGGCTCCAACCTAAAAACTGAGGCTCTATCTAAGCATGTAGTTAAATGCATGTTTGATTTTAAAATGTGTTAAAACATGCAAAATCAAAACTCCTGGTTCCTGCATTTATAGTTACATGTCATATTGAAGTGCTTGGCTGAAGAGAGGCCAGAACATTCTGCTGATTTTATTTAATACTTCTATCTTGCCCTGAAGTTCCTACAAACATGAGACAAAATCTATCAAAATCCCCACAAAAGTATAAGAGCTTCCTGAAAAATCATATGCAAATTAAGACTCTAATTGTTATTAAAATGAGTGTTCGCTAGAAGTATCAGACATTTGTGTGGTGAATAGATTTATACATATAGAACCTCAAATTGTAGATATCACTAATTCAAATCTACTTTATACTTGGACTGTATTTCCATCTTATATTGTTTTAGTTTTACTCTGAACTTGTAGAAGTCTGAAGGACCATTATAAGAAAGAGTAATAGATTCAAAGCACAGAAAAAATTCAGCTAAAAGGGCGAGATTTCTAATTAAATCAAAGCCTCTGAGTACACAAACAAAGCCTTGTATCAACTGCTGTCTGAACAGGCATTTATGTCATTGTCTATGAGGATTTTAGTAGATGAGAAGGCTGGCCAGCAAAGCATGATGTTGCAGAGAATTAGGAAACCTCAAATTAAAAACATTCATAGAAGCAGAAGATAAAGCAAAAGAAGCCATTCCAAGCCACCAAAGAATTCCCAGCTATTCAGAATATCTTTTCAGAAAGCTGTTTCAATTTTGATAGAGTTGGAAAAAAGTTTATAATTTTTTTTGAAACTTCTGTTGAATTTCAAATGCATTTTAAAAAATTATAAAATTTATGGAGACCACCTGTGCTTTTACCATTGTGCATAATTATATATGAAAATTCATTGTAATAGAGACATTCATTCTACAAATACTGCGCACTTCACTGGAAGAAAAGACATAAAAGAAAATCATCTGTAACTTCAACGTGTAAAGGGGTTTAAAGGAACAGCAGTTTAGAGTCCAAATGCAGACAACAATAATAAATTAATACTTAAGTCTCAGTGGTTAAAAAAATACAGCTCTTTACTAATAAAGAGAAAAGAAATAGCATTATAATTCATACACCACCTCTTTTTCTTTTTCCTTTCTTTTTTTTTCAGCTTTTCTAGATCTTTCTTGGCCATATCTAGAATTTCCATTGTCTCTTTCTCTGAAGAAAGCATAGAAGCAGAAAATGCTGATGGTCCACCATAATATGCGGCCCTTGATGAAGCTCTTGACAAGTTGCGTCGAAGGTTTTCATTCACTGCTTCACTTTCTAATAGTTTTGCTCTTAATAAAAAAAAAAAAAAATTTAGACCATGAATTACAAGTACTGCCAATACATGAAGTGTACACTCTTTAGCATCTGTAACTTCAACACATTTCCTTCAGAATACATGAAAATACAAATGTCTGTATGAACACACACACATATCGGTACAGACACATATCTGCATATGCTGTATGTATATACATGTTACATGAAAGCCACACAAAAGCTCTAGCACTAACTGGGGATACGCCAGATAATTTTTTTGCATAATACATGTCCAAGAAATAGATAAATAAAAATATCTGAAATATTTAGAGGGGTTTTTTTAACTTAAAATGAAAGCAGCGGCCTTTTTTAACATTAAATTACATGTAATTTCTCAGTACTATCATTTATACACAAGGTTATAAAGTAAAAAAATAATTGTTCCAAGTTTTGCTGTCCTTTGTGCAACAATATCAAGTCACCATCATTATTTAGGCAACATTTTTATTGTCAGTTTCATCTTTAACATTTTACATTTTTGTAGTCAAGAGCAACACCAGATGGTCTTAGAAGCTGAAGGACCACTCTCCTAAAGTAATCCCCACAGAGGAAAACAGGTGAAGCATTTACTTGCTAGCACTTCTAGGGTCTTGGGGTTATTATTTTAAAAAAATTGTTCAAATACTTCTGCAAATACCTGAGATCTTCAATTTCCTTGATATAATTATGAATCATGTTGCTAATTTCTTCATTTCCTTCTCCTTTGAAGGACAGAAAAAAAGAGGTAATGAGGGGAAGAGAAAGATTACGGAAGGATGGTAACAATATAAATATCTGAATACAGCTACTACACACAAGGTACCAGCAAAGAGAAACAGTCACATGGGTTACACATGAAAATCCTATATGATTTTTAAAATATCTTTCTTGCTTAAACTGAATTAAGCCTTTGGTTCCTCTGTCATATGACCATCATGTGATTACCACTAACCTTTCTATTTCATTTGTTTGCCACATTAGCACATTTTAACAATGCATAAATCAAACGTAACCTGACAAACAGTGCACAAAAAGAACAATGCAGTCATGGTAAGTCAATTGGCTGATTATTTTATGAGATGAAAAGCAAGCCAACATTCACCCATCTTTGTCAAGGTGACACCCACCCAAAGCAAAATATATAAGTTCATATGGGACTAAGCATATAATAATTCCTATCCAAAGGTATTATGTCCTATCTCATGTTGCTCGTAGCACTAAATCAACAGTCAAATCAGGGTACAAAACTACTTCTATTAACACAAGTCTCCAGAAACAGAAGAAATAATCAGATGGGGGCCTATTCTTGCCAAAGCAGGTCCTACATTACTAATACAAAGGCATCACTTCATTCCAAGGGATCCATGAAGCAAAAGCACATACTGGATTAAAGTTCATGAAATTATGAAGCAGTTCACACACATCACACCCACAGCATACCTGTTCTGGCTAGCACTTGGTTGGCCTGATCACTCATAAGATGCGTTATTCTGGCTCTAAGTGCATCGATAGTCTCTTGCATTGCTTTGATTCTAACACGCAGGTTGTTGTTTTCTGTTTGCAGCATTGCGTTTTCATGAAACATGTCATTGATGCTTTCAACACCTTCTTCATCTATAATCCTTTTACCCTTTAAGAAAGTAAAAGTATTTTATTACCAGTAAAGGGCTGACCTACGTGTGACAAAATTTTAACTTAGTAAAGGCAATCCACAGATTATTTGAAATTCTAAATAGATGCTCATAGCAGAAGATAATCTCTTATAAAGTTTAGAACAGTGACAAATGGATAGTTTTCAAAGCATTGGTGTTTGGCCAACACCTTAGCATTTGGGTCCTGTGTAACTCCATCTTAGTCTGAAATACAAGTTCTTGGAGAGGTTAGGAAATGAGAAGACAACTCTATCAAATCAGGATACTATCTCAAGAATAACAAAGGAGTACAACACTTTTTGGTAACATTTATTGCAGAAAACATGATTTGTTTAAACTTTCAGGAAGAAATGAACATTGTATAATATGAGTATTTTCCCTATATTAAACTTTTTTTTAAAACACATTGTTTTAGCTGTCTAATAAGTTTTCAAAAGCAACACAAAGTAACTGTGCACATTCTCCTAATGCATCAGTCTAAGTTGTGGTCGGTTTTGCTTTAGAAGTGATTGTTTCTCACTGTTGAACATGGCAAGGTCAATTTTTGCCTTTCAAAATACAAACAGAATGCAGTATCTGTTAACATCATTGGCATTTGTTGATGTATCTTTTCTTTGGGAACACTATCTAAGTTTTCTAAGAGTATCTGGTAATCACTGCAATTAGAAGTGTTGTTTACGTCAAGGTTGGTATTCAAATGTGTATGAAGTGGAAGTAGCCAACAGAAAAACAAGTTGTGAAATTATAAGCATTTTAAAGCAGAAGAAATCCTAAGAGGACAAACTTACTGTTTTGTATTCCATGAGTTCCATCTGTAGCCGTGCAATCTCACTGCGCAAAGCATTTATTTGTTGACTAGCCCTATCCTGATTAACCATCACCTTGTTCTTGATGTTCCGTGCCCGATTGGCATACTTTAATGTGTTCAAAGTTTCCATGAAGTCTCGATCTGAAGGGCTCACACATGCTATCATGAGGGTTTGACTGGAAGTTAAAAACTACAGGTCAGCATTACACATCAAGAACAAAGAGAGCAGAGAGAAGCCAACAGGTCTTGAGGTAGAAGATGAAACAAGAATAGCAACTTCATAACATTTGTGAAAATATTTCTTGATCTAACTCAAAGCAGACTGTGAACCACAAAGGTCAGCACTATTACACCTTGCTTCACCCTAGCATAGTGTAGGACATACTAGGTCACCAATTGTTCCACGCATTTGACATCAGTCAGAAAGAGGCACAAAGAAAATATACAAGTATCATTGAAAATGTTCNAATTCTCCTAATGCATCAGTCTAAGTTGTGGTCGGTTTTGCTTTAGAAGTGATTGTTTCTCACTGTTGAACATGGCAAGGTCAATTTTTGCCTTTCAAAATACAAACAGAATGCAGTATCTGTTAACATCATTGGCATTTGTTGATGTATCTTTTCTTTGGGAACACTATCTAAGTTTTCTAAGAGTATCTGGTAATCACTGCAATTAGAAGTGTTGTTTACGTCAAGGTTGGTATTCAAATGTGTATGAAGTGGAAGTAGCCAACAGAAAAACAAGTTGTGAAATTATAAGCATTTTAAAGCAGAAGAAATCCTAAGAGGACAAACTTACTGTTTTGTATTCCATGAGTTCCATCTGTAGCCGTGCAATCTCACTGCGCAAAGCATTTATTTGTTGACTAGCCCTATCCTGATTAACCATCACCTTGTTCTTGATGTTCCGTGCCCGATTGGCATACTTTAATGTGTTCAAAGTTTCCATGAAGTCTCGATCTGAAGGGCTCACACATGCTATCATGAGGGTTTGACTGGAAGTTAAAAACTACAGGTCAGCATTACACATCAAGAACAAAGAGAGCAGAGAGAAGCCAACAGGTCTTGAGGTAGAAGATGAAACAAGAATAGCAACTTCATAACATTTGTGAAAATATTTCTTGATCTAACTCAAAGCAGACTGTGAACCACAAAGGTCAGCACTATTACACCTTGCTTCACCCTAGCATAGTGTAGGACATACTAGGTCACCAATTGTTCCACGCATTTGACATCAGTCAGAAAGAGGCACAAAGAAAGCTTACAAGTATCATTGAAAATGTTCTGGGGCAGCATTTGCTATCTGTATATTTGTGCTGATTTTGGCTGGGATAGAGTATTTGCTTTATAGTAGCTGTTTTATAGGCTATGTTTTAGATTTGTGCTGAAAACACCCAATATGTGTCCTTAACGCAGATACGTTTTAGTTACTGCTGAGCAGTTTCCAGAAATGTTTTTCAAATTATATTCACTTTGCTTAATCCTACATAAACTGAGATGTAGGAATTTAAGATCAATCTAAATTCCTATACAGTGATTTGGACCATGCAGCCATCAGGACTGCTAGCTGTAATTCCTGAGGTGCCTACCTACTTCATCTGCAGGTTGGCCAAATGCTCATCTATGCATGTCTAATGTACCTATTGTCTAACTCAGGTGGGACAAAAGCAGAAAAAAGGCAGAACAATTTTTCATTCCAACCAAGTGGTTTCATCATTTAATAGGCCCCTTCCTTCACTCCCTGGAGCACTCACTTCAAATTAGATGAGAACAGCCTAGAGGGGTCAGAACCAGAATTCCAGCTGCAGATCACTCTGAAGGTGCATACATGGCCTAAATTCTCAACAGGTAGGGCAAAACATCTGCATTTGATGGACTGAGTATGCCCCTCCAGGCTTTGAAGGAGTTTGCTTCTCCGTTGTGTATCACAGCTTAGGTGAAGCATTAGGAAGAGTGCAGTGTCTCCAGGGCAAACGAGAAATACCTACATCAGGCAGACTAGATTCTGATCTTCACTTTCTATAATTTACCCTTCCAATTTTCTCCCCCATCCCACCGGGGCAGTGAGCAAGAGGCTGTGCGGGGCTTGGCGGGCGGCCGGGGTTAAACCCGACACCATCGTACACTAAACTCTGCAATTTCTCCTGAAGAACAGGAGGGGGAGCAGCGGAGCTGTAAAGTGAGAAAATACGTTGGAGTAAAATAATGCTTCTACAAAAGTAAGATTTTAAAAGTGGTTTGAAAAATGCTCACTAGCTGGTGTATTTGACATAAAATTTACTGAAGCATAAGAGCTATGCTCTTGCTTTCTGCTGATTTTTTTCATAATCCTTGAGTTTCTCCCTCCCTTATGTACTTCTGAAAATTCTAGCTTTTATTTTACTTATTTTGTCTGGTTCTGCTTTTCCTCACACTGCAGGTCTTCAAGGTGTTACACAAGTTCTCCCTTTGAAGACCAGAGCAACGATTTAAGAATTTCCTTCCATTTCTCCCTATTCTTTTGTGAAATGCCCAGAAAACTTCCTACCCTCCTAAACATAGGAGCCAGGCATATTTAATCACATAGAGCAGCAAGAGCACTCCCTACCAAAATATAGTCAGCTATGGTTGCTTTTGTATTTGGACATGTTAACATTACACATAAAAGTTTGTTTTATTATTTATAAATTTGTCCATGTTTTCCTACGTAAAGCCTTCATAGGCCAAAGCTTCTCTTCATTGTATATGCAGAATATATACAGACAGGTTCATACCAACAGCCCTGGTGACAACACTAGTTTGTTTTTATTAGGCTACAAATCAACATCAGATAACTGGACAGACACACCATAGCTTGAAATATATAATCTCTAAAAAGATGGCAGTGCCAGTGGCAAGCTGACTCCAAGTTCCTGCACATGGCAGTCAGAGCAAACAATACTTACCAAAAAAAACCCAAACCAAAACAAACAAACAAAAAAAAAACCAAACCAAAACAAAACAAAAAACAAACAAACAAACAAACAAAAAACAAAGACCAAAACCACCCAAAACTCTAAATCAGAAACTCATCACAACTTTAAAATAAGCTATAAACAAAATTTACCATTTATACTACCTACAATCTAAATATGTCTTCATGGAAAGAACATGTCTGGAAATGGTAACTTCTAAGTAACTCAAAGCCTCATATCTAGTAAAACTACAATAGCAGTGAAAAGAACAAAGCAAAAATCCTCTCTGAAAATCTTTTCCCTGCATTGACAACATTTTCATCATGACAGCAATTTATCTTCAGAACCTTCCTCCAGTGGCTATTTTTGTTGTTGTTTAATGTTTATTTTACTTTCTGAAGATTATAAACTCATTCATGTTCATTCACAACGAAATACAGTGTTCCAGTTTTCATACCTGTTTCCCCCAAGAGAGTCTTGAAGCAGCCTTGTAAGCTTTGAATCTCTGTATGGTACATGAGTTGCCTTCTTACTTTTATCTCCCAATGCACTTATGACATTGCCAAGTGCCAGCTATAAAACACCAAGTCATGTAATGCAGAAGTCAGAATCAGTTCCTGAGTAGTTATATTTCAAAAACAGTATAAAGCAGGGCCAGCATATTGTGAGAAAATGAATATACTCATGGAAGTTTACATAAAAATATTTCTGAAGATTTTTACATTTTGTAGTAGACATGTAGAAACTTTTGTGTTATCACCAGTGCATCAGATGACTTGCAGGCTGGTACCCGCAAGTGTGAAGTGCTTAGCACACAATTTGTATGCACTGTCTATTGATATCTCATGTCAGTCATAAACTGAAGTTAGAAATACTTCACCTAACAAATATTTACTTTTGATGATGATTAAAGTTGATCTCTACTTCTAGCAAGGGTTACAGATTAATTTTATCCATCTGCTTTATGCTACATTTAGAATAAAATATGGGACATTTATATTAAAAAACCTAGAATATACTACCTCTACAGATATTAAATAAAAAATGTCTGATGAAGATGTGAGCATTTGAGGCTTGAAATTATGTAGTCCATGACCATCCTGTTTCATTGGTAAAAGGGTCTAATTCATGTTTATAAACAAGCTAACATTTGGCTGTGGAATGACTTTTAATGTGCAACTGCACACACTTCAGTCATTTGCCAAGCTGAAGAACATGGCTCCAGGTGGCGGCGCCCTGTCCTGCCAGTTCTTGGACTGGGAATGGTCTGGCTGTGCTCAGCAGCTGGAGAACTGCAGGCATATCCCATGCTGTGCCTGCTTGCTTTAAAGGGTTTAAAGGACTCTCAGTCTGTTTCACAAAACTGAGGGCTGGACTTCACTGTAAGAGTTTTGTGGTTGTACATTACTTTTATCACACTGATTTTCATCTTCATGCATTTTTTATCCTATTTGTTAAGGATACATCTATGTCATCCAAATCACCAAATTCCTGTTGGCTTTGTGGTTATGTTAATTATAAGATTGAACTGAATTCTCTTTCTCTTCCATATAATATAAGCAGAATAACTGCAGAAAATAACGACTGTCGTGATGGCAGTTCTATTTGGAAGTTCTAATTACAGAATACCTCAGTGGTACTGCACCCTAGCCCGTAACAAAAGACACGTTTTTACACATAAAATAGACTTCTGTTTTTGTGTCTTAAAAAGAGAATTGCACAGAGCCTCCACACAGTCAAACAGCTCAAAACAAAGGCATGGAACTATAATCTCCACTGATAATCAACCAGCACTACTTTTCAGTGCACTTTTGTAAATGTTAAGTAAAACATTTATTACAGTTAATAAAAAACTATAGAGAGCCAGTACACAGACAAGAAAAATAAAAAATGATGCTATAAATTACAAGTTTTATTCCTACTTCTAGCAGTTTGCCTAGGGTTGTTTTACACTATGTTGTATATTTGTTAGTCTTACTAGTCCACAGTTGATGGAAATGCCTTCTTTTGCCCTTTCTCCTGTAGCTCCTGTTCGCTTTAACCTTTCAGATCCCGCCAGATCAACAAAATGAAACTTGGCAGTAAGAGTTTCATATTCATTCATCTCAGAAGATTCAGATATTATCCTGTTATCAGTGGCATTATCCTGAAGTAAAGAAGAATCCATAAGGCTTGGTAAGATCTTTCATATCAACATTTGCAAAGTTCAATCAACAATTAATTACAAGACTACCTTTTTGTCATGACCATCTCCTTATTCATTCTCTTATAACAACAGTATGTTTCAAAATACTATCTCCATTTTAATCACACATACTAACATTCTTGAAGACCTAGCTCTAGATGCATGTGAATACAAAATACTTTATGAGTATGAACTAACATTGTTTCTTGATGTAGAAATGGGGGGATACATACATTAAAATACACAAGTCTGCAGCAAGGTGGGTAACAAACTTTGTTCCCCTCCAGAAATGCAAGTCTTCAATCAATTGCCAAAGGAAACTGATTTAAAAAAAAACAAACCTTAATTACATTATTACCCCCAAAAATTAGCAGAGCCACTTAGTTCATAAACCTGCCAAATAACTGAACAATGTTTTGATTTTATACCTCTCTAAACCCCATCATCAGCTTCCCTGTGGCATGATTCTTCAACTTACTTTAGGAATTATTGTTTGAAGCCATTTTTCCTAGCAGTCAGTATTCCACTAGTACTTCTGACTTGACCAGAAAATAAGGACAGCATAGGGAACACGGGAGGAAGAAGAGGTTCCTTTCTCCCTTCCACCTTCCTCCCCAAGGTAAGCTGTAATGACTGACACTCCATGAGAGCTCCATCAGTGCAGGGAGCCTCCCTAGGAACACACTGCACTAGGGGCAGGTGCCAGAGCCTCAGCCTCTTTCCACTTCATGGCCCAAAGCACAGCAACAGAATTATCCTTTTCTATTAGATAATCCCAAACTTTTTTCTTGCCAATTAGTGTAGCTGTACCATATACTGTGGAGTTTTATTTTACTCTAAGTGTAGTTAGATTTGTTGTCAGGAAACCAACGATAAGAAAAATCTTTAAATCACTTCCTGACCTTCCTGTTAAGATATCCATTGCAGGGTAACTTCTACTAACTTGTCATGGTGTCACATAGTAAGCATATAATGAGTGTATGGATTTATAACATATTCTCACAGCCCAAACAACAAGCTTTATTAGGAATTTCTATCACAGTAAAGTAGATTGTTCTGGACATTGTTTAAAAAAAAAAAAGTCAAAACAAAACCACAAACCCTCGGGTGGCAATGGCCTTAGCTCAGCTAGCCCACAGCTCCCTTTGCTACTCCAAGGGATAATGCAGGTCTCTAGAGACCAAACCATTCTCAAGGTAGTGAAATATTTCATACTTCTAAAGTGGCCTCCTTTAGTAGCAGTTACAGAAGAGAACAGGAATTGTGCTACTTCCAAAAGACCAGAAATCATTACGTCTGTTATTTTGATGTTTACACTGACTCTCACTCCCAGCCCTCGAAGTAATGATTAATGCACCCGGTCACTCTCATTTATTTAGCAAGTGAAATTTACATCTAGAAACTTCTAAGAAGCATGGATGGTGTGAACAGAGCCCAAGGAGCAGCGTGACTGTGCACTGCAGCCCTGGCTGCCTGCCAGCACTGGGCACCAGCCACTACACAGAGGGGAAACAGCCAGCACTGTCATCTGAGAAGGAGAAACTGCGTTGCCCTAGTAACAAAGGTCTCCCAAAACTCTTGTCTACAGAAACTTGAGCTACATCTACCCTGACTACCCAATAATAGCTTGTATTAATTTAGATTCTAGGAGTGTTCAGAGGCCAACATCAGGTCTATCCTCTACTTTCCTAAATTCCACACGGAAAGAAGAGGGTGCTGCCTTCATAGATTAAGGATATAGAAACGCACAGCTCCAGAGTCAAATTATCTTGTGCACATCTTCCAAGTAAAGGAGAAAAAAAAACAGACCAGTTTGACATAAGGCAGAAGGTGGCTACCTATTCCTCTAACACATGCCTCTGTAACAAAAAAGGCAGAGCCTTGCGGGCAACAGTCCTGCAAGCAGCTCAGCTGATGTGGAAGGCTGCAAGTGCATCAGCACAAGGGACTGCTGTGCCAACAGCCTGCAGGAAATGAGGCTCCAAGATGACTTATCTCACTCTACATAGATCGTTTTCAGCAAAAACCTCCAAGCAGACAGTGTCACCACACAGCGACTGAGGTGCCCTATCTGGGCTCGGAGTGTGTTGCCAGTCCCTCCTGAGTGAACACAGCTGACCACACCGCCAGATCCACAGTTTTAGCTTGGAAAGCAGGAAGAAGTGTTTTTAACACGTGTATAAAGCAGGTCTACATACCACAAAGGACCAGGAAAGGACCCTCATTTTGCCTGCAAATGATTATTTGTAGTATTAAAAAAAAGGCAACCCCACCAAGAAGGACTGCAAATCCAATTCACTGTTCCTCATGCCTATGGGTAAAATGCAAGCTAGACATTCTTTAATATTTAGAAATTTTGTTACTTTAAGAATAACCAAGTTAAGTCCCCCTTAAGGTACCATAGTTTTCAGTAATGTGGATTTATTCAGAACTCTCCTCTTTACAAGATACACAAACAGCAACTAACAACTTCTACAGAATAGCACCATGTTCATTCATAATTTAAATTTCAAGCTAAGCACACAGACTTAACAGAATACCTGCACCCCAGATATATATCTTTAAAATAAATACACTAAGCCTCGGAATTTAATGCTTTTCCACTTGTGCCGTATTGGATATCAACAAAGAACTTACTCTGAAACATCTAAGCAGTTTCAGTTAGCTGACTGCAAGTTTAAACTCACTAACTGCTAAGACACTTAAAAGTGCTTTCCCAATTGAAGACAAATTACATTTTAACTTTCTTGCTCGTGTATGTCGCAACAAAAGACAGTAAAAAACGCTAGGGGAAAATAGGCAGGTTCGTATAAGAGGCTGCAGTTTACGGTTGCCTCTGGCTAGAGGATGGTTACATATGCACAGATTAAATCAAATTATTATAATACTTAGCAAATTCATCGAGCATTATGATGACTGTAGCATCTTTATTAAGCGCAATTCAAATAGCAGTGGCTGCCAAAATCTTCCCCGTTTTGAAAAATGGCTACTATAGGTAAGTTTAATAACAGAAAAAAAATACATACAGCATTAAATGCAGGACAGACTCTGGTTTGACATAAGTGTATAGTAAAGATAGCATGTGACCGTGAGCTCTGAACATTCATCTGAGTGCTGGCGGTGGTTCGAGACAAAGCTCCCAGCTTCAAGCACTGCATCATCTAGAAAATAGACAAGAAGTACATTGCATTGCTTGCTGGTTAAAGAAGAAGTGTTCCTATAACACTTATTGTTTTGGATATACAATTAAACTTTTTACTATGAATTCAGTTCCTACAAGCCAAAAAAGCACAAAGATTCTTAAATGAGCAAACTAAAAGTATTTTCTGTGATTCCTGAAAGAAAATCCTTTTATCTTTGTATGCCTCTTTTTACTATGCCCTGGTAGTTACATAGCTTTCTTCATTGACCTGTAGCAAAAAATATATGATTTTTTTATATAAAAATGTGGAACACAGTAATATTTGTATTAAGATTTGCAATGCATGTGAACAGCAGTTTATTTCATATCAGTCAGGAAAAGTAACACATGCAAGATTTGGGAGATCAGATTTACTACATGACCAAAGTTTTCTCTCCCAGCAGAACTGTATTATTAACAAAAGCTACTCCTAGCTTTAAATGGCTGTGGCATGCACTTAATATCAAACACTTATCAGATTTAAGACTATAGAAATTAAGAAAAAAAAAAAAACTTAGCTAGGTTTCACACTTAAATTGTCCAAGAGGCAGATACTAGCAAGCATGACCTCTATTTTTAACTGCTCACCAAAACATACAGACAACATTTTTAGAATGTAGTTGGTATGCTACAGAGTAATTTATTTTCAATTATCACCTCCGATTCTCCATTCACAGTTCGGGTTGTAACACCCACTGTATAAATTCCTCCTGCTGAATCTTCATGGATTTTAATATTTGATTTTTTATTCTTCGCATCAATATCACGTGTGGTATCAAACAGATCAAGAATTTCTTCATTATAAAGCTGAGGAGAAGAAAAAGGAAAAAAAAAAAAGAATCACTTCAGGAAGGAATTCTTCCAGAGACTAGCAAATCTGTGCATGGCACATATGAAGAGTTGTAAAAATCCAAATCTTTAAGCTCCCAAAAAAAAGGGTGCTGTGAAACATCCAAGCTTACAAGAACAACACAGATCAGCTGCAAATTAAGTGACTTGCACAACTTTCTATTATGCCACCCAAAGAAGTAGTAACTTCCTCTATGTTGCCAGATCTGAGAAGTAATTCTTTGGTGAGACCAGGGAAGGGAAGGCATTTGATGCCAGTAGAACAGGAGTGGCAGTGCTTTCTGCGGTAGGCACCTGCTGTCTTCAGATTTGACCTTGGGCTTTTCCTTTGTTGATTCAGTTGACTGCACCCTCCTCCAAACACTTCCAACTCACTGCACTTGTTCTCCCTGCTATCACACATCTTTCCTCATATCGTCTCTCATACCTTAATAATTCTAGGTCTCTCTTTTGTTTAGATAAACTCTTCCTGCTCTCAAAGGAATTTGAGGTATAATAGTTTTTGTGCAAGCTGCTTCTTAAAAAACAACCAAGCAGTAGTCCAAAATACTATGGCATGGCTTCTTGAGCAGGGCTTCTGGACCACATAAGAATGTTCTGAGTTTTACAAACGGTGTTTAGATACAATTGAAGATATTGGGAAAAAACAAAGCACTATGATACTGGGAATCTCATGGCTCAGGTCTCTGCCGATGTACACTGAAACATTTCCAGTCTTTCATTTAGTTATACCAACTCACTTCAGCAGAGCTCATGTTAGACTAATTCAATTCCTGATGAAAATCCCTAGGTAAAAATCAGAGAACCACCACCATAGATCTGTATTCACTCGAGCTACTTTCTCATACACTAAAAGTGCCTTTCTCCTCTCACACGCAAAAAGTCTTCCCTGAGAAGAAAAGGCTCAGCATTTGTGAATGTGACGCTTTTAATCCTTTACATATTAAAAAAGGAATTGTATTTCATTATTAAGCATAGATATTCAAAGTAGGAAGCTTTTTACTAATGTTCTACCTTGATAAGTGCAAACAAACTTATGCCACAATTTAGAGATCCTGATAATGCACCTACAATTGCATGGGACTGCATATGCCTATCTTTCGAAAAAGGAGGAAAGCAAGGAGTTAAGGGAGGCAGACTGCAGCAAACTAAAGCAAGGCAAGAAAGTAGCAAACAAAAGCCACTCTTCCCAACAGTTATCCAGCTGTGAGACTTCAAAGTTATTTCAATATCCAATCTTGCTTCAACTTGTTCAATCGGTAAATTATAGTTTATGCAATTCAGCTCTAATGGTAGATAGGATGGGAGCAAGAGGACTTTCTGATACAAGAGTAGTGTATAATACCTAACTAATCAGAAAAAGCTCTTTCCGGGAAAGCTCTAATTTAACCTCAGTAGAACAAAAACCAAACCAAACCACCCCACCAACAAAAATGACATTTTGTTAAGGGAGAAAATATTATATATATCATTTAACATTTCTCTAAATTAGATAAACAAGACAGGTTTCAGTATGCACATTTAATCTGAAATACATGGTAATGACCACAGTTCTTCATACCATTCTCCCTGTAGCATTTAATTACTGCTCTGTATTTCAGGAGTCAGCCACATTTGTAATGTTATGTCAAAACTCATAATAAATTCAGAAACCACACTGGTTACTACTCTTACGCTACTCATGTTGCAGCTGCGTAAGCAGAAGAAAAGCTGCAGGCCCCTGATGTAGAAACAGAGAGAAGAGCAGAGCATTCCCACAGCACGTGCTCAACCTCTCTCTAGGCAAACATTAGCCAGAGCAACAGAGTTCTGCTTAAGGTTAGCAGTAACAAACCTATACCAGTGCAAAACTACTGCCAGCTTGTTAATCTTTAGAACAGTTAGAGGAACACATGACTAAAGGACTTAATTTACTTCAAAAGTAATAAAACCGATAGATTTTTCTCTTTGGTAAAATAACAACAGAGTTTTCCACCCCCAAAGTAGATAAAGTTGTAAATACTGAAGTACGCAATACAAATTTACACCTGCTCTTCCTTACATTGATTCTTCCTGTCCATATCCCTGAAGTATCAGATTTTGCAGCTTGGTAGTGAATATAAATATGTTACACCCATATCAATCAATTTAAAAAGTAGTTCCACAGTCAGGAGACACAGCATAAAACCTGCAAGATTTAAACCAACAGCTGCTGCAGGTTGGAAAGATGTTACGGCCTCTTTACCAGTAACTGTGTCTACAAGAAAACACAAGGGGAACAGTTTTGCCATAGTACTGACAGGGTTTTCTCTGGGTCTAAGGAAAAAGGGAATAGTGACACAGAAGCCCAATCCTAAACCAATAGGGACTGCAGAAAGAAATATTTTCATGCTAGATTTCTTCTTTGGTGAGAGAAATACAAGCCTCCTGAACTAAAGAAATCTATGGCAAAGTGGCAAAAGCAGGCAAAGCGTGGTCACTATTCAAAGCCACAAAGTACAACTGAGGGGTTTTTTTTATAGTTTCTTGCTTTAAGGTTTTGCAAAGAATTACAAACAAGCAGGAGCAACAGGCTGTACAAACAAATGCATGCTACAGAAAAGGGTAAGTTACGACTAACTGTTTCTGTGCTTCAAAATAACGCTATAGGGGAAGTATGAAGATAACTGGAGTAAGTTAAAAGGGCTCTTTTTCATAAACTGAAGAGCTGAAGCAAATCCCAAAAAATTTCCTTTTGAAAACTTGAAGATTAATTCAAAACATCTTGTAAGAAAAAAATGTAAAAGAAGAAACCAGAAAAAATACATAATTGGTTTCCTAAAAAACCCAAATGCACAGATCATATTTACCTCTAAGAACTGTGCATTCACTTTAAAATCTGGAGGTGGAAGTCCTTGTTTAATAGCACCTTGTTTTTTTTCTTCAATACATCTGAAAAGGTGCTTAACAGCACGTGATATAATGCCTTGTTCCTCTTCTGTTATGTTGACATCAAATCCAGTGCCCATGGTGTATGTTTTGCCAGCACCTGTCTAATTTGAAAAAGGAGTAGTCACTTGAATGCACGAATAGCACCGAATCATCACAGAAATGCAGTTTGTGAACACCAATGTTAGATCTTTACAATATTAACACATAGATCACATATAAGAAAGCAAAGACCAGTTCAATCTTTCATAACCTTTCCCCTGGAAACTTCCCCTAAGCAGCTTTCATCAGCCTTGAGTCTCTGAGGTCAAAAGATGAGTTAATGTTTTCAACCAAGGCTGTTAATTAAAGCATGTATTTTGGAGGTAGAAGTGGTATTCGCAATTCTTTACTGAAACAGATCAAATTAGTCCCTTAATTATCATGTCTGAATATCTCAGGTATTATATTCCCATTGTTCTCACTTTTTACTGAAGAATGTTCACCTGGAAATTAATTTAATTAAATGTGAAGTCCTATAGAAGACAAGGTAGTGTTGTGTTTTCACTTAATTAGTGGGTCAGGTCTAAGACAAAGATAGGATCACGTAGCTGAACATAATCTGCTAAACTGGATCTGCAAACTGCTTTGTTTCACTAGGATTAGACTTCACTTAGCTAACTTGAGGTGTGACATTTAACAGTGGTGAAAATTCAGCATGCAAGACCCAATTTTATGCAATCAATTCCTAAAGGAATATTCAAAAGACAGCAACACATTCTCTACATTGTGCTCAGCTTTGAGAAGTCAAATGTGTGCTCAATGTACTAAGAGGGTGTGTTCTCTATGAATCTTTGGAATCTGTTCTCTACATTTTGCCCACAAACAAACAATGTGGCCCAGAATTCCCCAGGATCTATTTTAAAAAGCTCCTATTCCTAAAAATGCCTGAAAATGCAGAGTTGTTCAGAAAAGAATCTCATTACAATCTCTAAATGTCAACCGATTAAATCAACAATTTGTATTGCTGCACTGAGGTGAATGTAGGAATTATATGGACTGATACTGTTTTCACTGCCAGTTTACACAGAATCTCTATGAAATCCTAAAAAGTCTCATACAAGATAACTCATTGAAAATAAATCCAAGATGCTAAAACACAGATTCCTGCATTTCAAAATTTAAGAGACAAGTCAGTTGCAAGAAATTGTTTATTCCAAAATGAATACTTCAAAACAAAATTGTAAAGCTTACCTGGCCATAAGCAAAGACAGTGGCATTATAGCCTTCAAAGCAGCCTTCAATCAACTTTTCTATACACTGTATATAGATCTCTTCTTGCTGAGAGTCAATGTTAAAGACATAATCAAAAGTGAAGGCCTTATCTTTTCCCAAGAACACTTGAGGTTCACCAGGTGTGACAGATGTACAAATATGGCATCCTTCAATCTTCTCTTTGGCTAGCTGTGGTCTAATTCTGTTTTGGAAGAGATAAAAAGAACTATTAGAAATTCTCATCATCAAAAAAGGAATAGACAAACAATAAAAATAAGGGATGAGAAGATGTCCTTACTGGCTGAAAAATCAGAATTTTTCACCAAGCCAGGAGGTTTCCACTTGTCTGAGCCACAGAACTGACTGTATCAGAACCCCAGTCATGAAACTGCCCACACAAATGACATTTTTTCTGAAGGTTCACTTACTTCAAATTGACAACCTGCCTAGAAGTCTGAATATCTCTATATGTATACTATACAGTACTGAAGAGTAACTTTCATAATTGGTTCCAAATCAAGCTTTCCAGTTTTACCTTTCTTCTTCATGCTTTCACCATAAAAACAGAAATTTTAACTTTATGGGGTTTTTTTACAAGCAAGATAGATGTGAAAAAAATATAGGATGTTTTAAATAGCAGTTTGGGAGCAGGCACCCAACAAAGCCTACATATCACGTTAAATGAAAGCCCCCCTGTTATGAGAGCTATGACAGCAAGGAGAAGGCTCACATTTCTTCTTTCCCTTTGACAGGAAAGGAGCTTTGTCACAGCCAGAACACTTCTGTGAGATGTTTGCTTTCAGTGAGGAAGCACACCTTCAGACAAAAAAAAAAAAGAACAATATCTACCAAGTTCTAAAGGTAAGAGTTCCTCTATCTAGGCTAAGAGTTCCTCACTATCTTCCAACTGAGACAAATTTCAGCTTCTATTTTAGTTTGTTCAGTTTCTGATAAAATACTTTGTAGAATATAGGTACCTTGGATTTTGTATATCACTTTACTAATTCCTCTGCATTCTTGACACTCTTGCAGTCTTGTCAAAATTGAATTCATGTACTGCCTCGTGACTAACAATGACTGTGGAAGTTTGTGATTCAATTGGTTTAATGATTAACTATCAACAAGAAAACTCTGGCCAACATAACACATTATTCTAGCTGTAATTAACTAATAATTTGTTTACAAAACTACCTTTTTTTTTAAAGTATTTCCAGGTTCCCAAAGCAGCACCAAAAAAAAAAAAAAAAAAAAACCACCAAAAATCCCCTCCCCCCCAAAAAAAACCACAAAACCCAAACAAAACAAAAACACACACACACACACAAAAATCCCACTCCCATATCAAATGTGTGCAGCTTAAAAGACAGGACAAAGAAAGCCATAATAAGGGTAATAAAACATCAGCACTACAGCTACATAAAAACAAAATAATGAAATATTTTATATAGATTCTCCATTCTACATTTTCAAGTACCTATGTTTACTTCAGTGTGGCTACTTTTAGTTACACCATATCAAAGATCTGTAAGCAGAGTATACTTTAAAGGCACATATTTATCTCATATTCCACATTTTAGAGTAACCGTGATGTCTTGAAGTAAATTGCCCAACATCTTCACTTATCACATGTTGGTTTGGATCACACAGCAGCTTCAGTGTGCACAATTTACACCCGCTTCAGAGGAAACTAAGCCAAAATGCTGGACTCCAGACACAAAACTTGTTCCAAAATCTAATGGGAGCATAAGGGCCCAAAGCTACCTGCTGATCTACCATGACTGTGCCAACACTTGCTGATGTAGAGAGACCAAGTCTCCAACAGCTCTGAGTGGACTGCTGTAGACTAATTCAAATTATATCAGCACACATACACTTTAGATCAAGTTAGAAATATCCTGCTTAAAAGAAAAATTAAAAAAAAAAAAATCACAGAACATGATATATGTGCTTTTTATTGCAGATTCTGAATTTTTCATCCAGGGATGTGCATTGCTGTCAGGAGTATTTTTCAGATTTTTTTATTCTAAGGGTTTCATTATATCCTAATGTGTGACACTAGAGATTAACCACAATTTATTTGAAAGGTTTTCCACACGTTAATTCCATTATGGAAAGTTAATTTATGATCCGGAGGTACCACCCTTGTCAGCATACCCTCTAGTGTGAAGTGGAAATCAAGTAAACCTTTGAAAAATATCATTAAAGATCATATAATGTGTAAAATAAAATTTGCATTTAAGGACACAGAAGTGTATAATATAGGTCACAGATTTTCTCTATAATAAGATCATCATCATAAGAATTTTTTCTTTAAATGAAATAAGAATGCTAAAAGTATTTCAGGATTTATATAACTCCTCCAATAACAACCAACTTGATCCACTATCACCTGTGCAGACTAAACACAAAATCTGATTAATATGTACAGAAGCTCGTAATACATTTACTTCCCTCTAAATAAAGGAACTTTTGGTAATAAAATAGCTTTTATTTCTAGGTAGAAAGTCTTCAAAGAGAAATTAATTACATACCTTTTCTAAAAGCATTCTACACAACTGGAAAGTTGAGCAAATAAAACACTGTACCATGCTGTCTAAAACAATATTTAGAAAATGCCAACTCGGTAGGTTATTCTGCTGTTTTCTTTTAATGCCGTGAAGTCAGTCAGAGGGCAAGCTTCTTTTTCAGACTAAGCACTCTTATTCTTTCACTAATCCAGCGCAGACAGTACAAAGGCCATCAATTGTCCTTACAAGAATGAGCTATGAGGGCTTTTAGAACTCCAGAGGTATGTCATTCTTTTAAATTGCAAGAAAGCCTAGAAAGCCTAGAAAGGCCTTTTCTAAAAATCTGGATGGAAAACACATTTCCAAAATCAAGCATTCCAGAAACCCAATAGAAATCCAACCCCCTACCTATGAAGGGCTTTTACCACTAACTTGCAGAATGGAGTTGACAACTTCAAAAAAAAAAAAAAGTTTTTCTTCATATCTTTTTATTCTATCTATGCTTAAAAAAATAATAATTTTCTACAATGAGGAACTGATTCAATTACGACAGGTGCCGAATAAATTTCTCGTTTCTCCTGCTAAGTAAAGGCTCTGAGTGACCACAAAGAGGAACAGCATGCCTAAAATATCAATGATTTGCATGGTAATTATTACAGTGATGACAGGACTGTAAAGTGAGCAGTTTCGATGTCGCCCTGCAGAGACTTCCCATGAGAATCGTCCCAGCCTGGTCCCTGCCTTTCAGCCAGGCAGCACCTCCCAGAGCTCTGCTGCTATAAAACCCTACACAACAGCAAGCCCATACATATCAGCCCAACGTAATCAGCCCCCGGCAAGACACCATTCCAGAGACCAACTAAGCTGCAGGAAATCTGTGTCACTATTAGCAGCTTGTTACCAGCTCAGTCGCTACCCCTGCGTTGGGGTTGTAACACAACATTCAGAGACCCAACAGTGATAAAGGTGTCCTTCCTCCCTAACTTATCACTAAATCTGAAGGCAGAGCTAAGACAAAAATACATTTCACCAGCACTTAGCACAAAGGAAAAACAAAGCAAGACTGAACACATCAGGGGAACTGCAGCCCAAAGACAGACTCCCTTCTCATTTTGTGATTGTTCTTACACAGTGTCCCCCACTCTGCCATGTACTTGGGAGGTAGCAACCAGAGACAAATTACGGCTGCATCAGGTTGAAAGACACCTTCCCCAAAAAAGGATGTGCAGACAAGAGATTTTTCATCACCCAACCTGAGGTCTGCTCAAGGGATACTTCATGCTCTGAAATTTACATAGTTCACTTGATAAGTTTAGCACCAAGCTAATATGATGCTCTAATAAATGAGAAAGCAACAGATGCCTCCCCTTCAATCTGATTTCGGGCCACTTAGGAGCAGTGTGAGCAGATTACCTGAACCTCATGGCTCTCCAAGTCTTACTGTTTGTACTGAATGTGTGGCCTGGCAAATAACAATCCTCATGCATGTCAGATTCTGCTCCAGCACTGGCTATAGGAACATTTCCTCCCGCTCCACCCCACAGATCAATGGGAAAGTGATTTTTTCCTTCTGCTTACAGCCAAACCTTTTCCACTCTCATGCCTTAATGCGGTCACTTCTGTCAGCAAAGCAGGCAGCACTCATGATTTAAAAATGTGAAAGACTTCATTTTGGTCAACTGCCCTTGCTCAGCTCGCAGTCTGGCAGTCTGCCATGGTGATTTTTCTCCAGGACCAATTCGACTTCACCCATTTTGTCTTCTACATGGCCCCACCTCACCTGTTTTTCAGGCTACTCTCTTAATTTTATACAATCAGGTGTTTTCTACCTATTTCCAATCACATCTCCTTAGATGTGGCAACTTCCCAAACAACATTTTGCTTTACATCCTGCCTTCCCCTCCTCTCCCAAGCATGAACACACCCAATTCTTGTTTATGTGTAGTTTGCAGCACCTCCAGGCCACACACATGAAACTTAATCCCCTAAATCTCTCCTGCCTCAGCACACCGAGACAAGTTGTCAAATTAGGGGTGCTAAACCAGCCAGCAGTTGCACAGTAATGCACTGTATTGTACTGGAACTAATCCCTCAGCAGAACAGGGGCACAATGTCTCTGCTAAAAGTATTGTTAGCTACAACAGACTCAGATAATATAGTTCAGGGACTACAGCCATTGTTAGCTCAACACTCTGTGTTACACAAGACATCAGACCTTACAGAATTGATTCCTGTTTAAACTAGACAATATCATAATATCTCTTTGAAAAGCATCCTCTTTTAATTTATTTCTAGGGATGAAAAATTGTCCCAGTGATTTAAATATATATTATTTATATAAATAACTATCTGGATATATAAGGATATAGATAGATATACATACACACACGTCCCTTTTCAGCTAGTGAACAATTTTACCTCTTTGAATGTTCATTTAAGAACCTCTCCAATACCTAATTTTACCTCAGTAATCTCCATCCATCTATGATTAAGTCATCCCTTAATCTCATTTCATACACTAAATGAGACCAGCAATATTTTAATTTTGCATCTCCATGTGAAGAAGTGCAAATAACAAAAGCTAATAATCAAAATGTTTACCACATGCCTTCTTGGCAGCTCTACAGAATAGCAATAAGAACACGAGAACTTCTAAGAGTGATCTAAAAAGGCAAAGCATCAAGTAATTCTTGTTTTACAGAAAGAAAAGTGGAAAAAAACTAATCACAGGTTAGTCTTTCAGATAGCAGTGACTATCCAGAAGCTGGGTGTTGGAAAGGAGAGATTACTCTGAAGTCCCATGTAAAGTTCTTTTTCACTAAAACCTCCAGGGTAAAGGGCTGTTTTCACCTTGCTCAGAGAAGCATGAATTCAAACCACGTGTTGTGCTGAGCAAGAAACAAGTTAACGTGTAAATCCAAGGCCCTTCAATACTTCTCTTACTACAATAAGCCTATTAAATTTCACACAATTAAGTGTCACATGTGGGTATATGAAATATTAAATCCAGCAGCATCTAACAAAATATTTACTGAAGTGTAGCAGGCAATATAAACTGGGAAACAAACAAATGCTACCCAAAACCAAAAGAAAACACTTTCCTGCTCTTACTTCAGCATATGAATTCCTTCACCCTTCTATTCCATTTATGCTCATCAAATCACTCCCATTAATCTCCCTTCACAGCAAGCAAAGAGTAAAGAAAGCTGAACAGATTTCATCTCCAAGACATCTGATATGCATAAACTTTTCAGTATTTTTGCTAGCACACAGTGGAATCTTGTTCTATAATTAGCAGCACCTCCAAAAAGCACAGTGATAGCATCTGAATGCAATGAGCTTTAAGGATACAAAGAGGTCTCGCATATGACAAATCCCAGGTTTACCTCTTGGTAACACATCCAAAAGGGAGCAGGAAAAAATCTCTCCCACCAGCAACTATCACCCACAGAGAGATTCTGTGCAGTGGTATCACTTAACAGTACAGTTCTGGTATTGATCACTGGTATTACACTTACTGGTATCAAGACGTAAAAAGGGAAAGCAACTGCAGATATACAAGTTACAGTGATCACACAAGACACAGCTCAGCAACCAAGCTGCAGCAATTGGCCACCCAGCACATTGTCAAGTCTTTCCCCCCCTTCCACGGGTCAGCTCCTACCCTTGAACCTGCTGCTTCCCCTGCAAGAGGCACAACACACACCAGTCACCCAGCCAGGGCAACCTTGCTGCGACTGTAACTCAATCACTCTTACATAAGACTTGGGCACTGCTCCCATCAGCGTTTGTCTAAACCTGCCACGGTCTAGACTGAGCTCAGTGCTGCCAGCAGGTGTGTGTGCCCAGAGCCCACAGAAGATAGGCAGAGTCCAGGCATTACTCAGCCTGAACTTACACCTCCTGGCAAGCACAAGTGAGGCAGATATTTTGCACACGTGAAGTAGGTATCTTGATACAATTTTGGCAACACCAGAGGATAACTTCCTGGATAGGTCCTGGACATAAAAAATGCAGTAAGGACTGCGGCAAAAGTTTAAGCAAGATCTACATGGTCTAGATTTTATTCTAAAGTCCTACTAAGTTACTTACAAAAAGGTATCAGTGACCCTTTAAACTAAGTGTAGCCATTAAATATGACCACTAAACCCTTACGTTAAAACATCCAGCAAAATCAGGCACTAAATGACCAAATGGGTTCTGATACTACATTTTCAATAGCTAACTTATTTTACTGCAAACAAAAAACAAATTTCCTATTCAAAAATAGATGCACAGAATATTTTGCTTCAGTGCTGCAGACTGTCACTTCCAGTTTGCACTTAATGAGAAGGCAACAAATGGAAAACTGGAATTAAATTGAGGAAATATACCACTATCATAATTAGGTTTGTCCAGTTCTCCTCCTCTATGCTCAAACTCTACTGCTTCAGCTTTTTTTTTATTATTATTTTTACAGACAAATTTAATTTCATAAAACAATTGCCCTTTTCAGCAGCTTGTATCTGGTCAGCTCATCTCCTCATTAGCTGTTCATGCTGGAGATGACATTCACAGTGCCACGACGAGGCAGTTCCACAGGCTGCTGCTCTCTCTTGGCTCCTGAAGTGCCATACAATAGCTGTATCTCCAGGCAACCACTACAGCCAGCCAGGACACAGTTTAGCAGTATAATTTCAAATTAATTCTTGTGCAATTCTGTAACAGCCTAGCAGGCTGTGCAACACAGATGGCATCCACAGACTGAGAGGCACAGTCTTGTGCTTTCACCAAGAAAAGAAAATGCAAATGGAAAACACCCAGGCCTGCTCTCTCACAGAACTCCTACTGCCCCACATGCTCCCTTCCTCACACCACCTCCCACAGGAGGGCTAACAGAACCTCCAGCAGATCTAGATGACCTCCAACATCCTTCTTCGTAACATGAATGAATGCTTTTACTCAAAGCTCTTTCGTGTGGTTTCTCATGGAGTAGTTTACTCTCTAGTGAGCAAAGAAATCCACAGCTTTTGAGAACAATCTGACTTTTGAGAAAAAGAGAGAAGGGAGAACTGTGTTTCAGGATTTGTACTGGCCTTGATTATTTCTAGTTCAAGACAAGGTCATCTGTGATGGAAAAGCAGCACTACCATAAGCTTCCACGTGCCTGCCAAGCACAGAACGGGCACACCTCCAAATCCAAATGCAGTTTGAGTAGAACTAAACAGAAATGTCTCTTCCAATGTCAAAGGCAAACAGATTTTTTTAAATTGTCCTACTATGCTACTTGCCTTAGTTTTCTTATCAACATGTGTCTCATCACTCTCAGAAAGCTAGAAGAAAAATAACCCAATATCTTAAATATAATGAGATCTAAGCAAATGCAGCAAAGTATAATTTATGAACTAAGACTAAGTATTTACTTTTTATAAGCAAGAAATTAAACAAGGAGTCAAGTAAAGTTCTAAATTAATTTCATACCATATAGAAATGCAGGTACACCTCCGTTGTGCCACAAAGTGGCAGAATAAAGACCTGAGTTGCAGCAATCAGGGGTCAAACATGCTTCAGTGCTGAAAGGGTCAAACATATTCTGGGCTGAAAGGGACTACAGACATCAGATCTCCATGTAGCTAATTAGCCTGAAGCAACTGCCCCATCAGGGAGCATGAACAAGTAATTTTAGAGAGTAAGAAGCATAAATAAGCATTGCTGGTGCACAGTGGAACACAGTGCTCAGCTGTACTACTAGTGTGTTCAGCATTAGCTCAAGGTCTGGACACCACATTGTACAGTTTATATGAAGAAACACTGAAAAAAAAAACCCCTCACTGGCTACTTCTCCTTTAAGGATTAACCCTGAAAATATAATCCCTGGGAATATTTATCACCTTTAAAATAAGAGAACAAAAAGAAACTCAAGAATGTACTAGCTCATTTCAGTTTTTGAGAGGTAGATTCTAGTCTTAGGAAACCCTATGTACACTTTCAACTTTTCATCTGCTTACACCTGTGGACATCACCCCACAGCTGACAGAACAGCAGAGACATCCCAAGCACCCAGTTCAGACATGAACACCAGGTTTCTTCCCCTAACCCTAACATCTCCAAAGGCTCATCAGAAATGAAAGAAATGTCTTCTGAGCCAACACAGGAAATACACAACCAAGGGAAACCGCAACCAAAAAATTTACAACAAGGAAGCAGAGCCAGCAGTGGCTCTGGGTTTGGATGAGTGCTCCAAGTCACCAAAGCTGAAGTTTACCAGAGGATTCAACCAGTCTGCAATTTGATGGCTGTGCTCCAGATATATTTATATATCATGTCCAACATTCAAAACGCAAATGAAGGACAGGAGAACTGCCTTAAACTGTGCATTAAATATGTCCCCCTTACAGGACCACACTTGCTTTTTCTAAGTTAAAGGTCTCTGTTGAAAAATATGCTTCAGCTTTTATGACTAGTAAGCTCATGCACAGAAACGTGAAATACCATCTTCACTTCACCTGTAGTGTTTCACATCAAGCACTACAAAGACCAGTATAGATTACTATTATGAAAAAATTATGGCAATAGTACCTGACAGTTACACAATTTATTGAATGTAGAGGTCACAGATTCAAAAGAAAAGGGGAAAGAAAGGCTTTCTGGTGTGGCCCCAGACTAGTGTCTACAACTACTGTGCCCATGGATACAAAGAGGCCAATTAAGCTGGCAAGTATATCTTTCTGTGGGTAAGGATTCATGAAGAAAGCAACGCTGTATATGAAAGAGCACAACACTATATTTCTTCGGAAAATTATGGGGTTTTCTTCCTCCAAAATGTAGCTTTAGCACAAAAGTTAGCAGCTTTCATCATTCCTGCTCTGGGAAGCAGGAATGAATGCTCTGGGAAGGGTAGCTGTAAGGAGAGGCTGAGTCACGTTGCTTAAGAGAGCCCGGTATTAATTATGTCACAAGGATGGTACCAGGAAAAGAAATACACTTTCTGTAGCATCTTTCTGCTCTTTGTCTGAATGCTTAAACAGAGTTTAAATGTACTAAACAAATACCATTATAAGTACCCTAAGATTGAAAAAAAAATAAATCAAAAGTTTAAGGAAGGCTTGTTGAAGAGTGCACAGCCCAGTGCTGCCAGTATTTTAGAGACAGACACTTTGCTTCCAGAAATTTTAGTGCATTACATTGTCAGCTGAACTATCAAAAATAATGTGGTAGATACAGGCTATCCAACCACCCAAAACACTGTAGTCACTGCTGTTTTATGAAGCTATAGAATAACATTCATTTAGGAGAAGGGGGAAAAGGGGAAGGAAAAACAACAACAAACCACAAAACCACAGTCTGAGTACCTCCAAACATAATTCAGTCACATTTAGAGTTCAGGGATTTTGAGGTAATTCAGGCACTTCTTGTAAACAAGGGACCAATCAGCCCAACACATCCAAACACACCAAGCCCATGAAAAGTACATTACTCAAAAAAAATGTGGTTGATGTCAAATCTTTTTATAAAGCACACTTGTAACTACTGTTGTAATTAATTACCAGAGTCAAACTTTACTGAAAACACAATTTTGTGAGACAACTGATTTAAAAAAAAACATTGCCAGCAGCATCATTAGACCGACAAATGATCTAATAATGCCCATGTTGTATTTTTAATTGAAGGCACAGAAATGACAGTGGCTTTCTGTTTTAAAAGTTGAACACTCCTACTTGTAAAGCAATGACACTGTTTTGTGAGAGCGTGCAAAACAGGGGTTTTTATTTATTTATTATGCAATTAAGTGAAATATTTTACGAATAAGTACATACATTTGGGAAGTTTACAACTTATCAAGGTCTTTAAGAAATCAAGGATAAGTACCACAAATATATTCAGAAATAAGCAAACAAAACAATGTTTATTCACTACAGAAAAATAATTTTTGAATAGGAAGGAAAAACAGATATAATGCAAGATTATACAGATGACCAAAAAACTGTCAGTCATGCCAACACTAGGCATCATTCAATTTCTTCTTCAGTTAAACATATGTCTGTTCTAGAAGTTCACTATGTCTTCCAAATAGCCTAACTTTTAAAAATAGGTACTCTATTATTTTTACACAAAGTTAAAAGGGTTTCCTATGTCTGCAGCAAAGAACTCTTCATTATTGCCTCTAAACCCAGATTTCCCTTTTCTTTTTAAACACCCACACATTCACGTACACCCCCAGCTCTTATAGTCCAGAAATCACTATAAGTTTATGCCAAGATTACTCTAGCTCTGAAACTTGTTTTCATTTCTTTCCTCTCCATACACAAACTTGATCTTCTCAGTTATATATTCTCAAGGTTAGGGAAGTTGGTTGGTTGCTTTATACCTCTGAGCCACAGGTCCAACAATTACATTTCGCCAACTCAAAACAAACACAGTTACCAACATACTTATTACACGTAAAGCTACAAGCCACTTCCCAGTTACAATTAAATAATACAACAAAAGGACAGGAGGGTCAGGTCATTAAAAAAAAATTACAATTAATCATTACTGAAATGACTGCTTGTCAAACACTTCTAAAATAGCCAGAGACTTCACAATGGGACAAGACAGTTAAATACAGTGTTTCAATAATCTGATCTGAATAGTGCCTTCAGCCTGCTAACTTTCAGTGCAACATTCTTAGAACAAAAACACTATATGACTTTTCTGCCACTCCTTGTTAAAAAAAAAAAAAAAAAAACCCACACAAAAAACCACACTATATCCATAACACCCGATACACCAACTTCCAAAACAAACTGCAGAAAATTTCTTCATATTTATTGTTGACTGTTTCTAATGAACAGAAGTTGCTCTGTTTCAAAACAGAAGGTAGACTGTTCAAGCAGCGACTGAAAGCTTTGAGCTGGCAAATCCCAGCTCTGGAATAAGGAAAAACAGAAATAGTACCTTATTTAGTACTGTCTGTTTTTAAACTTGCAAACCAGAAAGAAACAGTATTATCCACCTTCTTCAGTCCTTCTCGTTCGGTTACACACACTGTTAAATGTCTTAAAAATGAATTTTAATTCTTTTCTTCATGTCTAATCATTCTATTTCCAAGGCTCTACATCAAACTTCAAAGATAATTTTTCCATCTTTCTGTTCCTATGCAGTGACACTGTATTCAACTGCACACTGAAGACTTGACCACCATGCTGCTTTTTATTGGCTTTAAAAGAAAACCTCAAAAAGTTAGCTAAAACTCAGGACAATTCAGGAAACTATGCTAAAAATTCAGTAGGTAGCATTTTCCCACACTGAGCCATGCTCCAAACTGATTGCTCAGTACCATGTCGGATGCTCTTTTGCTGAAAGAGAGCATTTCGGGCAAATATAAACTGACAGTCCCCAAATTCTCTCCCACCCTTCCTCCCTTCTTCAATCCCCAACGAAGCTGAGAAGTTTGCAAGTCTCTCAGTATTGATTCTAAAAACACTCCATGAAGTTTCAAGCAGGTGAAAAACCTGAGTTAGCTACAGGCCATAATCTTTTGCTCAGCTAACTCAGGCTGACTTTCAGATGTGGTGGAAATGGGACAGAAGTTAGTTAGCAAGAGAATGTTTAGCACTTATATGGAATACCAGTGGAAAGCTGAAATAAATGGAGCTTAAGTAACAAGAAGTCAAAAGAATGGGCCTCATCACAGTTGACTGGTGAATAAGTTTGGAGCTGGTACTGCTCTATCTGAGCATTCAACGTTGCCTGTGCAAGAAATCCAGCGGAATCTGGAACCTCATAGGAAGGCCAGTTTCCACACACAAATTCACATCCCAAAGCTAGCAGAGAGAGAGCTCTCCACTGCAGCAACATCTGCAGCAAGGGCTGAGCTGTCACCATTTCACTTGCTCAGCCTTTCATCCAGTCCAGATGGCCTTACATGACACTACACAGGGAACTGTGCAAGTGCAGGGTAGTAACTTGTCATCTTCAAATCTCTTCAGTTACATACCTCCAGTTCTACATCTGTAGCACACATAGATGTATTATTCTGAAGAAAGACAAGAAACCAGAACAATCAAAAGCTTTTTTAATAAAAAAATTCTGGCAGAAAATTGGGAATTGGATTTAAAATTAAGACCTAAAACGCGCCTAAATGTGGATCCTGCATGGAAAAGAACTTTCTGGATGAAGTCTTCTCTAAATATTTTCATATTCTACTACATATGTGTTGTGGGTTACAGTAAGGGGGGGAAGTGGTCTACAGAGGTGGCCTCTGTTAGACACTGCTGGAAGCTTCCCCTGTCCCATGGAGCCAATGCCAGCCAGCTCCAGGACGGGCTTCCTGCCGCTGAACAAGGCCGAGCCAATGAGGAGTGACAGTAACATCTCTGTGGTAACACATTCAAGAACACGAGAGTGTTGGCGCAGTGAAAAATTCCAGCCAGGGGAGAGCAGAGCGAGAACATGTGAGAAACAATGTAGGCACAACAAGGTCAGTGCAGAAGGAGGGGCGAGAGATGCTCCAGGCACCAGAGCTGAGGCCCCTGCAGCCTGTGGTGCAGACCATGTTGGGGCAGCTGTGCCCCTACAGCCCATAAAGGACCATCAGGGTGCAGAGATCCACCTGCAGTCCATGGAGGAGCCCATGCTGGAGCAGTGACCGCGTGAGAGGCCCAAGATGGAGCAGATCCTGCCAGAGATCTGCAGCCCATGGAGATGGAAGCCCACGCTGGAGCAAGTTTTTCCCAGGTAGGACTCGTGCCCTGTGGGGGACCCAAGTCAGTACAGCTCATTTGTGAAGGACTGTACCCCCACAGAGGAGTGACCCACAGGACCGGAGATTGGAAGAACTGTTGCCCATGGGATGGACTCATGCCAGAGAGGTTCATCAAGGTCTGTCTCCTGTGTGAGGGACCCCACCGGAGCAGGGGAAGGACTTCTCTCCCTGAGCAGCAGCGGAAACAACAACTGACTGCAACCCCCATTCCCCATCCCCCAGCACCACTGGGGGGGAGCAGGGAGAACATGGAAGGAAGGAAGGGTAGGGGGAAGGTGTTTTTAAGATTATTTTACTTCTCACTCTTTTGCTCTGACCTTGTTAGTAATAAAATTCAATTAATATCCCCACTTTGAGTCTGTTTTGCCGGTGATAGTGATCAGTAAGTGACCTCTTCCAGCTCTTCGCTCAACTCATGAATACTTTGCTGGGGTTTTTTTCCTCTTTCCAGTTGTGGAGGGGAGTGAGAGCGGCTTTGGTGGGTACCTGGTATCCAGCCAGGGTCAACCCACAACAATGTATCAATAACTGGAATATTTCATCTCTTATTTATTTGATCTAGAAAAAGATATTACATTGGGCAAAAAAGTTGCAGGTACTCTGCAACTCTTCCACATTGCCTAGGGTATTAAATTTCCTCACTGCCAGTACAGAAGAATGTCCTCTATGTAAAGAGAATGCCTTAAGTTGAAGAAAACATTCAAAAGCCAATCGACTGATGCTTAACTTGACTACAGCTAAAGATGCGATGGTTCAATATCACTTCTACTAGTTCATTAAAACTGTTCAAATAACTTATTGACTACAATATCCAATATATCACTGGAGACTTTAACCTAACAAAGTGAAAGAGCATTCTCTGCTATCTCCTTAGGAAAGTATGGGCTGATTCCATATTCTTCACTTGTGCTAATATACAAAATAAAAAAGGCTGTTTGGTTTTCTAACAGTTTAGCTTCCACTCCAGGGCAGGTACAAACTACTTGTTGGCTAGGCTAAACAAACTGAGTGTGGAAATAGTCATTCTCCTGCTTTAATTGGTACTGGCATGCAGACCTCACTGCATTAGCAAGCTTACAGTTTGGAATTACCACTAATATTAATACCAGTATATTTCACCAGAACTGTAGCTCCAGGACACAGCAGGTCCATGAAACAAGTGTACCCTGGTAATGCACCACAATGTAAACTGAGAGGTGCACAGGACTCACAGCATACACTCTGAATAAAACCTAGAAAGTGCTAGTTACTTCCTCACTACTTACCTGCTATACCTTCTTTAAACAACCATTATTTATGCTGGCCTAACAGCAAGGCTAAGCACGTTCGACTTCATGTCCTAGCTGTAGGCTTAATTTCTCACTAGGTCTCAGATTCCCTGATTAGATTACAAATCCAAACAGAACTCCAAAACTATTAATGCAAAGTCACTTTAAAAAAAAAATAGGTAAATCGTGCAGCAGGGTAGCTCACACAAATTAAAAGCAACTGTCTCCATTTTATATCACAGGCAGGGGAGGCTCTGACTCCATTTCTGGAACAGTCCTCCTCTGCCCTGCACAGCTGCTGGCCTGGGCACTGCCCTGCCAGTCTCCCTCAGCGCCAGTCCACACAAAGCAGCAACACCTGATCCTGGGATCATTGCTGTCTGCTGAACACTTGGCTGCAGCTCCTTGGGGACACAAGAGAAGTCTGTCCTGACAAGCTTCTTCAGGGTCAAAACCCATTTCTTTGTCTTGACTCAATTAAATCAGCTCTTCTTGGCACCTAATACTTCTAAATCAGGCATTTCCCAGCTGCTCTCAGAAATCATCAATGCAAATTACCTGTGGTTTGTCTGCATCAGAGTTCATAGTCCCTCATGCACTAGAGGTAGCACAGATGCTTTCAAAGTAAGTATTTATATATAAACTGTTTCAAATTGCCTTAGAAATTTAAGCTCATGGTAACTGTTCACAGATAAGGACTAATACCATATGAGATGGCTACAGTCCCTGCCACAAAATTTATTAAACTTACCTCTTTCCTCAGAGCACTTAACATCCAAGAGAAGAGCTCCTTTGGCTTAAATGAGATGAGACCTAACAGGACAGTGCAGGAAGGGAGATGCACACAAGGTTTTCCATAAGCTAAGAAGGAACTTCACCGGGAGAGGGAAAGCTAGGAGTTCACACAAAATAATGTGTTAATGGCATACTGGTAGTGCTTCAAGGCCAGGGAGGGTATTACACTAAGGCTTATATAACGCTTTCACTGTGGGTCACACATTCATTAAAAGCTATATAGAGACATATATCTATATATTAGTCCACAACTTAAAGGCTATTGCAGCTGTCTCTCACACCTATACTGATTTCCACTCCATGGCTGCACTCAGCTTCAACCACATACTACCTCTACTCTTACAGTAAACTAAAGGAAAAAAAAAAGGCACAATAAAAAACAATTCAGCAACAACAAAGCTCTGGTGTTTTGGCCAACCTTGTTTCCATTTAAAGAATTTTCTTCAGCACTACAGACAACATTTGGGGGATGGAGAGAAAAGGTACAGGGCTGTTTATTCCAGCATATGCTAAGGTAATATACTTAGAAAGTTTGAATATTTAGAATAAACTTCAAGCTAACTGGTGTTCTGGCAAGTATTAAACAAGGGCTTAAAAGGGTGTTAGTAGAGCGATACTTTTTTCCCCCCTAGAATTTCCATATTTCTCCAAAACAGGTACTTCTAATTTTTTCTAAGAGTCTGCTTTTACAATTTCAGTGTCAAAGGTAAAGAGAGAAAACAGCCTGCACTGTTTTAAATGTTAATATTTTGCGAAGTCATGCTACAGAAAATGTTAATTGTATGATTTAAGTGATTTCAACACTGAATCTGAAGAAAGGATAATGCAAGGAAGATATCAATGAAGGTCTTAAAAAAAAAAAAAAAACAACCAACTTTTTAAATAAAATGCCGTCAGGGTTGGTGTTCTATGAGGGGGTTTTCTTGGGGTTTTTTTGGGAGTTTTTTAAGAAACATGACAGCTAAGCCCATAGTAGTACCTTAAGATCCTCCCAGAAAAGTTTGGGGTTTCCCTGGTTTCACCTATAGACTTTGCTTGCCCATGCCTTATCAACAGACTTCTGTTTACACAGAAATACAGAACTCTGCCATCAAATGAAGTGCAACTGCAATGTAGCCCTTACCCTTACGTAAGCTCTATCACATGAATAATTAGCAAGGCCCATAGGAAACTACAAATAGCTTATTTCCCAATTCTGCTTCCCAGAGTTAACCATTTCTAGACCAGTGAACTAAAAATCACTGGCTGAAGAATGGAATCAAGGCAAATGGAAACCAGTGAAGTGAGAAAGACTCAGGACAGAGAGCAGGACTGCCTAAGCACAAATTAAAGGAGACCTGGACTGGTTTCACTTCAAACGCAATCACGTTTATAACTAAACACATAATTGGATTCTCAATCAAATCCAGCTGACTGGTGTTATGCAATATGTCAGATCAGTGTCAGAACGAATAAAGAAATTGTACACAATCTCTTGTGTTTTTCCTATATTACCCATCACCATCCTAATCTGCAGCTACCACATACAGTTTTCAGTTCAGAGTAACAAGACTTAAGCCCTCTGTTCCCAGGCAGCCGTTGCAATGCATTAAGTTGTTTAATCTGCAGCAGCACTGTTGGCAGAGGGGCCTTGCAACAACAGCAAAAATGGAGTAATACAAAGACCCAGCAGCCGAAAAATAGTCCAGCAGTGACACTCCACTTAAAACTTGCTGACAGAAGAAACTGCTAGCTTCAGTACCTCTAGCAATTCTTGCTGGTACCATGTTTTTTTTAAAAAAGAAAAAAAACCACAAACAAATAAAAATAGCAAAACAAAACAAACAAAGAAAACAACAAAAACACCACAATGAAATTTTTTAAGTGTAGTCCGTTATTACCTACCCTAGCTAAAATTTAAACAAACTACACCAGGACTCAAATGAGAGGAAAAAAAAAAAAAGGCCAAAAATAGCTTTTCCTTTTAGAAAGACAAAACTCTACACTCCACATAAGAGGTCATTGTGTAGCTCTTCTGATTTTTGTTTTCACAAGCACACTGAACTGAGAAAGTCCAATATGTAATGCGCACAATAAAAGACTTACAGATTAGAAAAAAGGAAAAAAAAATTCCATTCTGGCTGTCTTTGAACCTTTCAGACTTCACAATAAAACTGAAAAGTCCATGGCTTTACACCCTCTCATCATTCCTACCTACCTGCAGAGGAAGAAAGGTAGAAATCTGAATGTCCATTTCTTTTGGAAACAAAATTTTTCAGCTATGTCCGAAGTAACTGAAGATATACCATACCTTTGTGCTCCAACTGTACCTAGATCAATAAGCAATAGGAGTCTCCCCATGGGTTCATTGTTACTCCAACACCAGAGCTGACCCTATAAACAGCAGCAGATGTCTAAGTCTTTGTAGCTTACCCCTGTACTGAAGAGCAATACCTAAAACAAGTCACACAGATTATTTATTTCCAGATTTGGAAGTGAGGGTCCCCTAACCAGGCAGTTGCTCACACTGGCACACAGAAGCAAGGACACATATATAAGGTATATGGCAACACCCACCCTGACATGTAAAAGTATACCCGGAGGATTCCCAGTACTGGTAACAGCTGCAGTAGAAAGAGATCCCTTGAAAATGAAAGTATCTCCTACATTTTATTTTTTTATTACCACAATGGAAAAATAACATGATGCCAATTCAAGTAACTTGTGAGCAAAGGAGAAGACCTCTCACACACATTTGCTGCACTGGAGTGACCATCCCCCTCTATATCAAGAAGGTGGCAAAACAGGAGAGCAATTATCATTGCTTGTCATGTACTGCACTGTTGTATTCGTCCCACTGGATATTCCTTGGATAGACATATAGCCTTGCACAAAAGAAGTTTAATCTTAAGGTGAAAACTGTACAAATTATAGAACACATATGTAAAAAGAGCAGTGAGTTGTCCAGCTAGTCCACAATTAGTCATATTTCCTTGACATATCTGATAAAATTTAGAAGTCAGTAACATTTCCTAGCTACAATCTGAGAAATCAAAAGCATATAAATTCAAGAGATACACATACGAGCTTTGAAGCATTTCATTCTGTCTACCAATATATTTCTCTCTTCTAAGAAGGTTGAACTTCAACCAGACTACTCTTACAGATACTAGGCAGACATCCAACAACACAAACAATACAAACCAAGCTAAATGTTAACTTTGCCCAGCGCTCCACATCCATTTTATGAATACACAAATCTAAAGAAATAAAACAAGTTAAAAAATCCATTTGTCATACACAAGACAAAAAACAGATAATGCACAAATTATAATTAATTTCCAAAGAGTTTTAAGAAACCGTTCCAGTGTAAGTAACTGATGCTTTTGGGTTGTATTCACAAGATTATCACATGCTTCATGTGATGAACCACTGACTATTGTACACATTTCTTTCTGCAATACAGAAGATACTGTCTGAACAAGCCAGAAGAACTGAAAGAATGAAACACAAACGGTAGGAGGCAGGGAAAGAGACACGATTATTCTACAAGATGGCTGAGGAGAGAACATCTGAAAAGCAAAGAAACATTAAACAGTGATAGAGATTATTTTTATTAGTCAGCTTGATCAAAACAATAAGTAAGCTTAAACTGTGGCAAAGAAAATGCAGGCAGAAGGTGAGCACACATATTCCTAGTGGGAGAAGAGAAAAGCAGACTTACCAATAACTGAATCACACTCGAAATGCCTTCACAGCAGCAACATCACATTTACCATGAAAGAGTCTTCAAAACAAGTAGGGCAGGATCACATGAGGTGAATGTACAGACTTTAGAACAGGAGTATTGTCGTGGGTTTTACCAGCCCCCCGGGCTGAAATGATCAGGCCCACAACAAGTATAGATACCACACAAACAAACTAAAGCCTCCAGTACTTCACGCTGTGTATGCTTACAACACATTACCTCCTAGTAGCAGCCATACCACCAGCACCACTGGATGGCTGTCAGTCCCTCAAGAATCCCCTCTATCATCTTTGGAACTTATCTGGAGAAGAGGTTGCACTCCCTTTGCTGAAGGTGTCCCCTGTATCTCACCTTTCCAACAGGTCACAGGCACAGAGTTTTCAATATGTTCCAGGCTTTTAGGCCTTGTCTGCTTTCTTCCAATACAGAACAGAAGGTTATAAAGATAACAGGCCCAAGTTCGTTTTTGAGGTTCACGCTGGGAGGATGAGAGACACCGATCATAAAACAAAGCACAAGATTTCCCAACCTGGCATAAGGAAAACAATCTGACCATCAAGCATTAAGACAGTTAAGTACTGGTTGCTCAGAGACACTGACGAATTTCCATCCTCCGAGGTTTTTCCAAGATCTAACTTGATAGAGCCCTGTGAAATCTCACCTGAATTTAGTTTTAGCCATGCTTTGAGTGGGAGATTGGATCAGATGACCTCCTGAGGTCACTTCAAACTTGGATTAATCTAAGCTTACCCTTTCAAAGCCATAAGGCTTTACTGTTCATGAGGACATCGTCACACCTCTGTGAACACTGACATTTGAATGGGATCACTCAATTGTGCTGAATTCAGGTCCTGGCACTCGACATGCAGCTTCATAGAATTACACAGACAACGGGTGTGGAAAAAAACCTGGGAAGGTCAGAGTTTATTTACCCACTCTACCTTTCTGCACAAAGGCACCATCAACTAGATCCAAAGTGTTCCTGGTACTTTTCAGTTTGAACTGCTTTTAGAAGTTTTCTACATGGACAATTCCATATCTCCACAGAAAAATATTTTCTTCCTTTTACTTTTCTTACTGGAATTTAAATCTACTACTTTTTATAGACTTCATCTTGAGCATGAAGAACATTTTATTCCCTTCTACTCCATATTTGACTCTACATATTTCGAGTCTCTTACCAATCTTCCCTCCTCATACCTCACTATGGAAGTGGTAACGTTTTCTAGACAAACAGTCTTTTCAATTCCTCTCGCTAGTCCACATTTTTCTTGAACAGCAGGACTCAAAACCTAACACCAGACATCAGCAGTACTGACCAAAGGGTATGGATTTCTTTGCACCTTACATAAGGACTCCAATTTCTATTACGCTAATTTTCCTCTTTTGCTACAAACACTGCTGTTTCATGCTTAATATTTACACATTATTCGCAATCACTTGAACACTTGCCTACAATAGCAGCAGAGAGTGCACCAGCCCTTTGTTTTCAGTCAAGTAGCAACCAAGATGTAGGTCAACACCATTTTGTGCAACACCATTTTCCTCTTCCTAAAGAGGCATCTCTGCACTCAGCAGTCATGAGAGTTCAAGATCAACCGAAGCACTGCTTTTACCACTGCAAGCACAGAACAAAGCACTTTCATCTGAAGCTCTCAGCTGTACAGTGTTTCTTGGAGGTCTTTTCCAGCCTTGACAATTCTATGATTCCTCTTTGGGGCCTACCAAAGCTTTACTGGTTGGCATTTAGAGAACAAGGAAAAGTCTATCTGTTCCTAAAAGGTTTGCTAACGATAATAATGAAATAGATCTACAGCTCTATTTTAAAGTGCAGAGCCAAGACAGTGGGTTGACCAGTCAATGCAGATCACTTTGAGGACTGTGTGGGGAAGAGAAAGAAACAAACAAACAAGACACCAACAAAAATAAAACCAATGAACTAACCAACCAAACAAACAAACCCAAACAAAATCCCATCACAGCACAACAACAATCCCAACAAAACCCTAAAGTCTGAAGCTTTTGGGAGTACAAAAAAAGAAAAAACATTTAATTATACTGATGTTTAAATGTCAAATAGTTTACTTGCAAATACCAATTCAGTCCTAGCTCATATCTTGTTTTTAGATCTTACTGAACACCAATCCACTTTTGCTGAACTCAGAGTTCTGCAAATGAAGATCAGATGGGCAATTTTATTGTTCCTGAGTGATGGACTGACTGATCAGATTAGACAGAAGCCTAAGCTGTGCTCTAAGTGATATAGATTGAACAGGTGGTCTCCTTTCTGATCTACTGCCTCTTCCAACACTTAAAAGTAGAATCCTTCTCTTTTTGATCACATCTAGAAAATATAGATTCAGATATTTAGTCGCCCTTAATGCAACATGAAAATATTTTTCTGGTCTTGAATGCATTTCAAACAGTTTGCTCACAACACAGCAACTTTTCCCAAATATACCAGTAATTCATACGCACAATATAATTTTAACTAGGAAAATACAGAAGTTTAGATGGTATCAACATCTCTAGTCTGCAAAGTAATGTATATAGATAACACTTCTTAAGGAAAAATTCAAAGGCATCACATTACAGAGACAGAGTCTAAAAATTATTATTTCACATGTACGTAAAATTAAAGATCATACTTCAAAAAGAATGTATTTGAGACTAGGGAGTAAAGTAAACCTTACCTGGACAACTTATGCAGAGTGACAACTAAAGCAATGTTTGCTTAGCAGGTAAAAAAAATGAGTAGTCAGCTATTTCCTGCAGATCAAAGTGTCTGGTAGAGGCATAATTCCTTCTCCCCTTCACAGAAACAAATTATGAGGAGAGGGAGAAACAAAGCCATATATAGAATTTTTAATTGTAAGACTTTTCAGTGAAGGCAATAACTAACTCAGATGTTTTAGTAGCAGTTGCTTTTCTCATATATTACATCATGTATTATTCATATCATAAGTGTTTACTTTGATGCTACATCTTTGGCCTGAGGACTTGTGACATAATTCTAAGATGACAATAAACAAAGTACCAGTGGAGCATGGGGAGGTAAAAGCAGGAAAAGAACATTAAAAAAAACCAACTCACTACTTACACTCACACCCCTCTCATATTCTCATAAGGGTGGAGATGAGGACACAGAGATTGTGTCCTATGGCTGAATCAAGCACCAACTAAGAGGCACTGCTGCAGCTGGCAAATCAATACTACTGAGAGAGAGATTAACAACTCTAAGACCTTGGGATAATGAGCTACTTGGAATGACACAAAAGGTCTCTGGACTCATCTCCCAATTAGTCCCATGCCAAAGAAATTTCCAACAAAATGAATGCTAAGGATTACTAACTTGGATAAACAAAGTTAATTAGAAAAGTAACTTCTTAATTTTCAGTATTCTGAATAAATTATATAAACAGACATCTTACTTAAGTCCATCTACCTTCCTTTCACTTTATTGCAAGAAGTCACACATGCAACCTGTCACCAAATGCTTCAAAGGAACCCAGATAAGCCACTTTCTCCATTCCACGCAATCCTAAGGGCTATTCTGTACATGGGACACTTCTTAGCAATCCTGCCAGTAACCCTACAATTATGCAAGACTATATTTCATTTTTTGCAATATATTTCTAGAGGATGCTCTTTTCTTTTGTGTTTTAACCCATTACTGATGATTTGCATAATTTCTTAAGCAACACTACTAACAAGTCCCATATTTACCATAGTCTCTTGACTGACATTAATACTCCATGGCTATGTAGCTTTTCAGCTTAATATGTTCCCTTAAATTTGTCTTAGCAATATTAAGCAAAAGACAACTAACCTGATTATAAATAGAAGGAAAAAACCAGTCAATGAAAAAATACACAGCTTAAAGACAATAACTCAGGGGTTGGACAATTGACTCAAGATCTGGAATACCTTTTTCCAAGGCCCCAGACAAGATTAGACTTAGTAAACAGAGGAGCCTCTTTGATCAAATTCTTCCATTATCAAAAGGGAACACAGAAGAAAAGATAAGTGTCAGACTTTGAGATGTCTCACAAAAGGGAAACATTTTCTGTCTAGTCCTATTATTGATAACATTCCCTGTGTTCAGCTCTAGTAGTTGAGCCGTCTTAACTACATGCTACAGTCTTAACTCTTTTTCACCTTGAAAATACTGTTTTATTCATGTTTTTAAAGGATCAATTACGCTGAACACAGAGGAAAGGGAAAATGAGTATCCTTCAAAGTTACAGTGCAGAAGGGAAAAGATTTCAAGAAAACTGGAGTATTGAAGAGCTATTATGGAAAAACTATATCTAAAGTGTCCTGCAAAGAGTTAGATACTTGCTAACCAACAGAACTATGCAGAGTTCCTACAATAACATGAATGCAAGAACCACCAGTGAGACACTAAGATTTACCTAAACGACAAATCCTCTAAACCTTTTTTAAAGTCAACAATGGAAGTGCACTATTCCACTTGAATGCATATAAATTGCTGTGTATAGTAGAACAATCATATAATAACCTTTTACTAAGGTCTTGTTGCTCTCAGTTTTCTGTGTTGAAGCTCCAGAGTAAACAAGCTGAAGGGATAAGTCATTCATTTTTGTTAGGCAGACTTAAACATGTAAAGATGCTTAAAGGGTACATTGTCCCAAACAGCAAGCCAAGCATTTGTCAGCTGATTTAAAAAGAAAAAGTTCTTTAGACAAAAATTAATTATTCCAACAGTGGCCAACTTTGCCAAATCTGTTGAGAGTACTAACTAGAATAAAGGACCAGATGGTACTCACTCCTTATTTCCACTCAGAGTCTATTCAGGAAATATTTTATGCTAATCAATCATAAGCTCTGAATAATCAGTTTTTCACATATTAAAATACCTGTTGAATATTTTGCTTCTCTGTGCATCAAACTCAATGACACTGACCTTAAAATCTTGTTACTATTCTGCATTTGTATCTTGTTGCCATAGTAAACACATCAAACAAAACCATTTTTAAGAACTAAGACAGCATTTCTCCCTGTAGAGGCAAATATATTTCACCAAGGAAAACTGGAAAATAAACACTGAGAACTACAAAAAAAACAAGGAAGGGCAAGGAAAAACTGAACAAAATTTAAAACAATTTAAGAGACGAGAAAGAGCACAAGCAAAGAAAAAAGCACAGTTCATTTAGTTACTCTTGCTGGACTTGTTCTGATCTGGTTTGATTTCTAATTAAACTTTCTTGTTCACCAGGTCAAATGACACTTAACTTCTCACAAGTATTTTACATGGAAACACTATTAGCATAACAAAAAATTCTCTGCTCTGGCAGCTGCAGATACAGCAGAATACTGAATATTCTGTGTTTTGGGTTTTTTTTCCTTAAAAAGCACCTAAGACGGCTTTATTTCCCCAGCAGTAATCAGGCAACAGAACATGAAAGCAAGAATTGCAGCAGCCATCTCTGAGTGGGCAGCAAGAGCAAGCTATGAAACACTTAAAGCAAATCAAGGGAAAGTAGAGGGAGGGAACAAGGCCCCCTTGATCCCAAGCACAAGGGTCATTCTACTACTAGAGAAGAATTTACAGAAGTCACACAGTAAACCTGAAAATGTGAAGCCTTGAGTTCATTAATAAAGGCATGTCTAGACCAACAATATAAATCCTAACTTTTCATAGATCGTAAGTAGCAAAGATAACACCATTAAATGGAAATTGGTGACTAACTCAATGGATTTTCAAAGCAAAGTAAACTCCCAAGTCTTCTACAAACTTTGGGAAGCGGCAAGTTAAAAATATAATTCATCCGCAAGCCTGAACAGACCACCCATGTACACCACTCATTGCTTTTTCTTCTTCCTAAATTCAAGACACAAGGCCCAAGTAGGATTTCATTCCCCTCCATCAAAGAATGAGTCTGTGTTTACAACAGGAGTGGTGGAAAGGAAAGTTTATTTCCTAGAAAGCAAGATCACAGATTTCAGCCTGCCCCAAGCAATATCAGTAACGGATGATCAAGCCAGATATTATGAAACCAGAATTAATTCAGCAGCAGATGGTGCCATGTCTTTTTTTCAGCTAAAATGCAAAACATACAGATGGGGTAGAGTGAAGTTTCGGTGAAGGACAAGGGAATGTTTGTTTAAGTCAGGGAGCAAAGAAAAAACACCAAAACTAACACAAGGATATGCATTTCCAGAAACAAGATCTCTTACACAGTTTTCCCTTAACAGACTCTGTGCAAAAGGCTTATTTTCCAATATCTTACTATTTAATACTGTTGATAATTTTCTTTTCTTTGATGGGGCATGCTTGCATACTTAGAGACTGCTGAACTTCATTAACACACTTACTTTGAGATATGTTCCCCAAAAAACTCTCACAGCTTCACATGATTACAGATAGGTAGTAATTACTGTCTATTAAAAGGAAAACTTTGGTTCATTTTAAAGAGCCAGTGGGCAGTACTGTATTCTACTGTTGTTGCTTATCTAGTTACAGAATGATTTATGAGAATCCTTAGCACTGTATGGGAAGCATGAAATGAGTATCTGCAGTCCAGAGCTTATAATATACACCACAGCATATATGTTCATTCATCTGACATTTGAGGACCCAGTCATGGAGCGAAGCTTAAGCACAGCTGTAACTGTTTGCAGAAGAGCAGCCCAAGACAGAAAATCAATCTCAGCTGCCATCAAAGTGCTTTAAAACACACCTGTCAAAGACAGGTTCCTTACACTCAGCTGCTTCCTTCCTAGTGTGCGTAACAGTAGCTGGACCTCACACACAGGAAAACTTCACTATAGAAGCTATTAGAAGAGAATCCTTAAAGAGAAGAATATAAAGATGAAAAGGCAGAAGGAGGCATGACAACAACAAACAGCAGATTCCATATGGGGAGAAAAAAACCACACAGAAACTAGCAAAGGAGAAAAAAATCCCAAAAACTACAGATGTCCACCTGATCACATAGTTCAAGAACTAGGGGTATGAAAAGAAATCCACCATTCCCATAACAAAGCTTTGCAGTGAAAAGCTAAATTACAAGAGATGAACATATCCCATTTGCCTAATCAAAAGTCAACACTGTATCCTTATGTCCTGCCACAATCAGCTTGATTAGCTGCAAAAAACCTCCATTGCTCAATCAATATGTTTTCATCATAAAATCAATAGTAATCAATATGTTTTTATAGCATACTGCATATCCCTTTTGGAACACCAGAAACAGAGGCTGCGTGGTTTCAATTCATCAGCTGCACTTGTTACTCCTGTTATTAAAAAGTTTAACAGTAGTGCCATTACATTTCGCACACATGAATTTCCACACTTGGCAAACATCAACATTTCACCTTTGTAAAGCAATGTCACAACATGTGGGAGACACCCAGGGTAAGTATGAAAAGGGAACTTTTTAGACAATTCAAGGTAGAGCTGGGTGGCTGGATCCCAGAGCCTCTCTACACAAGTAAGGACAGCAGCAATACACCCCTTCCTTGCTTGAGGGATGAAGCACAAAGCACGTGAAGCAGTAGCAGTGAAGTACTCTTGCTAAAGTAGGGAAGGAGGCACATATACAGACATACCAAAGATGATGAAAAGGGGGAAACTTTCACAACAGTTCTTTACTGATGTTAATTAAATATACTTGATTATAAAACGCCATCCCCTAAAAATTCTATCTCCTTCCTGGTTCTTTGTGTTCTGCCCATCAACACAGTTTCAGCTGGGCTCCAGCTTTCACAAGAACACAACCAATGCCAAAGCTCTTCGCTGATATTTCATATCCTTTAATATCCACTCCATCTGAGGTATCACACAAACATGTTGAAGGAACCATCTCCTCTTGACTACTGGTCAGCTTACACAGCTATTCATCTTTTCACATTGTACTTCATAATTTCTTCTTCTGTTTTAATACAGCATCTCAAACAAATCAACACTGAAGCGATTTATCATCTATACATGTGGCACCTTCACTGCCTCAGAGTGAATCAAGGCCATCTTTCATCTCTGGAGTACTAGACGGCAGTTTCCTTCAATGTCCTACATTGTTATCTGGATCCCGTTATGGAGAAGACATAACAGACATACTTCCATGCTTTATCGGATAGTAGTTCTCCATCCAAGGTTTCTGGTTAGCTCTATCCAAACATTATTGTTCTTCAAAAGTTCCCTTGTTCAGCATGTATCCAAAGGACTGAAGTCCAACTTTCTTGTTTCCTTATATCATCACCCCTAGGACATCCTAACCCCATGGCTCCAAGCCACATGGGGCAAGGATAGGCACTAACGGTTGGAGCCATTTCAATTCCTGAGACCCAGGTCAGGTCTGGTTGGTTAAAGGGTAAAAGCAAGCGCACCTCTGACTGCAATAACCCCCTTCCAGTCCCTTCCTCAGGGAAGGAATGACTCTAAAACCCAGTAACAGACACAGACCACTGTCTGGTGGGAATGTAAATCCTAGGCGGGAACTTCATCTACCCAACATGCCAGCAGCCTACATGCTGCATTTTCACCATGGACATCACTGAAGTGGCAAGACACACAGGAATTAGAAACTATAATCTACATCCTTTTGTGAACTTGAAACAGTTTCCTATGTTGTTGATACTATTTCATAGCCTTCTTGTCAAAAGTTACTTTTCACATGCTGAAAAGACACTTGCAAAAGCAAGACAGCAATTTTAGATTTACAAAAAGGATATTTTTTCACATTTAAAAGAAAGAAAACAGTCATCTGATTAGAAAACTACCATGGGGGCTCTGTATCTGAAAGCAGACATTACACAGTCACACAGAGAGCAAAGTTCTTTGTTGAAGTTGCACACCATCATCAAAACTAAGCCCACATGTCTTTCAGTGGTGGGTGAGAATAGAGGAAGAAATGTTTTCTTAATTGGGGAATTTAACATTAGTTACTGGATTATCTGCCAAACTATTTTCAGCTTTCATGCTTCACTAAACCGGAGTATTTAGCTCATCAGTCACAAACCCATTATTAAGCTGAAGAAAATGGGGAGCAATTAACATATAAGATGATAGCTTAAAGGTGGTGCTAATTGGAAAGAATGAAGTATTTTTGAATCCTGTTGTATACAATTAGGTGAGATAACCAGGTTCTGGAAAAACAATTTGCTAAACAATTTCAGATGTCTATTCTATAACCCATGTTTAAAGTTCAATCAAATTCATCTTTATACTAAACTCAGTGCAATCTGCCTTTGCAGTATCTTGCCATGAGGGCTGCAAACTAAAAGCTGTCCAGTGTAGAGCAAGCCTTGTTCAGGAAACACACATACAAAAGACAACGACTAATTCATCACAACAGTGGAGATCATCACTGAACTAAGCTCAAGTTGCCAGAAAGAATTGAAGAACAAAACCAACAAGGAAACATAATGTAATATTCATAATGCATGGTACAGCATGGCACCAATACATAGTGAGCTGCAAAATCAGTTGAATTATAGAACTGTACAAAATACACAATCAGAAAAAAAAATAAAACCATCTACAAAGAGCTACTGGTGGGGAAAAAAAATAATTGTGCATGCTTTTGTTCATGACCGCTAAACAGAGAGGGGGAAATCTTGTGCATGAATAGTTAATCTGCCAAAATGAAGAAAGCAGACAGGAGGAAAGATGCAATTCTTCATTACTAGTGAACTGCACTCAGACACAAGATGTTAGTTAGACAATTACTGTAGTGCAGAAATACACCATGTATCATTAAAGATTTGTTATCAAGAGTTACAGCTGGGTGATTTTAATTCAGTTCTACAAATTGTTTGCCATATATTATTTCTAATTATCACACACAACTCTAAAAATATTTCTACAAGCAGGTTTTTAATTTCAGGCTGCAACAACCCTCAGTATTTGTAAATTAACTCTACATCACTATTTCTCTTGGCTAAGAACATATTTAATATTTTCTTTAAACAACAGAGCAGTCTGTAAACCTGTAACACACCCTGTTTTTAGGATCACACCTATCTCATATTTTCCTTTTTAAAAATACAACCTAATTATGCTTTGGAATAATACTTCCCAGTACATCATGTGAAAAATGCTTCAACAGATACTACTCACAAAAGCATCTCTCTCCATAGAAAATGCTACTGCAATCAGACTGTAATGACGAACTGCAGCATACACCCCATGTTATCATGCAGGGGCGGTGTTTCTCTGTTTACTGAATATGTTATTGCACCGTTCCCCCTACACGTACCAACCATAGCACACAGTAACATCACTTATTTCTACATCCTTCGGGGGGAAAAAAAAAAGAAAAGAAAAACACCACCCTTTGGTCTTCCTGAACAACCCTTGCAGTCTCTAAGGTAAGATGTATGAAATGGTTCCAAAGACCCACTGGAAGAAACAGACCTTCCCCTAAAGTCTGATTTCTTGTGGTATAATATTGCAAGTGTGCCAGCATATAACATAAAGAAACTTTTTTAAAGTAAATACATAAATCAACATTCAGTATCACTATTGAGCCCTAAATATTGGCATACATATACATAAATAGACACACAAATACACACACATAATATGTTTCTCCTCATGCTTGAATCATGTAAAGACATCTTGAAAATTAAGGCATCCGTGGGCTAATCTGGAAGTTCTTCAAACAATAAAATAGTATTTTCACATAGAAAACCGACAAGAGCCAAGAGTTCTCTGAGGAACAGCAGATTTTTATCTCTGATTAAAGAGCAATTTGAATTAACTGATGTTTTAAAATTATTTAAGCTCCTCTCCCACTAAGACTATATAGTCTACATATACCTATTCCTTTGCATTGCGAGCAGCCCTATGGGAGTTCATCCCTCTAGTATGTGAGGTTACACACAGCTTCCGCGGGATAAAAACCTTTATCCTTCTAAAAATATCAGTTTGCCGGGATCCACTCTCGCAAAGCTCCGTGATGCAAACGGCATCGCTACAGTCCAGGGGCTGCCCTGCTTCCATGAGTAAGCACTAGCAGCACCGGGCTATAATTACTCGGAATATTTTTAGGGTCACTGCTCAAAATCAGAGAGCAATGAGTGAGAAAGACCTCAGAATTGTGGGGGTCTTTCCCCCCACTCCTCTGGCTGTTTCCCACTGCTGCGAGGAAAGAAAAAAGGCTCAGCAGGAGCAGCCAAGGCGAGGCGACCCCTCTCTCTGCAGGGAAGATACGCCTCGCCGGTATCGCTGCGCGGGTGGGGAGCCCGCACCGCCGCGGGGGCACGGGCACGGGCACCCCCCGCCACCCGCACCTCGGCCCTCACCTGACCGCCACCCGCACCCCGGCCCTCACCTGACCGCCACCCGCACCGAGCTCTCGTCCGGGCCGCCCGACATGGTGCCGCGGGCGAGGGGCGGCCGCGAGCCTTGCCGGGAGCGCCGCCGGGCCGGGAGGAGGTGGGGGCACCGCTGCAGCTGCCCCCTCACCTCCTTCTCCTGCACCGCCACCTCCTCTCTCCAGCCATTTTAGGTGACTGAATGAATAGGTGCGAGCCGCGGCAGTGCAGGGCGGTTCGCGCCGCTCCTCCTCCTCCTCCTCCTCCTCCTCCNGCCGCCGCCCCGCACGGGCCTCCACACACACGCACTCTCAGCCTGGCATGCCCGGCTCCCCGCACACACCTGTTATTTGGACACGCACTCCTGGCGTTTGCCTTTACACACACACACACACGTGTAGTGCTTGCCCGCCGTGCGCACGCAGCCTTTCTCACGCCTG
>VYXB01002883.1:47963-118373 GCA_013397135.1 Pachyramphus minor | reverse complement strand
GCTGTGGGCGCACACGGGGCTGTTCGTGGTGCCCGGCTTACACGTGTCTGTTCGCCCACACGGGCACACGCGTGGCACTTACACGCTTGCACTCGGCGCTCCCACACAGCTGCACAGCTCACCCACACACAACTCTTCACTTGCACGGTCAACGTGCGCGGCCCTCGCATGGCCCCGCACACAGCTTTCGAGGCCTCCTTCCTGCGAGAGAGGAGCTTACCCCCCTGCCAGGGCTGGGCCGTCTGCCCTTCCACATATTTCCCTCTCCCGGGCAGGAATGAGACCTCCTCATTCCTCCGCTGGCCCTGTGCTGGCCCTGCCTGCGGGAGCACAGAGCTCTCCCACCTTCCTGGCTGTGCTGGCAGGTTTGTTTGCCCTGGCTGCTCTAGCCAGGCATCGCTATTCTCACTTCGCTAATGAAATGCCTGGGTTTTAGCTGGAAACTGAGTGGGCGGATGACACTAATTTTTTATGCAAATAGTATCCCTGCCAGGAAACAAGCCTGGGTATTTTGCCCAAAACAATTCACATTCCTAGGGAAGATTTTCCATCAGAATAGGCCTGGATTTGAATTTGTAATGATATGCTAAAAACCTTGCAGTTCAAGTTGTTTTGCTTCTGTTAGTAAAGGTTGTTCACGCCCAAACCCCAGCCTCTGTCACAGATGGGCAGGTGAGGTCTCCCCACATGATAGGGCCTCTAAGCACGCCCCTGAATCTTTTAGAGGTCTCTCATTCTCAGCAGAAACCCACTGTATTATTATTACTCTGCATGTTTCTCATAGTTATTTTCTCTGTCTTTTCTATTTTTCTCTATGTATTTAGAAATCGAATTGTTTCTAGAAAATGGCCTACCTGGAAGTTGCTATACAAAATTATGATATTCTGCTTTCTTCTGAATTACACAGCATCAGTACACAAATCTCCAACAACATATTGCAGAGGTACACTGAGATAATATTTATCCGAAAGACAGAAAAATGAAGATACAGATAGTTAAGTATGAAATCACTGAGGGAATCTGATACAGGCAGAGCAATTTCCTTGGGCATTTCCTTGGGCTTCTCAGTTCATTATTCTCTATTTAATGCCATAGGCCAGGTGCTTTATTCCACCTTTTGCCTCAGTGTATTATGGAATGGGCAAGATAAATAAAGAAAAAGCTCCTGCAGGTGAATTGTGTTGGCATTCATACAAAATAGCCTCAAAATGAAAGTGGCAGAAGTCTCATAGTTCAGGGCATTTCCAGCTAGAAGGGACCAAACACTAGTGACTGCCTCATACATCTGCAGGTATTCTATTGAAAATACCCTGCAACCCAACACTCACAGTGAGTGGAATCCTATGGCGTAGATAGGTTCTCCCAATTTAGGTACACCAGATTTACGAATCAAGCTAACAGTAAAACTTCAACAACTATGGAAAAGGTCACTATTTCTTATCCAAAAGTATCCAATGCATTTTTTTCAGCTGACACAGTTACAAGGTTAATGTAATAAGTATGCTCAAGCCGAATTTATACCTTGGCTGTATCCTCCTGCATTTGTTTCTCACAGCATCTTTTTCTGGACAGGCCCCAGTACAGCAGAGCTCATCCACATCATGCTGTCCATGCCCATAAAATCCTGCTAAGTCAGTGTCTCCAGTTCTCCATGAGCTGTGCTGAAAACTCAGTGGGGAGTAACAGCCAAAGGATGTTCAAACCCAGGATCATACTCTAGATCTTTCCAGAGCCATTTCTTTTCTGGCCTGTGTGTGCCCTCAGACATTTGCTTCTGCGTTACTCTCTTTTCCACACTGAAAATGAAGTCAGCAGATTAAAAAGTCTGGCAGAAGTCCTCCTGAGTTTAATGTTAGGTACACAGATGGCTTGGTATTCACAGATTTCAGACCTTAATGACAAAGATTTGTTATCCACATTGGGCTTAAATAGGAAGTCATAAATTTTGGTGCTATAGTAAAATTATTCTATTCTAAGTTATGGTTGTTTCAGTCCTACAGTATTACATACATATTTTCTATCTGAAATATTTCACTCCAATTCCAGACTCCTCTGAAATTGATATAGCAGGTGTCATTAAGCTTTTGTGACAGTGACATAAAGCAATTTGCTTTATGCAAATTGCCTCATTTGCATCCCTTTAGATGTAAAGCAGATAAAAGACAGAGGTCTTGTTTCTTTAACAGCAAATTTTTCTCTGTGTTCCCCATTTCCAGAAAACATACAACCATACAGTGTCAAAATGAACTTTTATTTTAGTTTTTCCCAACTTGTCCAATGTAAACAAGCAGTGTGCTATACTGTTATCTTGTCTGCACCAGGAAACTTTAATCAAATCTCCTGCTTTTCCTTTCTTATAACGTGAATGGCCTCTGCCCTCCAACATCCTATTCATCTCCTTGTTTGAGTAACTTGAATAAATAAGGGCACAATAGCTCCCTTTTTTTAATTGTCCAAGTGCGTAGCTAAACTGCCAGTGTCTTGTTTATATAAAGCTGTATAGGCTAAATGGTAGCATTTGCAGATTTGTGTAATCTCCCAGTTAATGAATGACGTTTTCTGAAAGGTTCCCTCTCCTCATACTCCTCAGTCAGCGCACCTACAGGTAAGGCCTGCAGTAGTGCACCCTGTCTCTCCTGTGGCTCCAACACCACAGCTAACAACCACCTCTGGTCACCCCCTGATCAACTGCAGATGTTCACAGAGAGCGGGCAAACAGCAAGGCAGGGAAGCAGGGAGGGAGTTCACTCTGGTAGCTCTGTGCTTAGAAGAGGACTGCTAAGAACATCCCTCCCTGGCAGCCGTCCCTGATGACTGATGTTACACTTTCTCTGCTTCCATTCCCCTGCCATATGACTCAGCACCATGAGCTTCATTCACTGGGCAACCAAACAAAAACCTGTGTTTGGAAGGGTGAGTGCTCGACTGACACACACATGCACACACTGTGCAGATGGTGAAGCTGCCCATGGAGTTCCTTTAAGCATCAGAAGCTGCCGAAAATCACTGAGCTGTACACAACCTGAGAGAGCCAAATGGACTCCAGTGCAGAGTCAGAGCCCTGTGCTTTGACCTATGTATGTTTGCAGACAAGTTGTATTGGCTGTGACTATGCTGTTCCAGTTGGCTTTGAAATATCTAATTAAAACAGACCACTTAAAATAGAAGAGACCTCACTTCATTTTTTTTAACTGTGATAATTTACCAATGCTAAATAAGCCAATTTAATCAAAGATTTGACTTGTTAGTTGCTTATTTCTTTGACCTGTTAAATATTTAGTTTGCAGAAGAGATTCTGTTGAATAATGGAGGTGACATGGTTTCATTGAGGTGGGCAATAATATATTAATCACTAATTTTTTATTAATCTGTGTCAAATAAACTAATTGCTCCATGACTTCTAGAAGGCTTCAAGGAAATTACGAGGTTCTGACAAGTTAAGCACCTGACTTGGGTACCTACCCACCATTATGGAAGGCAGATATTCTTTTAGATGTGGACAGTGGAACATGAAATATTCAAATACTATGAAAGAACAATATTGATGTCTTTTTATGAATGTCATTAAATATCATAGTTCATGATGTTTTATCAAATTCACACACACAACATAATCAGCTAGCATACCATCTCATTAGTGACTATTGTTTTCTTGAATGTATATATTAAATAAATTCTTTTTAGCCAAGCCACAATTTATTCAGTGATTTCTGGAATGACACACCATGAAGCTTAAATGTGTATGCAAATATGATATAACATATACATTAAAATGAGGAAAAAATTATATTCATTCATATGATAGTTTGAAAAATTTAGATATTTTGGGTCATATAAGTGACCACAGATATTCTCTATAGCTTTTTGCTTGTCCATGTCTGTCCTATGAACTCTGTGACCTCATAAGTCCTTGTATTCCAGTATCTTCTGACACAGAAAAGGTAACCAGACTCCTATGCAACTGGGTTTCATGAGCTGTTGCCTATGGAAATTAAGTCAGCAACATTCATGCTTCAGCACTAATCACTCCATTTTATCTAATAAACATTAATGTATACAGTGCTTCCAGGTTTCTACTTGGCAGTGAAACTTCTGTTTGCATTTTCTGTATGATGCCTTGAGCTTACAAGAACCTTAGGCTTTTCCATAGTCATCTTTTAAAAGATCTTCACTACAAACAAAACTAAACTTCTAAAAGCTGTTAATCTTGATTTTTAAGCAACTTTCTAGAAGCAGTTTTTTTCTTCTCTGACTAGCTTCTCATTTCAAACTGCAGGTCTTGGAAAGCAGTCAAGCCTAAAAAGACATTTCAAATGCTTTCCATTTTCTTCCCATCGCTCAGTGAGACTTTTGATTAAATAACAATGAGGAACGAAAAGTGTTAAGCCACTCTAAACCAGCAGGCTGAATGAAATGTGCAACAGGGGAGCCTCTGCTTCCTATAACTGGAAAAGAAAGCAAGCTGCTGAAGGAAATTATCACTTGGCTCATGACAGTGTGGGGGGAAGGAACCTCAAAGTTGAGAAGAAAAAAAAGGAGTACAAGGTGACGTTTATGTAATCAGAATAACACCAGATAAGGAAAGGAAACAGGCTGGTTTAGTACAGATATGTGTGGAGAGAAGAAGGTAGAGAAACCAGAAAGGACAGGGTGGAGAAGGAAGAGGGATCTCTGGAGTCAAAGCCAGGCAATGGCTCTGCAGGGTTGTGTCTGGAGCTGATCAGCACAAAAGGAAAGTAGCATCAGACACCTCTGAAGCAAGAAGAAAGGAGGTGGGGTTTTTTCCATGCACCTTCCAGAAAGTTAATGAACTATAGAGGAGAAAATATAATGAGAAGAACCACACAATAAAGGGATCATATCTGGAGCTGAACAGGGGATTCAATGTGAATACAGCTGCTAGCTACACTATTACACTTGATGCAGAAAGAAAGAATTTCATTTTGTACCAATGCTTTTTGCTAACAAAAATTTTACTGTGTTAACTGTATAATTGTTAACAAAGCAGTACCATTTTCTTCTGCTCCTGGCAGCCCAGAGTGGTTGTGTTATATGACAAAAATGTGCTTATACTCATAGATTTATTTATCTTTCCTCTGGGTCCAAGGACTGCTGTAGTTTGTACTACTGTAACTGCTATCTGCACTAAGATGGTCATATCAGGGTAAATATTCTGATATGAATATATGAATTGTATTATATCCCATGTAACACACACATACATTAGATCCCCACTGAATAAGCACTGCTAAACTAGAAGAAAACACATGAAAAAGAACAGGGATAAACCACATCTCTGGAGAAAACTTACCCTGTGTGATCTTACTCCAACTCATGACTCAAATCAGTGGATATCACCAAGGATTAATATGCCTTTTATGTCACTGTGTTTTAAGGATTTGTTGGTTAACTGAAAGTTGAGATCAGCTGCTTTGCAGTAAATTCTTGCAAATGTGCCTCGGCAACTGGGAGTCTCTTCAGGTATTAAAGGAAGAATCTAAATAATGGAGATGAGGAGGAAAAAACAACAGCAAGTACCCTTTACAATAATGCAACTTAGTTTAATAATTTATGATAACACTACTCATTAGAGTATGAAGAAGAAAACAGCTCAAGCCTTAGCAGGATAAAACCTGCTAAGGTTTTTGGGTCTTTGGGTTGTTAAATATCTCCTGAGATTAGTCAGGTCCTGTGGGTCAGAATCTTGTGCTTCTAAACCTGATTATTGGCTCTGATTCACTCATGCCTTGAAATAAATCCAACATGATCAGGATGGCTGAATGTTATGCTTTCTTCATATTATTGCAAAAGACTACAAAATATCTCCAAAGTAACAGAGTAGTAGCCAGCTGTTTTACCAATCTTAACCAAAGCCTGTATGGAGAAGTTGAGGCAAGAGGGACATGTGAATCGCAGCTGCCTATAGAAGAAATGGTTGTCAAAAACTGTATCAGGGCTGACTCTTGTTCCTGTGCAAACACTATTAGACCACACCTTAATGAGATGAATTATTAATACGAAAGCTGCACGGGAAATTAATTTCTGCTGCCTCTCACCCAAACCAGCTGTTCAGACTTGAATGTGTCACAGTTGCACAACACAATTTTTACCTTAAGGATACAATTACCCAACGCAATGGATTTTTTCATAATGTCCCTCCCAATAGTATCCTCATCCTTCCCCTGTCCTTCCCACTTCCCCCATCACCATCATGAGTTCAATTTTTGGTTCAGCCTAGTGCAAGGTACTGCATGATATGAATTCTGTATGTGTGTGGTGAGAACAGACAGCATTAGGAGTTGCAGGGCAGCCTTGCCAATCTGCCCTACGTAAGAGAGAAAAAAATTATATATTTTTATGACAAGCATCAAAACCCTAACACATTTCAGATGAAATCAATGTTAAGTTCCCCATCTCTGGTAAGATACCCAGATGAAATTAATTCCAATGAGGCCAGGAAATTTTCTGTTTCCTTACAGAGCCTGCTAATGACTACTAGCAGAGGTTAGTTCCTGACTGGTTCTTTGATTACTCTGTGTAAACACCTTATTTTCCTGTGCTGTTCTCCCAGGCTTTCTCCCACTTCTCTACATATTCACTAGACATGGTGTGCCTAAGACCCAGGTGTGAGTTCCTTGGCTTAGAGCTTGTTGTACAATTTTTTACAACGAAGTCCGATTTCCTAATCTGCATCCTTAGGCATTACCACACTTAAAACAATAAATAGTAATAACAAAAAAAATAAGGATGGAAGGTGGGTGAAGACATGACTAATTATCTAGACAATACTTGGACCACAAGCCACAGGCAGCTTGGAAGCTTGGGGAAGAGCAAGTGGGTGGAGAGTCATCTGAACAACAGAGGGCTGGGTGGGTAAAGAATAGGTCTTGCAAGACAGAACTGAGAGTCCGTATTTTGATAGCATCATGAAATTTATAAATTAAGGGATGACAGCTGTAGATTAAACGTGGTACAGGTTGTTTTACCCTCTATGTGTGTGCAGCCTGGCTTGGCATTGTCACACAGGCTCATGAAAAAAAATGGTGAGTTGAAATGGTGATGTAACAAGCTGGGAGAAGTGAGAAGCAGATGTTCCCAAACAAGGTTTGAAGAAGGACCACGTGCTGTACCATGGCAGCAGCAGCCAGAGCTGCAGCCCCAAGCTCTGCAGCAGGCTGCACCTCACCTCCCCTTCCCATGAAAAAACTAGTACTTCCACCTCTGGGCTGGGCTACATGAAGGTGGAGAAGAAGTGTTCACTTATCCAGGTAGTAGCCATAGTTAAGCAACCATTCCTCACCTTCCCCTGGAAAAATGCAACAAACTGAGCCTTGTTTTCTTTAATATTTATTTGAATTCATTTTCGTACTACTTACGCTGTGCATATCACTTGGAAATACTAATAATAATACTACTAATAATACTAATAATAATACTAATAATACTAATAAGCTAAAGGATGATACCACAGTGACAGGCTGAATCTTATTTAAATTTATATTTATGGACAGGGAGCGTATAGTTGCTCCTGAAATGAAAGAGCATTTCTTTGCACAGTGGGTAATGAACTTCTGGAATTCATTGCCACAGGAGGTTGAGAAAGCAGGCTATTAGCAGGCATAAAAAGGGATTAGACAAGATTTGTGAACAATGCCTCTATTAACAGATAATAAAAGGAACAGGCAGTTCCAATGTCTGTGAGCTTAGGAGACTGGACCAGAGGAAGAGGCCAGGTACACGTGCTCTCCCTAAACAGCATCTCCTGTTGTCGCTCCCCAGGCTTTGCTCTCTGGATCTGCCTGCTCTGTCCCAGTCAATGTTGTGCTGGGAATGTGGGGGACCCCGAAGACTCTGCTGGGATCTTCAAAACCTGTGGCTCAACCAGGGCACATGGCTGGCACCCATGCAGCTACCCCAGTGCCATCACAGGCAGCAATAGCACCTGCAGAACATTTCTTAATGCTCTGATGAGTTAAGCCCTAGGTGGTGCTGCTCTCACCAAAGAGGCCAGCAACCAACATGGTGGAGTTGAAAAGAGTTATAAAGAACTGACTTTAACAAACTGTTCTCAGAGACTCAGGAAAATACGGATGGAGGAAGAAAAAAAATTCTGTTAATACAGGATGAGTTTGATAATTGTTTAGGATAGCATCAAAGGGGCTCAATCTCCAAAAAGCCCATAAAAAGAGATATTTAGGGGTGACACTGAAAGGAAGAGTGGATGTCAAACTAGCCATGACTTTGCAGCTGTCTCTTTTTCCAGCTGAAGGCTCTAACCCCATTTGATTAATCCTTCTGAGTACTTCTACTGCCTTTCTCTGGACTGTTCCAGCTCTGATACCTCCAAGCTGAAATCAGGAGACTGGACTGGAGCTACACTTAAGATTAGGCTGCACCATGGATTCTTCTCCCAGCACAGTGATGTGCTCAGTTTTTCCTAGTTCTTTTGCAAGTCCTGAGATTATGATTGTTTGACTGGCACTGAGCTGACATTTGTTATCCACCATCTAACATCTTCTTCCTATATGGTAATAATGAATTTTTTTTGTATGTTTACCCTGTAAAATGAAAGACTATTTTCTCCCCTGTCTTTGTGCCCTAATTTAGTTTACCACTTGTTATCACTGAATCATTCTGCATTAGGAGATGCTTCTACACCTTTTCATAACTATTAAAGTTATTTTCCCATTGTCTGGCTTTTCATGGAACATGTAGATCTTAGCAAATATTCTTGTGAGGCTCTGATAATCAAAACCTTGATTAATCTGAGGATGTTTATAGAAAAATAACAGGAACGAGGAAGACCTGTAATATGTGATAGACTGACACCAGGGAAGAGACTTAAAGTAACTACCTATGTATGTGTGTGTATCCCTGCCTAAATAATAGCCACAGAGCACACAGCTAAAGAACAAAAACATACCGAGGGAATGAAGAATGACTTATGGTGGAACACAGGTTGTGACTGAAGATACAAAAGTAAAGGGAACATAGAGGATCTCATGAATAAATTTCATTAAATTGATCTATGTACATATCCAAGAAAATCTTTTTTTGGAAGTAAGGAATGTCTTACTGCTGCAACACTGCAAATAGTACTGGCAAAAAAAGGACCACGCGCGACAGCAGTGAACATTCACAGAAATTTGTGTCTCTGGGCTTATGAATGATGACCAATCAACACAAGAAAGGATTCTTGTTTGCTTTATGCTTTTGCTTTTGAGTTTTGTGTTCTTTGAGTGAAGTCTTACTGTAAAAAATGGGGCAGTGTCATGAAAAAACCCCACATTTCCCTCACAACCACTGAATAGTAATTTAGTAGAGAAAAGAGCACCACCTAGTGCTTAATGGTATTTGCTGATGCTGAGGTGTCTCCATATATTCTAATCTTCTGGATGTCTTGGTTTCAGTGTTTTCCTACAGTTTATCCACCAAGAGAGGAATTAATCCCTAGCATCAGTGAGCATCCTGGCTCCCAATAAGAGTAGCTGGTTCATCAAGAGCTCAACATCCCTCAGAGTTTTGTGCACACTAAGGTAATGCCTTAGGCGCTTAGTTAACATAATTATGGTTATTTGTCTGATTAATTCAGGCCAGATTCTACTACCCTTACTCACCCAGTGGAGTTATGTGCTCCACAGATAAGTCTCCCTGCTTTCACTTGAGTGAAAATTAATCAATAGAGGACAGGCTTAAAAAAACAGAAGACCAAACTTTTAATGCTTACACTTATAAAAACAGGTCATTCATTGCATTTACTGTCTGATCCTACATTCACATAGAACTTCCAAGATTTTCTTAGAAAGTGAAAACTTTTGTGAAAACGTTTTGTTTGTTTGCCTGTTGTGGTTTTGTTCGTTTGTTTTGTTTTATTGGTGTTTGTTTGGTTGGTTTGACTTGAAATATCCAGGAGGGAGGTCTTCAAAAAACACATTGCTTTACGTAAGTGTTGCCTTCATTATCACGATGATAGATCATATGTAGCCTTAATTATTTTTTCAGCATTTATGGTTAAAATCCAGTACTGCTGGCTTTGTTTTCTTCTGATTATCAAGCTATATTATGTTAGTGTTATTATTTTTGGTCTTCAAGGCTTTCCACTTTGTATCACAGAATTGAGTTTTCTGTCATAATGTAATTAGAATTTCAAAAGAAGGCAAGAAACAGGTAAATCAACTTAGAATGATTCTGCATCAGCTATCATTATGTATTATGTAAATAGCTGCAGACTTGAAGATACATGTAGTATCGGTTATGTGGGTTAATTTACATATGGATGTCTATAGTAAAATGCCATTTAAATGTCTTACTCCATCTAAATTTGTGATATTCAGTGACACCATGCTACCATGGCCAGATTAAATTTCCATAATAATGGAATTATTTCTTCTCGCCTTGAAATGATTCAGCCTTCACCACCATTTCAACAGGAAGATGATGAAACTCAGCTATTCAAAATCTTTCCACATCCTCTGATTTGCACAACATAGTTTGGCCCACAGAGCTTTATATTTCTCTCCTTTATAGTCCTTCTAGTACACATATGCACAGGCCATGAAGTAAGGGTAGTACAAAGTGTGAGTACTCATGAAACAGCCACAGTGCCTGTGTGTGGTATGTGGCTGGTGTGCATTAATGTTTCAAACACCATGTGTCCACAGGGCTCTAGTTCCCCTAAAGCTACAGGGGTACAGACCATTACTATTGTAGCTGCAAAGGCTGCAGTCTGGGGACTGCTGGTGCCCACCTCTGCTAGAGACATGGCAGGATCATTCCTGGCTCCTGCTGGGCCTCCATGGATACCAGCATGGGAAGACTGATTCAGGGCATCTGTAGCCATGCTGGTTCCCCCTCCCACTGGGCAGATCTCATCTGCTTATTGGCAGAGAAGTAAAACTGCTCTGTATCTTCTGCTCTCAGGGTCTTTGCATTTAGAGTCTCACCTGCACCATGTACAGACCTCAGCAGGCAAGGGACTTTCTCCTCCCAGTTTTCTGAAAACAGTTGGATACTATCATATGAAAGGCACACTTTTTATATCAACATCCCATGGCTCTGAAGTAAAAACATGACAGTGCATGGATACATGTTCATCTGATCATGGATACATAGGACTTACGCCTGTAGCTGTTTGCATCAGTTTTTGATTCATGGGAACCACCAGCCTGGTATGCTGTGTCATATTCCAAGGATACAGTGCTCCATCTACAAGCACACACCCAAGATATGCAAAGCGACTCCCAAGAGCTGATTCTGCAATGATACAGGAGCTGTGCAGAGCTGAACATCCACAGATGGGCTGAGGGATTGCTGAAGACACCATCCTGTCCTGGTGTGTCCAAGAAACACCAATGTCCATGTCTGCACTTCTTGCTGTGGGTCACCAGTGGCTGTCATCAAGGCTCTTTAAGGGGCATAATTTTAAAATGTGGTCATGATGTAAAATACTTTGGAAAGGGCTGACTTTGGTTTTGAATCTGTTCTGTAGTAACAACTGTGGGGAGCATGGGAGAGTCTGTAGGGAGTGTTATCTCATTGCACGTGGGTTTAATTCTGTCATCGTACTGAGCAATAGAACTTCTATTCATAGCCACACTAGTGATGGGGTAATTAACTAATTAGTAGGGGCTAATTGTTAAAAATATGGTATTGCAACTGCAGCAAATCAAATATGTACTTCTAACTAGGAGAGTTATGAGTTCATGCTTTTTCTCCTCAGGAAACAAACTCCTGAGAAATTAAACCAAACCCACCAATTCAAAGCAAATTTATACTTTGCTATGAGTAAACCAACAGCAATTAAAGACTCTGGCCTCATGGGAGGAGGAGAGTGTGTAGCCATTTGTTAATGACACGTAGAAGTAGGTAAGATCTTGCTGTCACCAAGGGGCTGCTTCTCTGCCCTCCCCAGTCTGGCACCTTGGCTTTTTGTTTAAGAAGGAAGCCAAGGTCACCAATCCTACCCTTCAAACTGAGTGGTGCTGGACTGCCTTTACAGCTGTGCATGGAGAGGGCAAGCCCTGCTGTGCTGTGCTGTGCCTGGCAGCTGTTCAAGCTTCCTTCCTCTGATTGCTTCACACACAAGCCAGACATCTTGCCAGGGTCTAGGGAAGCAAGCCCCCACCTCTTAAAAAAATATACCCGTGTTAATGTCAATTTGGGAGGGTTAGTTTTCCTCTGGGAACCTCTTTTCCCACACCCTGACAGCATGCCCACATGTCCAGGAAAGTTCAGCAAAGATGAGGCTAGTTGCAGGCAAGAAGCCAGAGTCCAGCTGTGCTACGATGATAGCTTTTGCAGAAGCAAAAAAATGGCATCTATTTAAAAATGTTACAGACCAAAGGGGTTTTTTCCCAGACTGTCTGTTTGTTCCCAGTTATGGTTTTGTTCTGTTTTCAGCGAGCATATAATTACCATGAATTATATAGCAGAACAGGGTGTGTATAAGGCACACCTTGAGCAAGCAGGTTCTCATTGGCTTAAGCAATGGCTTGAGAGGTGCTGTTTCCCAAGCACAGCTTCCAAACCCACGATCTGGGAGGCCTCTGCAGAAAACTGTTTTGTTTTAGAACTTTAAAAAGTGATCTCTTGTACCTCCTGCAACAACAGGACACTCTGTAGCTCTTGCATTAACTAAACATAGCCCCTCCTTACAGCAAATATGTAAACATTTAAGATCACAGATTAGAATTATATTCTTGCAGATACAGATATTCACTGTCAATCATTTTTAGCAGATGTCTAATAAAACCTTCTTTTCATGTTTGAGCAGAGTAAAGTACACATCTTGCATATTGAGAACCATCACTATATTTCAGTTTAGTCCTAAGATTATTTATAGAATCATAAAATAGTTTGAGTTGGAAGGTACCTTAAAGATCACCTAGTTCCAACCCTCCTGCCATGGACAGGGACACCTTGCACTGGGTCAGGTTGCTCAGGGCCCCTTCTTACCTGGCCTTGAACACTACTCGGACAACAAGTTGAGACTGACTAATCTGTACTTCCTCAGGACTTCCTTTTTTCCCTTTTTAAAAATGATGATTAGGTTTCTCCTTTTCCAGTCAGTGGTAACTTCACTACAGCTTCTCAAATATGGTGGATATTGGCTTACCCACTTCCTTCACCAGTTCCCTCAGGACCCAGATGCATCTCATCAGGTCCCATGGACTTGTGCAGCTTCAGATGACCTTAGATGGTGCTAAACCTGATCTTCTCCTAGTTCTTCATTCTCCCAGTTCCCCTGACTACCTCTTTGTTAGAATGCATCACTCCTGAGCTTGGAGGAAGTGACCCTTGAATATTAACCATCTTTCTTGGACACCTCTTCCCTCCAGGGCTTTATCCCCTGACACTCCACCAAGTAGATTCCTTAATAGGCCAAAATCTGCTCTGCTGAAGTCCAGGGTATCGAGCTTGCCATGTACCCTCTTCACTGCCCCACAGATCTCAAACTCCTCCATTTCATGGTCACTACAGCCCAGGCTGCCCTTGAGCTTCACATGCTCCACCAGCCCCTACTTGTTGGTGAGAACAAGGTCCAGCATAGAACCTGTCTTTGTTGTCACCTGGAGGAGTTAACATGAAAGCATTTCGGGGATCTCCTGGATTACTTATGCTCTGCTTTGTTGTCTCTCCAACAGATATATGGGTGGTTGAAGTCCCCCATGAAGACCAGGGCTTCTGAATGTGAGAACGCCACTATCTGCCCACAGAGGACCTCCTGTGCTCAGTCTTCCTGGCCAGGCAGCCATCGCAGACCCCCCACTGTAATGTCACCTGTCCCTACCCTCCTTTAATCCTGAATCAGGATTAAATCCTCTTTCACTCCCAGACAGAGCTCCAGTCACTCCAGTTGGTCATAGACACAGAGGGTGACATCCCCTCCTTGTCTCCCTGATTGTTTTTCCTAAAAAATTGCTATCCTTCCATTCCAACACTCTAGCCACAGGAGCCATCCCAGGATGTAAGATCACAACCCTGCAGGCATGTGCTCATTTCTAACTCCTTCTTGTTTATCCCTGGTGCTCTGTGCACTTGCATAGAGAGACAGTGAAATTGGGTCCCCATGAAGCTGCCTCACTGGCTGGAGTGTCTGTAATTTCTTTGTGCTGCCCTCCATGTGCTCTCCTGCTGACCTATGATTACTCTCCAGGCTCTGGGCATCTCTGCTTTCCCTGATAGAGGACATCAAACTGGTAGGACTGGAGAGGACTGAGGTTTCCCTCCCATGTCACCATTACTTTAAAGCCCTCTTCACCAGCTGGGCAAGCCTTGAACAAAGACGCTCGTTCCCTTTTCTGGTAGATAGACACCATCACTCGCAGCAGTCCAGGTTTTTTCCTATTTACTTCTTCCTACATAGACCTGCTCATTCTAATCCCCCAGTAGGTTGATAGAGCAGTGATTCAGAAATTTTTCTGAGAATGTGTTACAGGTACTATTTGCGCTCCTCATTGACAAAGCAAATCCAACCTGCTACCTAAGCAGTGGTTAGCTCAGGTGGTAGATGGTGGCAGCAGGACACAAAGAAGCCCCAGGGCTGTGTACAGAGTATTTCTAGTGCTCTGAATTACTCTATTTACCTGGTGAAACAGTGACCACATTTTACTGCTGTGGGACAAAGTCCTACCTCGCTTCTCTTTTTTCTCAAGTGTGAAGTACGTGATGTGCATGCAGGGCAGGAAACATGTCTAACTGATCTGTGACATCCCTGCCACATGATATCCTCAGACCCAAACTGAGCTGATACTCAGAAGAGACCAAGATCTTTCTGTCCTTGGCGAGGTGCTCCTTGATTGTACAGCAGAGGAGTGGTGTTGGTGGCCTGTACTTTGCTGTGCACAGTGATAATTACCAGTGATAAATAAACCCTTCACATACCAAAGTCCAAGGCATGTTGTGAATAACTGGGGCTACAGCAAACTACCCCATGGGCAAATTTTTATATAATTGTCCACTACGGGTATGTGTCCATACAGCTCCTGAACTGTCTTCCAAATTAAGCTAAACCGCTCAAACATGGATCAAATTGAGTGTGGCAGCTCATTCATCTGACAAACCCACTTGAGACCCACAGAAAGTTTGGTCTGAAATTAAATAAAAACCAAAGGAACAGATGTAACACTTCTTTTAAGAAGGCCAGTCAGTCATGTGTGCAGCCATGCCATTAGAAAGACAAGATTTGTTATTAAAGCCTGTGTGCTGCCTTTTCCCTCTAACCCCTAAGTTAGGAGGCAACAAGAATAATCAATGAGCTGTGTCTAAAGCCTCGAGTCCATCTATGTACTAATAAACTCAATATTCATCACTATCTAATTCAGCATTCAGTCTTTAGTATAACTGCATGTATTTCTGTAGAATGCTCAATTAAAATACCTTTAATTATACAGGTTTTTCTGTATATTTTCTAATGGAACTATTACTTGCGGTATTTCTTTTGGGTATTTCTTTCTTTCTGTGAGTCATGTTCTTTGAAATTAATCTGAACTTTAACCTGTGTTACTGTCATCAACCATGTACTGAGCTATCTACTATTACCCAACAGTTTTTGGGCAGCAAATGCTGTGATTTATGTACTATGATACAACCCGCTTTTTAGTTATACATAAAATCTTGTGAAATTCTTTTCTGGGAAGACTGACATTTTCCTGGCTTGTCTCAGTTCAAAGGTATACACATAAAAGAAAAATAAAACAACCTTTTTGCTTTGTTTTGTTAGATGACATAAAGATTTTTTTACATTTTGAAGTTGTGCTATATCTTGTCCTTTTATCAAGAATTTCAAAGCTGTGCTGTTTTCCATAAAGCCCAAACTTCTGCACTCCCACAGCAATGCACAAGTAAAATCCTTTCAGATTAATAGGAAGGTATCCAGCACTCATATTCACAAAGCAAATAGGAAAATTTAGATTAGCCATATGCTGAAGGCTCAGAAATCAGAATCACTAAGATAACAACAATCCAGTAGTTGTTGTTCTGTAAAATTATCACTATTTTTAAACAAAGCTGCTTGAGGTATGTCATTAGCAAACATGAAACCTTGTTACATTCTTCTTCATGTAAGCATTAGAAATGTTTGAACTCTACCATTGGAAACAGATTGTGCAAGCCATCCCCAGCATGTAGAACTTAGTTTTGAAGCATGAAGAAACAGGTTTTGAATCACCAGGGAAATGGTACTGAAATATCTCTAGGTAAGAACTGGCGTGGAAACATTTCACCACATTCCGTAACTCGCAGGTCCAGCTGTTTGTGGCACACGTGGCAGCACTCCTCAGAAAACCTATTTTCCACGTTCATTTACACAATACATTTGGCATGGCTTGACAGCCACATCAAAGCAACATCTACTGGATACAGACAAAAAACTATGCAGAAAAGGCACAAACACCATAATAATTTTCCCACATATTTCCCAAGCTGCAGCAACTGGCAGGTTAGGAACATTTCAATATTGCCATCATGTTCAGGACACATTTGATAAGCATCAGGAAACATACCCAACAATGTGCTTGGGTGTAAGTCAGTGCTGGCAACACTGAGTGTTGCTGCATCTGCATGAGGCATTTTAATAGCTTTTATAGATCTTGATTATGGTGGAAATAAAGAGTAATTTCACATCCATGTGAGCTGGTGGGCGATCCACCAACAGCCTTCATGCACTGCTTTGTGTCCCACCCACAGAACAGTCACTCCTCAGGGTGATGGAGGAGCTGGCTGCTCTGGGCACTCGTGGCAGCATATGGCACACACAGAGCATTAGACGGCCCTTGCAGTCCATCCCTGGGCCCCACATGCTCATCACGCTTATCACTGGACCCAGTGAGTGAACTGGGATGAGTGTCTTCCAGCATGACAGGAGGAGGCTGGAAGTGCTGGTGTTCAGACAGAGAAACTATAGCATGCCAGAAAGGCCTTCCTGTGGTCATGGTTGGATGTGGACACAGGTTTCTGAGGGCATCTGGTGTCCCATAAGGACCAGGAACTTAAAGATGTTCTAAAATGGGTTAAAAAAAAGCAGCATTTAAATTTTCTTTGGCCCATAGAATGCTGACTAACATCCTGTAGTCCAGGGGTTGAAGGGAGCCTGGCTCTAATGATTTGCTAAAGGTGGGCAGCAACTCCCCTGGCTGTGGGCAGGCTCTTCTGGAGAGGGAATGAGGACTCTCTGCAGTGGGAAAAGTGGTTTTCCAGCTGCTCTATGTTACCCTGTCAGATAGTAAGGGATGGGTCCCTGGTTGGCAGTCCCATCCCACTGCTCTAACTGCAGAGCAGCTCCTTTTTTTCATTCTTGGTTGACTTCATGGCAGCCCTTGCACAATCCCTGGAACTACTGCCAGGCATCTCTGTTTTGTGAACACCCCCAGAGCTCTTATGTACTCAGCTTGAAACAGACTTCAAAGATGTGCTGCTTCTACTCTTCAAAAGAACGTTGCTACTGCCCCCAGAGGGAAAGCATTCCCTGGCTTCCCTCCTCCCTGGCTTTCCCTTTCCTCCACCAAACGGCTTGCTTTTCTGTCTTCTGAAGCGCAGCTGCCCTTTCAGCCTCCGAGCCTTTAACCTCACCTCATCAGCATGAGTTAGGACTAATGTATTCCTCCCTCCCCACTCGTTTCCACCACGTCAGGACCCTTTGGCAGAGAGGTAGGGTGCATTGGCAAGGTATCTTTGCCCAGAAGCCCTGTGGGACACTCCGGTATTGCTGCTGGCTTCTGCCCCACTCCTTCACTGGGGCCAGGAGGACGCAGTGTTTGGGGAAGCCAGACTGACAGCTCTGTTTGCAATACAGAACGAATGCTTAAGTGGAATAGATCAGGGGAACTAAGCTGTTTTCTCAACCTTTTTAAACACAGATCTCCTAACAGTTGGATTTCCCCCTGTCTTGGGAATTCCAGTTCCATGCAGATAAGTAAAGGAAAAAAACACACAGGTTGGTTTTTTTATATAAAATAAATAAAAAGCAACCTATTTGTAGCTTCACAGCCAGAGAATATAGCCTGAAAACATGAACCACAGACAAAGCTGAATGCAAAGTGGTGCCATGGGTGTGTGTGCTGGGTGGGTACTGCTACTGCTGTGTGGCAGCTCCCTGTCCTGGGGACCTTCACCAGCACCTCCTCTCAAGAAAGCCAGCCCAGGGTCCAAACAGTTGTGCTGAAAACTCAGTGAATAAACAGAAGCACACACACAAGAGGAAGATAACCTAAAAATATATTACACACACCCCCCCTTATTTTCCCCATGGAAGGACAGAACTGGGAGCATGTCCCTCTCCCTGCTGTCTTCAACTTCTGTGTCTATCTACAGACAGTGTTAGTGATGTCTGCAGTGGAAACCTGTCTGAAAGTAAACTCTGAAAGTCTCAGATCTGCTCTCTCTGCAAGCCTTTCTGGGCTAACCTCTTCAAAGTGCAGGAGGGACACACCATCTGCAGGCAGGATCAGAGGAAGGATGAATGAGATTTAATTAAGATGCTTTTGCCCTCCAGTCAGGTTGTTTAAAAATTTACTTTAGTTCTCCTACCGCTTCCATTAAACTTGCAAGCTAGAGAGAGCAATGCACCCTGAAGTATTGATTCCGTCTCTCACATGGCAGTGACCTACATTTGTGGGTGCTCAGCACATGAGCTGATGCCCAGGACTGTTGCTGTCCCACCACTCTGCACGCTGGAGGATGATTAAGGTGCTGGTTTGGATTACAGGCAGAGTTTGACATTAATCCTTTAATTTCTTTTAAATGCACCATGATTCATTATCTCAGGCAGAATCCCATATCAGGTGCATTAAAAAAGCTTTGTGAGAGGCAAGCTGAGGTTGTTTGATCAAAGCTATGCCCTAGGCAACATGAGAGCACTTCCCAGCCTACTACAGCTGGTTTCTGTAAAGGCAGACAGCACCAGTTTGAGTGCTGGAACTGACTGGAAGAAAACTTAGATGTGTTTAATTTTTTTTCTCCAATATTTTTTTGCCCCTCAGCTTATCAGTCACGTCAGTCCTGCCCAACAAGGAATAACTAAAGGCCGAATTCAATTCATCTTTGATTTGCACCTGCAAAGCTTACATCATCTTCACTGAAGGCTTCTTAAGTGTGGCAGATGAGTACTCAGCTAGGAAAACATCATCCTGGCAGAGACAAAGTCATGAAACTCTTGGGAAATGTTGTGGTTGCTGAGCCCTGCCCATAGCAGTGCTCCTCAGAATGCAGATCTGCTCCAGTTAAGTAATGAAGCATGCAAACAATGGGGAAAAGAATTTGGGAAGGAATTAAATATTCCATGGTGTATTGCATAGTCAGTCACCCCCAAGAACAGCTGAGAACCTTAAAATCATATTCATACAAAACAAACCCTTAAGTGCCTTCATACTGTTAAGGGTCATGAATGTAGTCACTATTTTATGTGTTGTGCCTGAAAGTAATGGCAATTTCTCAGCCTACTAATAGCAAAAGGAGTTGCACATATCATCAGAGGAACTCACTATCAATAATCTTTACAGGAAATTACTGTGAAGGGAGCAAACCTGGCTCAGGAGCAAACTTTGGCAATGCTATGCTGATAGGAGACTGCAAACTCAGCAGTAATGTGGGTTCTTCCAAGTTCCTCTCTAATAGTCTAATCAGCATCATTAATTCAGGAAACCTTTCAAGAACAGCTCAGGCTGCCTGGGGACTCTAAGCTTCATGGTCCAAACATTTGTCTTGTTTGGTTTTCCCTACATGCCCTCTGTTTCACCAGCAACAAGTTTGGCTCCGCTGCTCAACATGGTGTTCAACTCAGCATCACGTTTCTTTCCTGCCAGAAGCCCACCAGACTAGAGTTCCAGGAGCACTTTCCAAAAGGATCCCTGAGGCTTAGTATTACATGTGGAACAGGAAATTTGAGCCTGTAAGCCTGCACACAAAAGCTTGAGTATTTGTGCCTGAATCTGGTGCTCAGCCAACTGCAGGAGAAACTGATTGAGGCTAATGAAGCAAGACATCGGTGATGAAGAGCTCTTCCAGGTCTGGAGTATTCCTGAATGCTTATGGGAGTGGATTTCTAGTGAAACTCTCACCCCCTAAGCTCTCCATGGCAGGTAACAGAGCTGTGTTCTCACACAAGCCATTGTGGGTGAGGACTCCTCTTCAAGGGCAACAAAGCAAATAGTTTCTGCTCGCACACGCCTCATTCTTCAGGAGAGCATGTAGCCATGCCTCTTCTGCCTCCACCCACCATAAATCCAAAAAAACTTGAAGTCAGATAGGATTAAAACAAAAACCCGTATAGACTACGGCCAGTCTAAGACCTGTTTGGGCAGCTGGGTGCAGACAGCAGAGGTCTTTTGCCCATGCTCTGGGCTGGCACGGCAGGAGCCTGCTCCAGAGGCAGCTCAGCACTGTATTTCATGCATCGTGTTTTGCCTGGCACTGGGTAATGCAGGGCAGCTCCGGTGGGAAGAAGTAAGTGCCTTTCAGGGTGGGCAATGATGACTAAATGTGCCTTCATGGGTGCCAGGGCAGGGCAGCTCGGGTCTGTCTGTACTTGCTTCCTACAAGTGCAGGAAAAGAGCTGGAGAGACTTGTCCTTCACGGCTCCAGGTCTTCAGTCCTTTCCTCCCAAGCTCACAGCAGCTCTTCTGTGCCGCAGAGCTCAGCAGGATGGCTGCATTGTCCGTGAAAGCACAGTGTGTGCAGTCCTGTTGACTCCAGCAGTACTGGAGTTCCCACTTTCCTGCTGGCCAAGAGGGACTGGTTTGGCACTGCTTAACACAAGACATAGGTGCCATCAAACAACGCCCTGTGCCAAACAGGCACTTTCTGCTGCACTACTCCAGCACCCATCAGAAATAAAACCTATCCTGGCTTCATTAGTCAGAATTTTTCTACTTCCAACTTCTGCATCTGATTTATGCCTCTTGCAGCAGCGTAAGGCTCTGAATTAGCAAAGTAAACGCACATCTTCTTGCACAGCTTTGAACAAACCGAACTGAAAAGCTTGGAACATGGCCTTACACTCACAGCAGGCTCGGCAGGTATTTGGTGATACAGCCCTACACTATGTCCTGTGTAAGAACATGCTTCAGCACATCTGATCTGGTTTGTCTTTAAGGTGCTCCTGAGAACTCCTCACTCCCTTGGAGTCTGGAACAGGCAGAATAGGAGTTAAAGTCAAGAGAGTGAGAAGACTGTTTTTGAGGAAATAATCCTTGGTTGGAGGGGAGGAGCTTGGAAAGGTTAGAGCCCACGCCAGTGCAATAACCTCAGGTTTCCCAGAGGCACTCAGAGAGGCAGAGGATCAGGCATGTTGGTGGTGTCCCACAGGGAGATGAGGGGCCCAGCCCTCACTGGCACAGCTCTGTCCTGTCCAGTGTCAGAGCAGGGCGAGCGGGTCACAGGCAATCGATAAAACCAGACCAGACTGAGTAAGGGAACATTCAGCAGGCTCATTATTTTGAAAGAGCCATTTTTTAATATCTTTAAAACTAATGTTGCCACTGGAGGTTTTTTTCCTGGTTGTTAATTAAACCCTCTGTCAGACAGGAGCCCATGACTTGAAAGAGGAATTGAACCTCCCTTCAGAAGTCCCTGGAAAGGAAGTGCAGTTGTTCTCCCAGACCGGATTGCCTTGCCTCCACTTTCATCTTGGCATGAAACACTCAATCACTCTTTTTTTCACCCATAATAATGCAAGCAAGAGTCCCATAAACAGCAATGCTGATGCTCAGCAATGAGCCATACGGCATATACATAAGGCAAAATGAGCAATTAGTTGAATTCTCTGTAACATGATTACAAATATAAAAGACTGCAACAGCACCTCCTTGTATGCTCATTTTGCACTATCAAGGAAATGTGGATTTTCAAAATTTTGCTTCTGTGACTGCCATTTCATGCTGGCTATAAAGGGATTTTAGTTGAATAGCAGAGCTCAGACAAAGCATGTTATGATTTAAGAATGGATTATACTTATGGGTTACCTAGAAAAACTCCAAAGGACATTATGAAAGGCCTCTGATGAAAATTGTGGACTAGGATTAAAAGAGTATTATTTGTTTTTCACAAGTATGAGCTGTGTAACTTTTAGTACCTTGGATTAGTACCTTGTCAGCTACCGCTTTAGTTGTGCAGACATTATTTCTTAAGACTTTTCCTAAAAGTGTTTGCAGAGTATCTATAAAAAAACCCAGATGTATTTGACAGCACCCACCACCCCACTCCCTCTTCCACCACTTGCCACCAAAGGCACCGGCACTCAGATGGGAAGGAAGACCCAGTGCAACCCATCTAATAAAGATAGAGATCTCCAAACACACCAGCACAGGAAACACCAACTGATAGAGAAATATCTCATAAACTTGACGTATTTATAGCACAGTGTGTCTATAATTGAGGAGAAGAACATTGAACTGAGAACAAGAATACTGTAATTATTGAATGCAATTTTTTTGGTTGTTTTAAAAATTAAATACGTTCAGTTTCCTTCAATATCTTGCTTTTCATCTAAGGCAAGAATAATTTCTAATTCCCAAAGACCCAAATCTTTATGAAAAACATTATGAATCTGATCTATTTTAAATGCAGCTCTAAAAAAACAACAAATATGAACTCTTTCAAAGACATTTCAACCTAAATAACTTTTTTGACAATTTTTAATGCTACAATTGATCAATAAATGAACATTTTTAGTTTGTTGTTTGTGTTATCCTACAAGTGCCGTGTCACAGACAGCTTGTCTCTGTATGTTTGATAACAATAGAAGAAAAGTAATGTGCTATTGCACAATTACATTATGTCCAACACATGTTTCATTATTCTCTTACTCCAACATCTGGCTTCTCCCATGGGTTCTCTTGGACTGGTTTTTCCCAGACTTTACCCCAGCCTAGTTTCTCACTGGGGGCTCAGCCCCAGGACCCAACTGGCTTCTCAGCCCTGCATCAGCCACCATTACAATTTCTTTCTCCCTTTCTTAATTACCTATTTAAAAATTGTTTAGACACATAAAACTTGCATTGAGTGGGTGCAGCATTTTTTAAATGTCACTGTTACCCTCTCACAGATGGTCTCACTTGCATGAGGTTAAACACACTAATCAAAAAAATTCAAAGCAGGTGCTGCAGAATGAACCATAATCAGAAATAAGCCATAGACAGGCAGTGTAAGATGTTCTTCCAGATATTCCCCACTTACTAGGAAATTTCACCTGTGGGAATTCTTTGAACATTTTTGTTCTGAATATTTCCTGAGTCCTTTTTGCTCCCATACCAGTCTTGCTGTTCCATCTCTTCTCGGAATACTTAACCCTTGAGCACATAGGGACTATGGCTCAGGACTGTGGCACTTAAAACACATGGCACCATGTGTTGATGATGGCCTGATTAGAAAGCAGGAATGCTCTACAAGGAGCGGACACCAAAACATTTCTTGTCAAAAAGAGTGAAACTCAAGTGCAACCTGAGCTTTCAGCTCACCTCCCCCAATACAATAAAGCCTGTCTCCTCCTGGTCTGATCCATGTGCCCCAGCGTGGTCTACAGCCCACCCACAGACCTTCAAAAGGGCATTTCTGATGGCACATGTCCTGGACATTGCTCTCTGCCAGTCTCTTAGTGGGTGCAGTAGCTGGAAGGGAAGCACAGAGCACTGGCCTTCAGTTACCCTTAAGAATTTAGTTCTCAAGTGACCAGCATCACCATTGGCTCCCCAGCTGCATAATCCAGGTCCTGTGCCACCATGCAGTATCTCACCAACACCTGCCACACAGCTGGGAAGGGGCCAGATATCAGCCAGCTCTGTCAAGGCACCTAAGAAGTCAACTGATGTCCTCATGCTCCCCAAGAAAAAACTCTCTCCTCTGCTAGGCCCTTGTGGGCACTTGCTTGTTAATATTTGTGACATTGGTGCTTTATGCATAACTGTGTCTTACAAAGACCACAATAACAACCTTTGGGACTGATGCTGCTGAGGACACCGGAAGTTGCACTACTGACATGGTCCTCTGGCTCCCTGCTGGGTGCCCAGTCCCCCTGCAAACACCCCAGCAAGGGGTGGCAGCTCTTGTCACCTTCCTGTCACCAGTCAGGTACACACTGAAGTGAATGGGCACAAGACATGAGAACCTCACAGCAGCCTTTGACGCCAGCCTGATCTAGGAACACTTGTTTTAACTTGAAAACACACAACATCCACCCCAAGCTTTCCTGCTCCATCACAGAAACCAGGGATGGGAAAGGACTCCCAGAGCACATGCAGGCAGGTCCTGACTGCTTTGGGAGTGACTCATAAGGAACACTGCAAACTCAAAGTAAATGCAACATGTTTTATTTGAGGTTGGAATAAATTACAACTGTAAAGCATATTTTATTGCTTTATAAATTGTCTGCTCTTAAAAGGCATTAATATCAAACATAAACAAAACAAAGACATTCGATTAGCAGTTCAGTTCTCTTAAGCTTCGCGAACAGCTCAGTAGGGGGATTTCTTTATACGATTGGCTCATAAATTTGACTTTGATATGCACTGTCACCATTCAGACATATTGAGGGGACTGTAGATGTGTTCATTTGCTTTAGTAGATAATTTTTAATGACATTTTCTTTGAAATATCCCAGTGATTACCCAGTCCTTCATTCCCTACTCAAATACAAATTCCACTGCTTTCAAAAAGTCCTTTAAAAGATATGTGGGGTTTTCTGTCTTGCAGAAGGAGGGCTTCCAAGTCTAAACTAGGAATGAGTCTGGTCCCAAAACTAAGTGAAAAACAAACTCCTCCCACATTAAAATACTGAAATACCATGCACAAAAAACGTGTCCTCCCATTCTGAAGAATCTTGCAAAAAATTCCTGCATTATCTGAATGAACTGATGTGGAGAATTCATGTTTTTACTGTACAGTTACTCCCTGCCTGAGGCTGGTATGAATTTTGCTCAGCACCTGTACTCCTCTAGGATGCAGACCCAGGCAAGTCCAGTCTGCCCTGAGCCCTGGGGGGTGAGAGGGTGCTCACGGGGGCCAGGTGTGCTCAGCACTGTGCAGTATCCCACCCTGAATGCACAAATGCTCTGACACAACGAGTGGGATCTGGCTAGCTCCAGCTAGACATGACAGGCAGAAAGAAGACCAAAAAGTCACTTCCTGGGCCTCTCAGGGAGTCACAGCTCCTGAACAGCAGAAAGGGAATGAACACTGATAAGCAGCTCTCATTCCACCACGGCATCCTGTCCCGCTCTGACCCTCTCGCACTGCAAGGGCTATGTGCTCCCCATGCCTCGGCTCCAGAACTGTCTCCCTGAGTTATTCCTGAGCAGGGAGCATGCACCTCTGCTCAGCTGGGGCCAAAGCAGCACAAAATGATCTGGCCTATGCCCTGTAAAACTCTGAAGAAACAGAAATGGACACGCCAGTAATTAGCCCTTGGAACAACAGAGAAAGTTTGCAGAAAATATCTTCAGGGCAGCTTCTCTTCCTGCCACAAAACTAGCTTTAAAAATAATGAACCACCAGTACAGAAAATCCTTCTAAAATTGGCTCAGTATCACTCAGAAAGTTCCTATTTAGGGAAGTGTTTCTTCTCATACCAGCCTCTAATGTTCTTGCCATGCCTACAAGAATGTGAATAGATGAGTGAGAGTCTAGAATATTTTACACTATATTAATGGATGGGAATGGTTAAGTCTATTTATGGATTCAAGAAATATATGTCAAACTTCAAAGAAAATACTATTCCATTGATCTTGGTATTATTTCAGTTTTCATCAAAATTTCAGTGGATATGTAACATATATATCTTTTCTATGTTTTATGTATAATCTCATAAAAAAAACCCAGCAAACAAACTTTTCTTCTACTAAACATTGTTCCCTCAGAAGATGTCAGCTTTGTGCCATGAGGGATGGCCAGCTTTGATCTCTGCGAGGTGTAAAGCAGATTTCAGATGCTGCACATGTCCATAATGGCTCCCAGCAAGTCAAGAGCCAGGGCAGAGCTTTGGTGGGATACCTGGAGCTGTACCAAACTGGGCCAATTCTTCAGCACTTTTCAGTGTCCTACTCATTCAGGGAGTGGACAACCCTGGTTCAGCTCCCAGCCACATATGAAAGTGCTTAATGTGGGGGTGGGGAATATTAATGCCCCTTCCTCCACCTCAGGTCTTCCTGTGGAAAGGTGGCTGTTTTGTGCTAGCAGGATACGCAGAAGCTGGGACAAGGGCATGTGTATGTTGTGCGCCTGATTCACCGCATCTTAGAGAAACGTAAATCAAAAATGTGCAAGTTTTTTACACTCATCAGTCATCTCATTCATGCTCACTAAGAACAGATTCTTGGCAGACTTCTTTTTTTCCTTTGCAGCTCTGAATTTTGCTTTGAAGATGAGAGAGGGGAAAGCTCGCCTTCAGGGAGAGGGACAAGCAGAGACACTTGCAAATTAAAATGCCTGCACGTGTCAGCCACCACAGCAGTGACCTCCAGTCTGTTCTTTAGGGTTTTTTACACAACTTCTTGAACCTTAATTTTTCAGCCCTTTCAGAGGTTCCCAAGAACATTCCTTTCTATGTCAGTGGGATGTCTCAGGGGGCGAAAATTACAGCGAAAACTAATGAAAGGAACAAACTGCTGTCACCAGGATAAGTTACAGGGTTACATTCAAGCCACAGATTCTGGAAGGAGCAGACTTATTCCACTTTTTGGTGCAAGTGCCATACCAAACATGAAGCTGAGTACACAGTGAAAGGAATGTGGGCTAATTATTAGTACACTGGACTAGGATTTGGCAGATGGAGTTAATTCACCTTCCCCCTGTTCTTGAAGCAATCAGAAAAAGGAAACAGCTTCTATTAACTTCAGGGTGCTCAAGCATTTCCATCTCAGCAAATGCCCCTAAAATATTTCTCCTCTCTTTACCAGTGCTTAACAGGTTATGCACTGCCTTTCTCAGACTAAGAACAACAGACATAAATCTTGTAAGGTATCACACTTCTGGGAAAAAAAAGAACCAACAAACTTCAGTATCACTACATCTCGGCTAAGACTCATTTACCCATCTGCAAAGCCTCTTACAGCATCCTTCACTCCTGAGCTGCTATTTTGCTGTGCACTTGCAGCCAGAGAGAGCAGGAGCTCTTAAGTACATTCACATCTTTATTTCTAATTCTCCAGGTTTTGTCACCAGCAAGGCATACAGGCCAGTACTGTCACAGGCCGTTCCGTTAAAGCACCTTTTGACTGACTGGGGACCGTGTTCCTACTGACTGAAAAGCACATGGGACAATCAGTGAGTGCCTCTGAAAGCAAAGCTGTTAACCAGTGCAGTTGCTCACTGTGAGGGCAGTGTTCAGCCACTCCACCAAAACATGGCAGGCATATTAATTACTGGTTACAAAATGCTCTAACTTTTCATAGACCTTTATAAATGCTGAGCATTTTAACAGGAAGGACAGCCATGCCTCAGAATTCAGTCTAGTGTTAGAAATTGACCTTTCTTTCTCCTACAGTCCTTCCTGTCACAACGAGTCTCATGGAACAGCTGTCTATATTGTGATTATACCAATGGATGAACAGAGATGGATGCTGGCTGGATCAGACACATGGAGCAGATGAACGATTTAGTCAAGCAAAAACTAAGTCACTTGATGCCAGGCCCAGTGCTCCATCCACACCACCAGAGGTTACTGAACAGGGGATATAAATAATCCCCCAAAGGAACTGATGTATCATGAAGGGCAAGGAGCCTCTGAAGCTATGCATAGTGGCATAAAGTACAGCACAAGTACATTACATATTTAGCTCTATCCCTGCTCCTCCATCATGGGGGCAGTGGGTTGCTTGGACAGTTGTCTTCTGGTCAGCCTATTACATTATGTCATATAAAAATGCAGGTAAAGGTGTGTATACGATTCAGTAGTAGAACAGAACTCTTGCTTCACATGGGCTGAGAGAATGTTTCTTATATCCAGATGAGATTTTTGCATGCATCTGCATACTCACCCAGATACTGCCTCTGCCGTGCTCCATGCCTGAGTTTTCATACCTGGTTGCTCTGCGTAGCAGGCATATCATATGCACAGTAACCTGGTACAAGAGCACATTCTGCAGGCCAACTCTCAGGCAAAAATTCACTTAAAAACCTAAGTGTGTTGGCCATTTCTTGCAGTGAATTGGGCTTTCACTAGGAATTAACATAAGCTGCAATGACTAATCTTATAATCTGTGCACTTGCTTATTTTCTTTTCACAGTTCAACCTCTTTCTTCCTTAATACTAAAATGCTAAAGTCTTACATAGCATTCAGAGCATTATTTTCTGCTGGCTGTGTTTCGCTATGCTCTAAGCCTCTATCACAATGCATGCAAAGGATAATGGCTGAATTTGTAATGCTTTTAACTAAAAAAATACTTTAAAAAACATAAAACATAAATTATTTATTCCTCTTTGTCCATTGTTTTAAGCACTGAGTCTTCTCCCAGGATTTTACACAGTTCATTCAGTCTCTGCTGCATTTTAGGAATTCCTGCAAGCTGGGATTCCAGTCTCTGTTTTTCTTCACTCAGTGATAAACGGATAGCGGTGTCCAACTGCTCAAAACGCCAGCCACCTTGTCCGTCAAACTGCAGCAAGTGAGTGTGGTACTTCCTGCAGTAGAAATTAAAACATTAGTAATGACTCAGGGAACAGATGGTCCATTTTTGCACACAAATTTCGATGTCTTTGTCTCTTCTCAGTGGTGACTCTCAGGAATTTGAGAGGTGTCCAGTCCTGGATCACTGGGTAGGACCTTTTCTTCAATGACTCATCATCCCGGGACAGTCTTACGTGAGGGATTTGGGCATTTCAAAGTCTGTCACCAGGCCCTCCCTGGGCCATCCAGTGAACTGCAGCGGCGGGGTGCGGGCTGTAAGCTCTCGGCTCTGCTGAGGGCTCCCAGCAGGGCAGTCGCTGCCCACATGGCTGGGCTCACCGAGGCCCTCACCTGCCCTGGCGGTTCCCTCATCATCTGCTGTCCCTGGCCTAGGTGATGCCCTCCCACCTGTCTGTGGCTACAGCTGCCTTCACTTCAACTCCATCAGATGCCTTTTTCTCCAGGACCTTGAGCGATAGACACAGTTTGCTTCTCCTCAGGAATGCCAGTCACAGGTTATTTTATTTACCCCGCTTTCTGAGAGATGTTTTACCTCCTTAGTGGAAAATACAGTGAGGCAGGCACAGTGCACCTGCTGCTACTGATAAAACTTGAATTTGTTCAAATTACACCTCAGTTTGTTCCCTGCATCTTATAAGGTTGGCTAAAGGTAACTTCAGTCCTAAAACATGGTTTGATTTGCAAGGGGCCAAAATAAAAAAGTCTGTGTAGGAGTCACAGATCTTTCAGTGAGTATCAGGGTGTGTGCACCGAAAATATTCAAAGGTGTATATGCGGAGTTTGTCAAGACCTGACAAGACGTTTTTCAGGAGGTACAAGAGCAAGAGCAGAGAGCTCCCTCAGAGCTGCCAGTATGACTGTGTAATTTATCACTATAAATTATAGAAGATCAGATGCATCATAAAACACTGATTATAAATCCCATCCGCGGAATGTGACAGGTTAATAAACTCAATGGCTCATTACCTGGGACTCAAAAAAGATTCATCTCCAGACTTACATTCAGCACTTCCTGCATATTATTCTTTGTGACCCCATATGGTTAATCTATCCCTCTATTTTTGCCCTAGCAAAATCCAAAAAATCAAGAAGCTCAGAGGTGACTGTATGTATGTACGTCCAGTGTATGTGGTCTAGGAAAGTTTTAATCAACATTTTGAATAAAAGAGCAAATATTTCCTGGTATAATCTTGAGGAGGAGAAAATAGCAGGGGAACACATTTTTTTTACTCTGTAGTGCAGTCCCTGTGAAAGCATACATCAGTTGAAGGTATGCTTATTTCTAAATACTCAGCATTTCTGTTTACTGCTCCAGAACCACAAAAATCACCAGATTTCTGATCATTTCAGTAATACTGTGGAGATTACAAGAGCAATCCCAAGCTTCCTGAATAGCACTCATACTAGGAAACAAGAAATGTTGCTAGGAAACTGAACTCAAAAGATCTTTCTCAAAAGGTCTTGAATAACTTCTTACAGCTCATCATTTATGGGTGTTTTCTTCAGCAGTGGTTTTAAAAAAATGCCAAACTTAAACAAAAATAAATATTTCTTTTCAAGTGTAATTTAAATTATTTTAAAACCAAAAGTCTACGTGAACATTTTTTTCTATCAGAATACTCATTTTGTCTTAACATTTAGGTCTTGATTCAACAAAAACCATTTCCACTGTCATCATCAGGAATGCTGGGGAAACCGTTCCTCTCCAGGGAAGCAGAGAATGATACAATTTCTTTCGTTTGAGGCAACATACTAACAATGGATTTTTTTGTCATCAATTTAAAAAAAACAAACAGTCTGACAGTAGGATCTACGAGTTCAAAACAAATGGTCTCTGCTAAAGTTAGCTTACACCTCCTTGGTCTCATTTTGCCCTTGGTCTCATTTATACATTAACTACATTTATTGCCTTGCAGGGACTCTTCCACACTTAGTACTCCCTCCTAGAACGACGCCTCTCAGAATTCTAATATTTCTTATTTTAATAGATGATCATATCTGAAAGCTCAAAAGTGCTGCAGATAGACAACATACAACTGAAGTTAAAAAGCCAGATGTATTACTCCTATGGAAGAACAAAGAATAGTTTAACTACTTGTCAAGTTTCCCATCTTCTCCCTGCACTGGTAAACTTCCCCAGGACATCTCACGTATCTTGTCACCTTTACAGAATAACCTGGTGATATCTATTGTGGCTGTGGTGTAGACTTATTAATTGCCTCTTAGACAACTGCATGCTAATAACTAAAACACATTAAAAAAAATAAGAGGGAGGAATAAATGAGTTTCAAAGAATTAAAAAAATCAATACTAAATTAATTTAAATCACTATAGCTGTAGACAAGTTATTTTAGAAAGTGCAGTAGATACTGATTAAACAACTGCCCTAGTAGAAAGAGTAAAGGCCAATCCACTGCCTGTCAGAAAGCTAAAAGCAAGGACCATGATAAAGCCCTGAACATACTTACCAAAGAGAAGGTCTGTGTGTTATGGAAAGTAGGGATATCCCAGCAGCTTTTGCAGCTTGGAATATCTTTCCTTCGACATCAATGCTCACAGCACTTGTACATTCGTCCAGCAATGCATATTTTGGCCTTTCAAAAGCAGATAAAGAACATTACTCTTCTAGGTTTTGGACAGTATTCCCATATATGATGTTTAGTTGAAACAACAACAGAAAGGAGAGAGCTATTTTTGCCAGACAGCCATCTCTCATTTACAGCTCGAGGCTGGCTAGCAACAACATAAAGTTTCCATGCATTATTCAGTTGCAGAGACAACTTCCAGGAAAAAGGAGGTTTATTTCCTGGTCCATCTGAGTACACAGTGATCTAAATTCTTTGTCCTAGTTTGACTTAGGGTTATTTTGTCCTATCAGCAGGTTGGGCAGTAGATACAGCTGACTCAGAAGCTTTCCGTCAACTGCCATGTGTGGACTGGGCTGTCTTTGTGTGCTTGCAATCTCCAAAACCAAAACCAAAACGTTTTGGAGCTTGGCTATCAAACTCCAAGAGCTTCTGCAACAGTCCATCAGATTTCTGTCACATTTGTAGGAGGGAAGACGTTTGTGCCTGAGATGTTAAAGAAATTAATATCTTGAAAAGATAATGTTATGTTGCCAAAAGCAAAGCTTAAGAAGCATTGCCCAAACTAAAGGCAGAGCTTGTATGAATAAACAATAAGGTTTATGCAGGTCCTATGCAACTGTCTGGCAGTGTTGCATATTGCATGCAGATTATAGCCTACTACAGCTCAAACTGTAACAGGAAACCTACAAAACTCTTCCTCATTTTCAAACGCTACTTAAGGAATGAATCTTAACACTTACTTGTGGTAAAACATCCGAGCCATGCCCATCCTTTGTTTTTCTCCTCCTGACAAGACATCTTTCCAATCCATGATGGCATCCCAGCCTTTTAAAAGAAATGCAAATAAAATGAGTCAGGACAATGTAAGTTTATGAAGGAAATGCATCTTCACTTGCAACATCTCTGCAATCATAAAGAGCAATTCCACTGCAGAAGAGATAGCTCACGGTTCTGGATCACATCTACTGAAATACTTCAGTGCTTTTCCATTGGCAATCAACTGGAAAAATGTCCCTCATATCATATAAATTTTGAAAGTGGAGTTTAACCTTTTTGATCATGTAGATATTGTCAAAAAACTTGACCTACCATCTCTTTGAAAAAACTCTTTGACTTGTAACTAATAATTTTATTCTGTCATGTTCATTTCATGAAACAATTTGCTATTTTTTTCTTTAAAGTTATCAGTGGAAATTTAAAAACAAATTAAAATAATTAAAAAACCCCCCAAAGAGCAGTGCTGGACTGCATTCACTACAGTAGGCAAAGAAAACTGACAGCAAACTCAACAGAAACACAGCTGCAGACACAGACAAGCAGCAAACCTGCAGAGAGATGGGAGGATCTTCTATACAAATTTCCCACTACTTTGTTTTTAGAAATAACCCACAACTGCTATAACACAGGGTATCCTTATCTGCATGGCCTCTAACTGATTTATTTCTTTATCACTTTCAGATACATGCAATGGGACCTTGAGGCATTTTATCTGCGATCCTAGGGCAGACTGGTGTTCTGTGAGTACTCCAGCATGATTCATTCCCACTAATGAAAAACTTCAAATAACAAACTATCCTACTGAAAATAAGTTTTCAGTCAAACAATCCAGATGGATAGAGTACCAAAATAAATGAGTTTTGAAAAGGGAGAGCGTGGATGCAGTGAAAATCTGATAAGATATTTCTCTCAACAGATCATCTTTTCATGAGACAAGCAGCTGGAGTAGGGCTGAGAGGAGGAGAACATTTTTCCAAATCAGCCCAGAAACACTGTAACTAAAAAGTTAAAACCCCTTTTCTGCCACTGCCAAACTGAGAATAAACATTTGTCAGAAAAGACTATAAATAAGATAAAGCAAGGAGGGTGGGCTGTGTCATTTCTGGTACCTGAACAAAGGTGAGACAAGTGGGGCTTGTGAAAGTGCAACAGGCTGGGGATTGTTCTGCCCATGCTTGGGCTTGGCAGGACTTAAAAAACCCTCAGTGAAGCATCTGATGAGGGCTCATCTGACCAAAAGCAGGAACTGGTAACTTCAGGCTAAATTTCAAGAATTTTCTCTACATAAAATTGGAAAATATAATGCAATGACTTTTTAATAAATATGTATGTAGTTAGATTTTAAAACCAGGCATGCACACAGAAGAAAGACACCACCTTTAGTGATCCTATAGTTTTCCCCTATTTTCCTTCCATTCTTGTTTCAGAATCCCAGTGGGTATACTCCCAGGGGCACATCCAGAGCTTGCTATCAGCAGGCTCCAAGCAAAGATGGAGTTGTGTAGTGAACAACTGTATCACCATTTGGATATACTCTGGGAAACGGAACAGATATACAGAGGCTGCTATTGCTGAGTAGTCCCAGTGCTGGGACCTCACAGAGAGCTGGAGTGCTGTTCCACTGACAGTTTGAGCTTCCAAAAAATACCTGAAGCACTCCCTTTTGGCAAAGGGTTCTAGGAAGGGATGGGAACAGTCCTTCATGTAAGCCATAGAAACAACTATGCTTTTAAATACAACATTTAAGATGCTGGTTATCTTCTGTTATTTTTAAGCTGAGAATATAGACAAGTTCCAGGGATGTGGATCTGAGCTAGGGTGTGGGTGGGTGTGCATGTGTGCACATGTGTCTTGGGAAGCAGTGCCTGTGTTCATACAGTTTCTTCCTGGTTTATGAAGGCTTATTAAAAGACAAAAAAGGGATGAAGTTCAAGAAGAATCACAGAATATGCTGAGCTGGAAGGAATGCACAAGGATCAAGTACAACTCTTAGCGCTGCACAGGACCATCCCCAAGAGTCACACCACGTGCCTTAGAGAACATGGTGCAGCATGAAGAAGCATTCTCTTATCAGCAAAATCATTCTATTATTTTCTCTAAAGGTGTAAGATTTAGCCTCTGTTTACTGGGATACAATGGTCATCTCTGTGGTCACTTCAACTTACATTCTAACTGAACAGGAGACGTACATCTTGTCTGTTCCTGCCCAACTTTTCCATTTCCCACTTGGAATGCCTCAAACAACAGATAAGGAAGTGTGCATTTTTATATTACCCTTCTAAAAATTATTTTCTAATGTCTGAACAATTTCCTCTGAAGACTTAGGCATTGTCACTCACACTAAACAGACTCCCCACTGTGCATGAACAATAGTGCACCTACTTGTCTCCCATTTCTTCCTGCTGACACGGCATTAAGTCAGTGAAGGTCATTAGTGTTCTGGAAATATCAGCCAAGTCCATGGCTTAGGTCACCCATAGCTACATCCAGTTCTCAAATGAAGAAATGAAATGGCTCTCCCATGAACCCAGCACAAACCTCTCAGGAGGTGCAAACACAATCCCAGCTTTTGGAGTCGAAATTCCTTGCCCAGCTTCTTGTTACACACAGCCTTGATGTAGATGTGATGTACACTGGATGTCACAGAAATGCCTTTCACAGCCAGTAAGACAAAGAGCACGTATAATGTGCTGGGGCACACTAACAGCAAGAGAAATACATACAGCTGCCTGCAGAAACCAGTGATAACCTCGTGATAGCAGCATCTCATTTTCTTGCATGGCTTCTTTTAATCTCAGTTTTCTGAAGGAAAACACAAGCTATATTTCCCAACAAAAAAAGGGTTACACCTGGGATCTGTAGCCCTCTGTATTCTTCATCCTGAATACAAGGATTTCATGCAAGACAGAGCATTCAGCTGCCATGAAAAGATAGGCTTAAAAGTTCCTTTTTGCAGATTTCCATTCCAATGCACCTTATCAGACATGGACTGGAGCATTACCTGACAGAAGAAAGGCTAACATAGCCAGAGAGTCCACCTCTGGTGAATTTTTGGGCATGGAAGCCTCTTGCACAGTGTATGTTCCGAGCACTTGTCAAAATGGAAGACAGCCCGGGTGCTGTGCAGGATGAATATGCAAGGGCAACCCAGAGCTGAGGAAGGAACAAAGAGACCATCAATTATATGAACTCCAGCTCAGTGTGACACTGGAAGGATTTGTGTCTCTGAATTGCAGAGTCACTGGAGGAGCTGGCAGAGCTCTTCCAGAGTTCCTGCTGGTACCAGTAACAAAAGCAAATCCAGGATTAAAACAATCCGATGAAAAAATGTCAAGGAGAGGAAATGGGCTTGTCTGTGTGTTTATTCGTGGCCTAGCACAAAGGTTCCCTGGACAAGACCCAAAGATATGACAAATGTGCAAAATAATGAGGAATAATTATAATCTGGGGTGCTGAGAAACCATAAACAGGTTGAACTTGCTCAGTAATGTCATCAGCCCCAGCTGGACAGGCCCAGTCACGCGTTCACCAGGCTGCTACACGTACTCACGGCTCCGCTGGTGTGACAGGCTGTCGGCAGCCTAAGGATGCATCACAACTGACACTTGCTAAATGTACACAGATTTTCAAAGCAGGCCAAAAGGAACTACCTTAGGTGTATCTACAGCACATCTCCATGATATTATCCCCCAGTTTCTGCACATGCTTTTCCACTACCCACGCTGAATACAACCTTCTTTGCTACACTGCTTTTGTATGAAATTATGGTTCTGGTAGAGCTAGCAACTTTGCAAGTGTTGAGGGGGTACCTTACTGATAATATAAAGGTAAGTAACAAAACAGCATTCCTCTAATATCCAGCAAGCGAGAAAAACATTAATGTGGGCCTCAGGAGGAAAGGAACTCTGCCTCCAGCAGCAAGAGGGGATACAGCCATTGCACTGGGTTCTTCGAGGGCTTGGGCTCAAGTGACATCCACAACAGCAGTGGTGGAGAAGGAGATTGTTGTTTTGGTGAACTTGATGTATTCTGTTGATACTAACTGAAAAAAGTTTAATGAGGGTAACACAGAAGCTAAATGCCAAAACCTGGGCTATTAATTCTTGTAACCATTCTATTTACTTTTAACTGGGTCAAACATTGTTGCTAGAAAACGAATTTCTGTCCTTGGCTGCAACAAGGACATTGTCAGGCTCTTGTTGGCTACTTTATACTTGGAATGTGGTGACACTTGTACTGATGCAGTGTGGAAGTAATTCAGCTAAAGACAATAGCCAGGACAAACAATTTGAGTCAGAGTTGTATACTTCTGGCTCCATCTGGCTTTTTCATAACTGCCCACAAAGAGCAGAACACAAAACTGCAAAGCATCAGATTATACACACATGACTTTCATGGTCAATTAAAACACAAGAGAGTCATGCCCTAAGGAGCCTGTGGCCTGGTAGAGGCCTAATGCTGCAGGGGATAGGAGAAAAGGGAAGAGACAGAGGTAAGGCTCTGAGGGAGAAGAGAAATAAATATTGAAGAATTATACTAGATTTCTATAACTTAATGATTGACAGATAGTTAGCTCCACTCTTAGAACAGTTAAGGAAATGATTCAAAATAGCATGGACATATCCCATATATGCACATGGATCTGAGTAACTAAGAATGGTTTCTTTTTTTCTTTTTTTTTTTTTTTCAGATGTAGCACATTTTCCGAAAGTGTATATGATATATAAATAGAAATTTGCTTGGAATTTTTCAGCAAGAAGTTTTTCTATTGTAAAATGCCAGCATTTGTCAAGCATCAAAGCAGTTTGCAGAAAGGACAAAGATACTTTGGGGCAAATCCTTTGTTCTACAAGCTTTATATGGGATTTTTCACTATTTCACAAAGTTCCATTTTTAATAAAAATAAATTTAGCTTAAAAGTAACATTTTAAGTAAAAGAATAAAATAAAAACTGGCATTAAAATATTAATGTGTATAAACAAAAAATTTCAATTGTTCCCTTTCAACAAGTATTTCTATGTCCTGCTAGTTCAAAAGAACCAGAATATGAGTCTTTGTTCCAGCCGAGGGCAGCTTTAAAGCTTTAAAGCATATGAAACCCAAGCAACGTGTCAAAGCATATGTCACGGATTTCCTCCCTGCTCCTACCTTGGCACTTGTGTCTTGCAAACGCTCAAGGAGAAAAGAGAACAAGTAAGTATATTATGGTCCTAAAAACTTCTGGTATGCGGTAATCTTTCTTCCTGTTTTCCGGCTTTGCCCATTTCTGTCACTTTAGATCACAAAGTACCTAAGACACATTTTTTTCCGTCTGTTTGTGTGAACTTTTGCACAGCGTGCCCCTACCCTGAGCTTCAGTAGAGCACCAAGTGAACATTACCAGTGTCCTTCAGACTTTTCAACAGATTGTGTGTGTCGTGCATGCGCAGTCAGCCAGGAAAAAGAGCAAGAATGGGGCCAGCAATAAATACTTTCTTTGGCAGAGAAAGCAGAGAGAGACTGATCCAAACTTAGGGTTTCAGCTTGGCAATACAGAACGGTGACTCTGGCCAAGGCTCTTGTACGTGGAGCAGAGTAACTGCCCCACTATCAGTTACACGCTCCAGCTGCAGGGTCAGAAACCACAATGATGAATATTCAGAGACTGCTGGGGGGATGGTTTTGGCTGCTGAGGGTTATGTGTTGTTCAGTGCATCTACAAATACCAGCACACAATGAAAGCACACTACACAGTAACTTCTTGCCACTGACAATTTAACTGCTCCTCCTTTTCCAGCTCCCCAACACTTCCACTTGTTCTTCTGCAATCTGGGCACTTCACCAACTGAAGTCAATGGCTCAGGAATACTAACAGGAATAGTTATGATGTCAGTGCAGGGAGTAGATGCCTTCTCTGCAATTATTCCAATCACTGAGTTTAGTTCTCTGCTCACTTTTTCAATTCTTGTGTCATAGGATCAGATCTGAATAAGAATATGAATCAGAATGATGGCAGATTCTTATTTTCTATTGCAACTCGAGGGCCAACAGTCATTATCACATTCTTAACAAAAAAGCATTAACCCATGATAAGAGATAAGAGTCTAACAACAGGATTGCAAGGTGAAGTATACAATTGCTGCTGTAAACAATTACAACTCCCCACTTTAAAATGTTCAGAAAAGACACTGCAGTGTCCATTGCATAATTCAAAAATAAAAGACGCCTTTTGAACAGAGCAATGGGCTGCAATCCAGAAATGGGAATTCAGACATTGCCTTGGGATTCCCAGTGGCTGAAGCACTACTCTCTATTGTCAGAATGATCACCAGAGTAACTAAGCACACACATTACAAGGCAATGCACCTGAAGTACCTGCTCGAAAAGGAGCATTGACATCTGGCAGAAAGAGGCAGGGTACATTCAGCACTCCCAAATCAGCTCCTTAGAGTGGTTTAAAGATCCTTTTTCTTTTCTCTAAATGTTACCAACTTTGTCCTGTGTCTGTTTTAAAAGCATAATTACAGGGAGGAAGTTGAAACTAGAGATTAGTGGCTGGTAGGAGGAGAAGGACAAAAATTACTGCTATGCTTGGGAAAAAAAGCCATGAAATGCTCCAGTTACTTAGACACAAAAGAAACCTTTAACATCTTGACATTTATAGTGCCATTGTATTTACTCTGTCCCCTACTCTGAGAACAAACAATGCTGAGAACACATGGCAACTTAAACAGCAAGCAGTAGATGGCAACACTGCACTGCCAGCCAGCGTCCTTTGGTTATTTTTAACTTGCTCACTCTGGTGGGGTGGCATCAGACATGTCTTCTCATGGCACATATTCCAACAGATCCCACAAACCAAGGGAGGTGAAAGCAAATCTGACTCTCTCTTCATTCACATGCTTTCAAGTTGATGTGGTCAGTGACATTAAAAGATTTTAAGAGAGGTTACATGTTCTAAGAAAATGAAGGAAGGTCAGTGATCTCACAATACCAGGAAAACACTGGCCATTACAAGAGAACAAGGATGTGATGTTCAGCTTGGGCATGGATTTACTAGGATGGGGAAGAGAGGAGCACTCAGCTCTTCTCCCTCCGTTAGCATCAGTTAGCAACAACCATGTGGCCATGCAGCCCCCAAAACTATAAAAGGTCGGGATCCACTTTTGCCAGTTCAGTTAGTAAAGGTCAGTCACACTAAGCCACACATGCGAGGAAAGGATTTTGTAAAGCTTTTTATGAAAATATGCAATTTACCTCCTTCTCTTTGAACTATGTGGTACAGATGAACCATTTGCAGAATAGACTCCAGATCTTGGTCTTGGTAGCCCTTCTCATGCATGTCATCCACCGAGTCTGGATAGATGACTTGATCACGTAGCGTTCCAATGGACATGTAGGGCCTGAGAAAAAATACAGAGAAACTGGAAATGTGAGGCTGGCTTCAAGGGAGCACATCTTGCTGATGCTCTGTGAGCAGATTATAATGCTTTAAACACCATGTTGCTAAAACTGGATTTATCCAGTGGGTAAATTGTGGTTGAACATTTTTCTAACCTTACCCTAGGGACAATGTATTGTTTCCGTAACAGTTGATTACTGGGTAGCAACAGGAAACACAATGACAGATCAAGCAGAATAAATATCCATGTTTGATACTCTAAGAGATTTAGAAATTGATTTAAACATCCACATGTTAAAAACAAATTGTAACAAAAACATTCCAGCTCAAATTGGGAAAGAATTCCATGGTGCAGCAGGAGACACCAAAGTCAGGCACTGAAAGCCTCCTTTGCCCACTACTATTCCAAAGTGCAGAATTGTGACCAATCATAACTTAGCTGGCTCTACAAACCTGTGTAACACTTCTGAATTGCAAAAAAGCACACATTAGAGAGGCTGATCACCTTAAACCTCCCAGCACCAGCCTCCCTTTGCCAAGCACAAGACTGTGCTGTATGTGAAGCAGCTTCTGATTCACCATGTTTCCAGACCAGGTAATACTATCTGTCTTACTAAAACAAGCTGTCTCCAACCTGAAGCCAGAGTTCTCAGTCATGGTTGTGTCTCTGGAATGGCTATGGACAGTTTCCACAATCTCATGAGCTGTGCCCAGCCCAGGCCCCAAAAACCCTCCTAGTCTCAAATAAAGTAAGTTGAAAGAACTGCTTCACAGCTTTCTAAAAGATACCAGGCCATTCAGGTTAGGATAGCAAAGGCAAGCTAAGATACATCTATCTGACATCTCTTTACTCCTTTTCTAAGGATTTTTTATGAAGGACAAATCTCCATCCTGTCCCACAGATACTGCTGATAGCTCTTGGAAGCTAGAAGCACTCCAGGGACAGTCGTGAGATTTTGAGTTTGGAAGGGAAGTCCAGAGCCAAAGAACAGTCAGCCTCCAGACTCTGTCTTGCTTTCTGTGCCCAGAGTTCCATTTATTCCCTCTGGATTCATCTGTTAAAAGAATGCTGGTCTTATTAAAGCTGTGGTGCCAGGGAATGACAGAGAGGAGCAATCAAAACTGGGCCAGCAATGACGAGACTCTCAGGCAGCTTGCTCTTGCCACCAAGAACTGCTTCCAACAACTTCACAGCGGATTCACAAGAGGTCAGTTTTCTTCCCTAAAGTCCTCTGGACCTGTGTGATGGGAAGGACTCAGCAATGCAGAGGTTTTGCCTGGCAGAGATGTGTAATACAAGGGCAGATTTCTTCCCTTCCCTTGGAGGGGTCTGCAGAAGGGGCCGATTTACCTGTTGTCTCTAAAATACACCACAGAGTAATGCGAAGGAATTCACAGTGCAACAAACAAAGAATTATGGAACTAAAACTGCAATATGAACTTAAAGTCAAATGCAAGCTGGTATCAGCTACATTGGTTTTAGTGCTGCAAACATCCATGGTGAACTGTCTGTACCTGCCCGTAGTTCAACTACTTTCACGACTAGCTGGGTGAGGGTGGGAAGGGCAGGGGTTCTGAACTGCTTGCAAATATTTGGTCATCTCCTTGTTGTGGCAAGCATCCACATGGAGCAAAACCAGAACCGCAAGTCAAACACAAGCACTGCTGCTCCTCTTTGCTCACTGTTCTGCTCTCTGCTTATTGTGGCAACAGTGCCTCTCTGGGCTGCTGCATGAACACCAGCACCAACTGCAGTGAACCACTTACATTTATTAGGATATTGCAAGATTTCAACTCTAAATATTAAGTAACTTCATGAAGTAATGATATATTACATTTCCATGGTGCTCGCCATCTAAAATCCCGAAGGGCTTTAATTCTTGCATATGTAGAAATCACTTCAATTGCTCCAGACTGCTGCCACCTCTGGGACAGAAGACAGCAGCTCCATCTCTACTCAGAAAGGTTTAAATCAGGTTGTGGGTAAGACCATGTAATTTAGGTGAAGCTGTAGGTCAGGACAAGGAGGGCAGAGTTATCATATAATTTGTCTGGGGTTTTATACCTTACTCTTATGAAGTATGGCCCTGTAATGACTAGCAGCTCTGAGATTTAACCTACAGCACAACCAGGAAGGCAACGCTCAAAAGCACCATGCCAGGACACTTGGTGCCATGCTGTTTACTGAGTCACCAGCACTGCTTCCTGGTAGAGCTGGATTTTCCTTGTGGCCTCCCATCTAAACACAGCAGTACTATCAAGCATGCCTCTACCCACCTAGTTTGTGAAAAATAAAGAAAAGTCCAGCCTGCAGTGGAGCAACACATCCCATCATCACTAATTAGCAGAGAAAAAGAATGGCTTATGGTTACAGGTCTGTGCTGGGAGGTCGGAGAGCATGTTCTGCTTCCCCCATCCCATAGGAAGCCACTCGTGTCCCTGAGGGGACACTTCATCTTTTTTGGCATGAGATTTCTCGTTTTGTGCTTCAACTGTTGACAACAAAGAGAGGCATCTCTGTGCTTGGTTTATTTCATTCTTTTAAGGGTGGGGATGGATTGCTACCTGGGGGGTCTTCTCCCTCGATGGGGGCTACAACCCAGACAACTTAGATAATTAACTTGTAAACTGCAAAAGTTAGATGAGATCTCAACTAACTCATACTTTCATAATCTCATACTAAACCAGAATTCTCTAGCTTTAGCTTGAAGACAATAACCTCCTTACGTACCACGGGTGCCACAAAGTTAAACGCACTAAAACCTGTCAAACATCAGATGTTATTGTAATTGAGGTTACATGTGTATGATAGACATTAAACAGTAAGAAGTATGGGTAACTGGATACAGCAACAGTGAAATTTTGGCTTTGCCAGTAAGCTCCTTGTTAAAATACTGTTTCCATTAATTTTTTGCAGTTCAAGCAACAAAAACAGTCTTTTTGTCCTAAAGTAATACTCGAGTTTAACTGGACTTAATTGGTTTCTGATGGAGTTTTTCCTTTCAGCCACAATGTCTGGGTTCCAGTCTCAAAGAAAGCACTCTTACAGACTCCAAAAGCAACTCCTCTGCCGTGCTGATGTCATGTCTTTGACGGTAATATATCTGCAATTGTTTTCTTTCTTTCTCTGCTTTCTGAAAAAAAGATTTCTACGCTGCTTTTGAGATACAGGATTTAAAATCAGTAATCGTTTTTTAAAGCTTTGGTATCAAACCTCCAGAAATTTAAGAAAACTTACTCATCTACTCATCTTGCCCGGTTTCCTGGAGTATCAAGGCATTTATTGGAAGAGAGACTTTCAGTTCTCATAAACTGATGCTTTTTCAGTCAGTTTGATGGGTTTATTACATCACCAATTTTAGTTTGGTGCACTTAGCACTTCACCTTGTAGCATTGTAACTTTTTGTAATACTGCTAGAACTTGTTGTAATTCTCCTAGAAACAAGGAATCATCCCTAGGGTTTACAACTTCCCCCTTGCGGTGCAGGCTTTAAAGAAAGATAATATCAAGATATGCTGCAATCTGAAGCCTGTGGTATGGACAATTCCCCAGGGCCCTACTGACACATGACATTGCGTACAATGCTGGCAAAATAACAAAGAAATCATAGGGGAGGAAGAGCAAGTGTTGCCAATGATATGGTCTCCTTGTTGCAATTGCTTTGGGAAGGAAGAAAGGGGCAGGTGCTACAAAACCTAGTACAGTACATACCAGTCACTTGTCATTCCAGACAGAGGCACACTGGAGCTGCTAGGCACAGAGAAAAAGGTATAATGCAAATTTAAAGGGCCTGCAGATATACACTGCACACCGTAATCAGGCTCCACTAACATCTAGTAATGCTCTGATGTCTTGAAGAGCAGAGGACTTCACACTTTTGGGTAGCAAGTTAAGGAAGACAACTTGCTTAGATGCCAAGAAATTTCTGTTACAAAATCAGAACAAGCCATATCCACTTGAAATATTTAAAAATACTCCCTGAATGTATTCAAAGGTGTTTTCATCTTCCATACAAAATAAACTGTGCTGACAGAAATTATAATCTGTTCTGACATTCATAATTTTATTTTAAAGAATTACAGCAACTAATCAATATGGATTTGGAGAGTCTCTGAAGGAATCTGAATGGTCAGAATCTTAACTCCAAGCATCCTGGAATAAGAAAGGGACCAAAAAAAACACCTTAATTAAGTGTCTGGCATCAGAAGTGAAAGGATATTAGTCCAATGTAAGTGCCCAAGGAACTGCTTCCAGGTACAGTCTAAAGCTCACCTCATCCTCCTTGGCACAGGCTGTGATTAACACTTCCTCCATGGAAGGTGAAGTCTAAAAACACGTGGCTCATGACTCTGAAACCCATCTGCATGGCCCCAACTGCACAATCCATACCTGATTTGCCACTTGCTGTCCAAGTGTGTTTGCAGTAATGATTGTACTATTATTCTCATAGATATGCAAAGTTATGTGTGAAAATTATGTGCAATGCAAATATAAACACTTGACTGATCCATTTTATAATCTTCTGTTTCTGGCTGACAAGATGCCTGTCTGATACATCCAAGTGGGAGAGAAAAAGGGGAACACTACACTCGGGATTATCCTTTTTAGATAAATTGCAGCTTGGATTTTCAAAGGAGATTGGGATGTCTTCAGAGTGCAATTCAGAGTGGTTGCTTTGACAACTAAAATAAAATGTATTCCAAATTTAGGCATCTCTATTTAAGAAGATGATACTGGAGCCCAATCCCCAACTAGAGAAGTATCTTCCTAGGAAACTTGGAAGATCTTAAGGAGTCAGTCCTTGCACTGAAGAATCTCCAGTCCAGAAAGCCAAATGTTGTCTAATTCCCCAACGATCCAGCACAGCATGGAATATGAGAGCAACAGTTTTAAGTCCAGCACAAAACACTGCAGCTATTAGAGATGCAAGAGGAGAGGCTGTATGACAAGTTTACTGTTAGCAAATCTCTTCCAAGAACTGGTTTCAGGCTAAGGTTCAGCTTGCAGGACATCAGATTGCTATTTTTCTAGGCTACCATCCCAGCTAAAGAGGAGTCAAAGGGAGGGCACCTTCTAATCTTCCCACTGAAGCAAGGAAGCTACTGTTAAGAGGCAGGAACCACGTGTCCAAAGAGTTTTTGGAAAGAGCCTAATTATATCCTATACCAGTCAGAGTCCTCAACTGGACGGAGGGAGATTTTAGGACCAATCTTTTTTCTTCCAATGCTCTTTAATATAAAATACAGCAACTATACTAATCCTTTGGTAGCATTGTAAAAACATATTAAAGGGGATTCTAATCCTAGTTTGGTGCCTGCTCTCATGAGAGGGCTTGCTAGGGATAAATGGGTTTAACATTTAGCTCTCAGTTTGGCACTTAAACTGCAGTAACAGGCAGAAGATCAGACATACATTTATATCTAGAGATTCCTATAGGTTAACTCTAGGTGGCTCCCTTTACTTACATATAAATTTTTGATCATTTTCCAAAAGCTCAAAATCTCTCCCTGGTCATCTTGGGAATCCACACATATTTGAACATTTCATCACCTTACTTGACAAGATCCTAATTTTTAGGAGCTGTTATACTTTGTTTGAAATTACCTCAGCAAAGCTCCAGTTCTTGCAATGCTCCTGACTTAGAACAATAGTAAAATCTCCAGTTTTCAACACCAGCAAAGCTTGATCAACAGTGATGCTCAAGAACTAATAGCCTCCACTAATTAAAGTGAAATAAATTCTTCACAGTTCTTGGATGACATTAATAAAATAGACAGCAAAAAAATATAATTGATGGCACCACCACTACAATGTAGAGAAAATAAAATGTCTTGAATGAATGTGGATTAAGTTCTTTATAAGCATCCACTACTTTCAAACAGAAGGTGGTATCACCAAAAAGTTAAAAAATAACAAACAATATCAAAATTTAAAAAACCACAACAGGGTGAGTTTGTTGCACTGTGTCTAGTTCAAGGAATTTTAGGTCCAGCTAAATTTTCAGCAGCCCTTCTAAACATATAAATAATTTATCTCCCTTTAAAATAGCCTTCAGTGAACTTTGCTCTCCACTCACACAGAACTAGCCATGAACATCCTCTAAATATTTCAGATAGATAGTTACCTCAATGGATAGTTACCTCAGTTACTATGGCCACTAACACAGTTAACAGGAAATTAAATGCACAGCATGAAAGGCTGAATTCTCAATGCATATAATTAGAATCTGATATCAAAGACTGAAAAAAACACACTAATCACCCTGTGGCTTTTTTGCAAAGAAGCTGTGCACATCTCTGCAAGAAAACAATCTGGGAGAAAATAATAAGCAAAGAGGTAAAATAAGCCTTTAAATTAAACTACTATTCATGCTCAGGTATCATCTCATCTCATCTCATGATTATTCACCATTACCAAGATCACATACAATATTACTAGAACTGATCAGATGTCAAAATGTGTTTAAGGTGAACAATTCACGTAATTATCCAGTTCAGTCTGTTTGTATCCTGTGACAAAACACATGTATAATTAAAATCAAACCCCAAACAAATTCTACAAAATACAGGCAGCTAATGCATTCTGAAATAATTATGCCTCCTGCAATGAATCATTCAAATCACAGAATCACAGAACATGCTGAGTTGGAAGGGACCCAAAAGGATCCCCGAGTCCAACTCTCAGCCCTGCACAGGACCATCCCCAGAGTCACCATGTGCCAAATGCTCCTTGAGCTTTGTCAGCCTGGGTGCTGTGACCAAGGAAAAACATGCTCCTCTTCTTAAATATACAGTGTTTATATATGTTTAAGCCCAGTACTTTCATACCTCTGGCAGTGCTGATGATAAAAAGATTATTTGGATGGATTATCATAAAGATCAATGATCTGATGAAAGAACAGTGAGCTGTTCTGGAGAAGATTCTAGCCTGCCAGTCCCACCAGGCACATCCCAGCATAAGAGGTGCTTCTGATTTTTATCGCAGCAATGTAACACAATGACCAAGGCAGTTTCCCTCTTTTTGGGAAGATCCCAAATTATTCCTGGCTTTGTAGATGAGAGGAAGTGTAGACAGTGAAGCCTCTAGAGCAGAGGGTGCTTTTGCTCTGAGTTTCTACAATGCTTCCTTCTTCCCAAGGCATAGTTTTTCCATGCACTGCAATATGAATGCACAAGTCGTACTAGAGCAACAGTGTGTCTGCAGTGAAACACCCTGCCAGCAAATGAGAAGTCACACACTGCACTGACTTCTCTTATCTGCTGCGAAACACTGCATTACACAGGACAGAACGTGACAGACAGAATACAGAGACGCACCATGTCTGTGGATACAGGGCTATAAATGTTATTGGTACCCAACATGGCTCCACAATGGAGCCGTAGTAATTTCTACCAGAAACTAAAATGGATAGAGTATAATTAACGCAAAATGTTAGGCAGATAAACAAGCCTGAAAAAGTCTTCCCTCCTGGGAATGACATACTGCCACCTAAGCTAGGCAGGTGTACACATGCTGAGCTGCAGAAAAAAACCCACCTGCTACCTGTTCCCATGAGACCATGACATAACTAATGACCCAAGAACAATGAACTGAAAACCCAGAGTTCTGGGGACTACTCAGCATTATTTGCAGAAGAGCCTCACCTCCCCTAGAAGCTACTCATACAAGTAGTCTGATTTAGTCCCAGGCTCTCTTTGTTGTCAACGGTGTCCTCTAGTGAACTGGTCCTGGAACACAGGACGACCAGCTGCACTGGTCCGAATGGGAAGGCTGTGGTGTATTAAGGAGTCAGTGATCTACAGAACAGTTGACCTGAGTGGCCATAGGCTTGTGCTATACTTAGCTGCACTGTGTTGGGTTGTGCTGCACATACAGCTTGGCCTTCATGCCTGTGCTCTGCTGCACTTATCTCCTGGGTGCAGGATAAATTTTGTCAGCTAATCACCATGGAGGAGCAGGCAAGCAGCTCCCACTTGGCACCAGCAATTACACCACCTGTGTGTCCTTGTCTTTATCTCAAAGCAAAGCAGCCATGTTCTCATGGTGACATCCTTTGGTTTGACAGTAGAAGTGACAAATGGCACTGTTTATCTCTAAGAAAATCCTACCAGAGTGCTAAAGACCATAATGCTAAGGAACCTTAGCATGGATGGGACCAAGTGTAGCATGCTATGCTGTGACTAGAGGTCTGTCTGATGCTGCAAAATGCTGGGTTCTTAGCATCTGATGGGATGCAAGTATCACAGAGCTGATGAAAGGACTGGAGCATCCCTCCTATGAGGAAATACCGGGAGACCTAGGACTGTTCAGCCTGGAGAAGAGAAGGCTCAAGGGGATCTTAGCATGTATATAAATACCTGAAGAGAGGGTGCAAAGAGGACAGAGCTGGGGTCTTCTCAGTGGTGCCCAGTGACAGGATCAGAGCTAATGGGCACAAACTGAACTAGGAGATGCCATATGAGCATCTGGAAGCAGTTCTTCACTGTGAGCAAGACCAAGCACTAGAGCAAACTTCCCAGAGAGGCTGAAGGATCTCTATCCTTGGAGATATTCAAAAGCCATCTGACATGGTCTTGGGCAAACAGCTTTAGGTGGCCCTGTTTGAGCACAGGGCTAGATCAGATGACCTTCAGAAGTCCCTCCCAACCTCAACATTCTGTAATTTTGTGATTATCTATGCTATCAACTTATTCCTTATCTCTAATAAAAGCTATTTTAATTAGTGCCTTAGAGTATGTATACCTTTCTCACTGGCATGAACAATGGATGCTTTCATTGGTTCATTGCAACAGTAAATCACCTTCCAGAGGTAGACAGTTCACTCATGATAAAGCTCACACAAGAATGTCTAACTTTTAGCTGCCTAAATGAACATAGACAAATTCTACTTTTGGTGTATAAGTTGACAGTTTATTGCTTTAACTTGCTGAGAGTAGGGGTTGAACACCTCTATAAAAAAATAACTAATGGCCTTTTCTCCGAAGGGTAGGAAGTTACTGATAAAAGTGGATTTGTGTCCAAGAAATGCAGAACAGAATCGCTCTGCTGAATTGAACTCATATTTACCTTGGAAACCACAGTGAGCAGGAGGAGGGAGAGAGGGTGAAACTGTCAGCCTGAAGGCAGGCAAACACGGAACTAGAACCTAAGAAAGTGTCTGAGTGAGCAGACCATGGAGAAGCTGGGAGAAGGCTGAATTACCTTGGAGCTGGGACACAGTTCTGGAGCACAGGACACAGGGGCAGGCAAAAGGCAAAGCCTAGAGAGCATGGGAAGAACTACTACCTTCTCTTCAAGAAGGTGGTGTTGGCTATGTCTACCATCTGGACTTTTAAAAGCATAGGGCACTGTAATGGAGTTCCTGGTTAAAAACTATAGTACAAAAGAGAAGAAAGGACTTCTTCCCAGTGAACTTGATACACTTATTATTAGAGCTTTCATCTGTTCTTTCCTCACAACACCCAGCACCCTTTCGGTCTTTTCATATCAAGCTTTTTATGTCAGGCAGATTCTGTAGTTTGTGTTTCCCAGTATTATGTAACCAAATTGCTTCTCATAATTGATACACATAAGGCATTTGAAGCATGTTTTTTGACATTCCTAGGTAAAATATTATTGAAATAGTAAATGCCATTCTGTACATCTGTCAAAGATCCTTTGTTATACAGCTGCAATGTAGGGCAGTAAGGTGGAGGTAACTGCCTCAGTAATAACATTTCTCTGCAAAAACTACGTCATGTAAATGCAACCCCCAGATTAGTCCCTAACATGCAAGTCTGTCTGTGCCACTGCTAAGTTACACAGAGTTCTCAGCTAACCTGTAGGTGAATTTGTTCCCCTGGCACTGCTATCAAAACTAAATTTTAAAGGCAAGAGAAGCTGTGGATGCCCCATCCCTGTAAATGTCCATGGCCAGGCTGGATGGATGTCTGAGCAACCCGGTTTAATGGAAGGTGTTCCTGCCCATGGTAGGGCAGGATGCAGGGGGGCAGGGAACTACATGATCTTTAAGGTCCCTTCCAACCCAAGGCATGCTATGATTCTCTGAGCTGTTTGTATCAGCAAAACAAATGTAACACACATTAAATAGATCGCAATTGTTTTGCAGGATAGGTCCTATAAATACCAGCCATGTAGTCAGTTCCTATAATCTATTGATGACTTTGTATTTATAAAATGCTTGTCAAGCTTAACCTGACAAGGTACTTTAAAAAAAGTTCAAAGTTTACTTTTCTCAGCTTTTAAATGAAGTTCCATAAACAGTCTGGCACATGCACGAGTGCCTCAAAAGGCGGTACAGGTAACATGTAACTACTGGTGCTGAATGAGGACTTTTTATTCTCAAAATTCTATCAAAAGGACCAAGTGGGGGTGGAGGCATTGCAAGCTTGCGCTGGCAAGAACATGGTGTCCAAAATACATTATGAAACACAGAGCAGCTGATTGTCAGAGATCCTAGCAGAAAAATTCCTGCAACTTGCATCCTCACAGACAAAACTTTAGCTCTTCTGTAACATTGAGGAAAACATCTCAAAAGAACATAAACGGAGGAAGTTCTACATATTAATTACATCCACTCTTGTGCAGGCCCTTCAACAAGATATGTGTGCTTAGTACTGAAGCAATACTCAAAATGGGAGGGATAGTGCCTTGTTTAGAAATATGGATTCCACCTTTTAGTTGCATACACATCATAGTATTTAGTGAGACTTGCAGCTGACAGCATTTTACATTATACCTCTGTGTAACTGTCACGTGGAAGGAATGCAATGAGTTTCTGAGTGGATCTTAATCTTCTGAATTATCAGTTGTATGGATCACAAATAAAAGGGATTTGGCTTGCACCAAGTTAAATGATCATACTGTGCTTCAAGTGAGACATCTCCATGAAACTGGGGAATGAAATCTCTCCATCCATCTATATGGAAGGCAGTAATAATAGCACCTGCTTCAACTAAAAAAAACACCAGTTGGTAAGAGATAACACTGAAATCTCTGCACCAAATCAAGCCTGGACTTTCATGGTGAGTCAAACCTGCCACAAGAGCCTTCACTTGTAGCAAACAAAGGTACTGGCTTCTGTGCTTCAGACAACTACCCACTAGAAAATGCACAGGTCTCCATATGGAGTATAAGTTGAGTATGTATCAACACACCTCAGTTTCTCACTCTTGGTGAGAGTTTAGTCCTCTTGGTACTTCCCATTGCCACAGCTGGCTCCAGACATGTCCCCAGTCTGAAGCGACCGAGGGAGCAAAATCCCAGAGCGTGCTGAAGTCCCTCACAAACATCACTTTAGCAGTAGCTGTTAAGATCAGTGTTGGATTTATGCAAATACGTTTTAAATCTAAACTAAACCCCAACACAGCAAGTTGACCTCAGTCTGGGATTTATGCAACTTTCCTTAATAAAAGAAAAGACTTGTAAACTGGTCTTTAATCAGCTAATTCTTGTGTCTGGCCAGTGAAGAAGAAACCTGGCATTGCTCGAGAGGGAGTAGCAGTTAATCCATAAAATCTTTTCCCACCTCTGACTGAGTTGGTGAATTTTGTTCACAATGTCTTACCAAGAGGTACTGTCATTGCTTGTGATCAGTCAGCACACAGACCTAACAATAAACATTCAAACTTTACAGCTGTGAGTGAACCTTCAGTGGAAATGGAGAGGTTTCGCAGTGATTCTGGCAGGCAAAGCTTCAGCCAACCTAGAGGGCAGCAAGGCAAGAACTTTTCTGTTCTAGAGGAGGCAAGACAGGATTTCCTTCAGTCAGGAAGGATTAGTGCAAGCATTTCTATATGAAAGCCAGAAAGATGAAATGGCAAAAGCTGTGCCCTGGCTGAGGGGAGAGCCTAACACCCCTCTCAGATGCAAGGCCACAAGCTGTCTTGAAATGATTCATCTCAAAAAAGAAAAAAGAAGATAAAAAGTAGCAAGCAATTTGTTAAAGCAAATCTGTATCAATAGTATGCAAACTGAAGTGTGTCGTTTTATGTTTCATGTTAACGCTTCTCTACCACAGATCTTTTTCTCATCTGTCAGATAAGTGGTGAACTTTGGAAATAAACACGTTGAAAAGGAGCACCATGAACTTGATAACAGCAAGTATGACAGATAGATCCAGTGTGCCAGGGAATAGGTATCTATACAGCATGACATGAACTGATGGAAAAGTATCAAAAGACCAAGTCGATGTGCTGGTGTACTGTCAGCAAAAAGCTGAAAGGAAATGACAATCTCTAGTGCAGTGTTGGCAGCCAAAGTACAGTTTAACTTTGGCTGACTCAATTAAAAAGATCATAGTCAAAGGCAGAGCAGTATGAGTTTACAAGAAATTAGGATGTGTAACATAAACACAGCATAGAGAAATCTGAGCCTATCTAAATGAGATGAGGCAAGAGAACTCCCATAGGCATATTTGCACAGCACTTCACTCAGACGACTTCTGTAACAGACCCCAAGCTAATGAGAAAGCAGTTTTGATACACAACATATATACATGTACTTCATATTGCATTCCATATTTCATATGTCACACAGGGTATCTGAAAGTGAAACACCACAATTTTGCAAGATGAAATTGTTTACATAATTGTTTACATAATCAAGAACTGTCTTAGAATGACAGTGCCACTACTAACTACCTCCACGATTAAGATAACATTTGAATCACACTATAGTCTTCACATTTTCATGTGCTTATAATGTAAAAATTACTTTTATTTTATCACTTGGTTATTTACATCACTTAGAACTGAAACATTCTTGCTTGGTTTCACCCACATGATGAATATCCTTAGACTACCTCAGGCAAATCACATCAGACATTTGGATTACTCGTTAGAGCTAAGGAGAAGAAATATATCTCTGTAGCTGATGCAATTTTGTTTAGTAGCCAAGGATATTTTTAGAATACAGAAGGAAAAACGCCAGACAGGAAAAGACTTGTAAAGGAACCCCAGATAAACACACCAGAAACAGAGTAGATGTATGCAAAACCAAACAGCTTAAGAGGGCCAGATCAATCTTTAAACTGTTACTTTCCATACTGTCCTAGCATTAATGAGAAGGCAGAAAGATAGAGGTATATAAATTTTAAATGACAAAGAACAAGCAACATTTGATACTAGTTCATGTTTGGTTTCCTCCACTTTAGCATCTAATAAGCCTGGTGCTGAAAGAAAGAAATTCAAGAGACCTACTTGAATGAGCAATAGAAGGAGAGAGAGAACACAGAATTGGACCATCACTTTGACCGCTGAGAAAGGGGGTTGGTCTTCTACTGGAATGGCACACAGAATAATAGAGAAACTGCACATGCTACTGAAGAAACACACCTCTCACAAAAATACCCAAATTACAGCTGAAGCAAGCTGAAGGGAAAAAACAGTGACAATAGATGAGGAGAAAGAAGTATGGATTAAGGATTACTCCAGGTTCTACAAATGTGAAACAGTCCTCACAAAAGAAGGAAAAAGTGCTGATGGACATTTTAGATATGTGCTGTGCTAGGAAGACTTGAGAGTTGTGATCGAAGGTTATGGAACCAAGAGAGACTGCATGAGAGGATTCTTCATGCAAATAAGACAATAAGACACAGCAGGCAGAAAATTATTAACAATTTATATCAATAATCCAGTGCTAATTAGAGTTTTACTGCAGCTTTACAGTGCAGAGATAGTGAGGAATATTCCTGTGGTGTTGTCAAGGTAACCTGCAAATATGTAGGTGTGCAATTCTACTGGTGTTTATATCAAACAATGGAGAACTAAGGAAATGAGAGCCAACATTTGCAGAAGCTGCATTTCCTTAAACTGAAAAAGCTGAGACTTTAAGTTGGAGAGCAAGTAACACTGGAGTAAATGCTAGGAGGAACTGTGTGTTAGAGCACACTAATTCCATGGAGATGGAGTCTCCTCCCATGTTTACGACCAACAGAGTAGAAACATGGCACAGTTTGGAGAAATAAGCTACTTTCAGATACACCACTGATATGCTGTGAAAAGCTTGACTGCTTCATTAATTCCCCAAGTGCTACAGACACATCTTATGGTTGTATCTTTAGCGTCAGCACCCATGTTAATCACTACATACTTTTTCTAACTAGGTATTATTATGTTTCCGAATTCTGATTTTAATCATGATTCCTTACCAGCTAGAGTGCCACAAGCATTTCTTTTTTGATTCATGCTACCTTCTTGGCCAGTTCATTGAAAAAGAAATGCAAAGAGGCAATTAACACAAATGAATTTTACTCTGTAAAAAAAGCGAAAGGCAAGTAAAAGAAGGGATAAGAACACACACTCTGCCAGTTACTGAGGCTCCAATGAGATCTGACAACTTGTTGAGCTCTGACCAGTTCCTAGCACTGATCCAACAAGCTATTCTGGCACCAAATAATGCTGGATTGCTTAAACCCCCACCAAACCTCCCTCCCTTCTGCCCATCCTCCTCTTGTACAGGCTTGTCACAGGTCTGTCACAGACAGTGGCAGAGCTGCTGAAATCCGTGGGCTTTCTCTCACCCTGCCCCACAAAAGGGGTAGTTTGTGCCATCAGCCTCCCCCAGAACTGTGATTAAAGACAAATTCTGCAAGCTCTACGTAAGGGGAGGAAAAAAACCCTCACTGATTCACAGTAAAATGTAAAAAAAAGCTGTATAATGACGCTAAGCAATCTAAAAAACCCCAAAAGACAGGGACTCTTAAGGCTCTGTTTTAAAGCCTACATACCAGTAAGTAATGCCAACTACAAAGTCCTTGAAGGGCAGATGAAATTTGGAGTATACAATGAGCTAATTCACTTTTTAATAAATCACACTTTTGTGTGTAGCTTTTGATCTCAGCAAAGACACATGATCTCCCACACATTTCTGGAATACTATGCTGGAACATAACAAACAAAGATGAAAAAATAATCTTTTCAGTGAGCTCCTATTTACTATGGAGTATTTTGTTACTCAGTAGTCACTGTATTCTTCACCATTCACATGTGCAGATGAGGTTTCCCACGTTTGCCTCAAAAAGGGTTGATGCAGAATTAAACTCAGCCACAGGCTGAGTGAGCTCTTACCAGGCTCAGTGCTAATTGTCCACACATGGAAAGCCACCTGCCATGTTCTCAGACCAGAGACACTTGAACACAGTGATGTCATCCTAACTTGATGCTCCAATGGACATCCACCAATTCAAGAGCTTTATGCTACACCACAGTTTTCACCAACCCCCCAAACGAAAGAGTGAGGTGGGCTGAAGCCAGGTTGACACCAACCAACCAACTCCCAGATCCTGTCAGTCCAGAACATCTGCCAGACTGACAGGAACAATTGTCCCTGAAATTATGCTGAAATACGTACACCATGAAATATAAGCAGGACACTATATTTTTAGTCTAGAATTCACAGGATTATGTCTAGAAAAAAAGAAACAGAAGATAATCCTGATCAAGCAGCAATTTGCACAGGCTTAATAAGCAAAATGGTTGCACCAGCAGGACCTTACAAAATAAGCCTCTTTAATTTGTGGACTTCAGAACAGTTCACAAACCACTACAGAAATTCTAAGTGTATACTAGAGCCAGGGACAGACAGAAACCCCCAACTGAATGATTTATTTATTTAGGCCATTAATAAATGAACTGTTAAAACACTCAGAAGTAGATTAAAGGCAGAAAAAATGCCTGGACCACATAAGGCAATCCACACAAATGGCCTAAAACTCCAGCAGATCTGTTGCAAATCTTGTCCAGAAAAGTATAACTTAATATGCTGCAAGTAATTCTTAGTGTCTCAGATATTCATTGAAGACTCTGTATGCCCAAAGAACAAATACACTGGGCAAAAAAGCAACTTGGGATCCTCAAGGACATCCTAACAAACTGCTGTCATTTATCAACCCCTTCAGACACATTCACCCACAAATCCCTACAAAATTCAGTCTCAGTCCCTTTCCAAATACAAGACACTGATGAGTGACAGGCCACACTTCTGAGCCACCAGAACCCACACCAACACAGCTGAACTGTTCCCCAAAGTAGACTTCAGAACCTTCAGCCACAGTCAAGGCGTAGCATTTCTGCAGAAGAGCCTTCTCTGTCACTCAGTATTGCCCCATTTATCTAGACACTGCTCTGCTCCCTAGGCAAGGGAATACCTCTGTACTGCCTAAAAACCCCACAAGAAGTGCAGAGCAACAGAGCTGAGCTATGGCAAAGTCCCTTAGATGTCCCAAAGACAGCACAATAGCACCTTTCCTCCTGGAGGATGTTATTAGGATGGACTGCATGTGAGTGATATTTATGCTAATCCCTACATGGCTTCGGTAACAGAGGGCTGCAAAGATATTGGGTGAATCCTGGCCAAAATTTTGGAAATGTTTCAAAGCAGAGGTCTGCTGGACAAATTCCCCCAGCACTGCAAAGTTAGGGGAAGCAGCTAACCAAGGAAAATGCTTATGGAAATAAAAACCCAGCAGATGTGATTCAATCCCCTCAACCATCACCTTGCCAAATCTGCCTGAATGCCAGGTGAGTTTGTTTGTGTTCACAGAATAAAGGGGACATAAGTAAAGAGGAAGGGCTGTAGGCAAGCCAGCCACAGGTGTTGATGAGTAGGGGCTGGGATCACAGAGGATGGAAGTGGCTGAAACTCAAAATTTTCTGCAAGACAAAACCTCAGAATAGCTTTTGTTCTGTGTATAAATAAAACTGGTTCTAAGAATGTCCTGCACAATGGGTATTCTGAAATACAGTTTTGAAAAACATTTATAAAGCATTTTGCTCCAAATTCCTGATTAAAACCCTTGAGTGGATCAGAAATGTGACAATGGCTAGTGATAAATTATAGAGGTATTTGAATAAAATTACAGAGCAGTGTTCTTTGCTACCTTCACCTGCAGCAAAGAAAATCTACTAATCAGTATTTTCCATTCAGCTTAGTAGCTTCTACTTTTTAAACAAGACTACAGACTGTACCATGAATACCTTCTTTTGCTCACAGGAAGAAACGAACTACAAAAGTAAAAGATTCTGTTTGATTTTGCTTTTGCAAAACAATGTAGTTAGAAGTCTCTAAGGAGATATTCTAGAATCAATTGCATTAAAATACGCACTGAGAGTCAAACAGCATGTCAGAATACAAAAGAAGCACAAAAAAGACACACTAGTGAAATGAGCCCATATTATTAAAAAGGCAATCTGCAGTTACTATTGGATTGGATTCTGGTCTTGCAGTGTAAAAGTTCTGAATAATATTTTAACACCTAGGAACCAAAACACTCGTTTGTTTTGATCTTTGGTTTTAAAGTGAAATCAGAATTGAGATATGTGAGGTCTATTTCAAATTTCTTTCAGACCCTAGTCTGCTCCCATGATTCCAATCATCCAGGACATTAGTCATCAGTGGAATATAGACTCCAACACAAAGGTATGCGAGCTCTTTCCAGTGACTAACAATGCTGCATCACAAACAAGAAAGGATCTCTTTTTTTTTTAAGCACTCTCCACAGTGAGGTTGTGCTTATGACCTTTTAACTTGGCTGTATGGATCACATATTAAAACTAAGAGAAGAAGGGTCAAAATTCATGTAACCAGGTAAAAGGCATCACCCTGAGCAAGACACATACCTTTGTGGTATATAAAACATGTGCTGCGGAGGGGGTTTGTAGAGAACTCCTTCATACACAGGCCACAAACCACTTAAAATTCTGAAGAGTGAACTCTTTCCACAGCCATTGGGACCAGTGATTAAAAGATTCATCCCCTCCTCAACCTGTAAAGGGGATGAAAACACAAAGAAGTTACTATGCAATATATGTGGCACAAGACAGTCTAAGCCCCCTAAGAGGGAGTTACATGAGCTTTTATATCAAATTATCAACCCATTTAAGTGATTACCTGCATATATTCATGCAACCATACTGGAAACAGTGGCATTAGATATAACATATGGGCTGAGATAATAAAAATAATTTCTATTATATCTGAGTATTTCTATACACTACATTGATTATATTACAGTGTCAATACACCACAATCAGAATCAATTACTCTAATGCAAATTAAGTCCAAGGGTGTTAACAGAGCATCGAGCAGCAGATGCATACCTGTGATATTAACTGCAGCTATGGGAGGCCTATCAAATTATTCAGAAAATTTGCTTCACATTGCCTTTTCCCACTTAATTACCTGTGTTAGTTTGGCTATGATGCACTTTCTTTTACTCAGTTGAATATTACCCTGAGTATATGTGAATGTATATTTATGTGTAATGTCAATGTTACTGTCTATGCTTTACAGAAATATATTGACTGTTACATTTTCTTTGTTTCTGTCTCTTGAGCCAACTGAATAAATATGTCTGCTTGACCATAAAGTCATGATTTTACAAATCTGAAATTCCTACACTGAAGTTATTGCAAGTTTTGCTATAGTTAGGACCCTTTTTGCCTAGTTCTTAATTCCTACAGCACAGAGGTGGCAAAAGAAATACTGTTTTAGCTAAATTAAAAGACCTGATGGAATTGTTCATGTTAGTGTTCTGATAACTTCAATTCTTTTTAAAAATAGTAACACCTGCACTGGAGCATCAGATCAGGATACATATGGGAATAATTCAGTAAAGGTCATTCATTAAAATTGTGAGCAGGTAGCAAGAGGTATCTGGAATAGGTTTTTAAAAACAATAACATTTCTACTGCATAAGTACTTGCCAACTGGGCTTGTGAACTATGCTGTCAGCTATTAGCCAGCACTGCTCTTTGTGGTGATCAAGTGAAACTACAGACTTGATTTTTTCACTGTTGCTCTAAACTCAGGCTTTTAAAGAAGCCTATGTGAGTAAAGCATTCCAATTTCACTGAAGTTAACTAAACATGGATGCATACTGCCATATTCACCTTTGAAAATCTCAGTTTGGTTTTTCACCTGGCAACAGCATCAGAAATCCTCCCTTCTCTTTCTCTGAGCAGGATAAACTACATATGTCTGCCTCTATTGAGCTACTATGCCTACCTTTCTGGACTTTCCCTTTTATCCATATGCTCCTCCAAGTACTTAACATAAGGTCTATGAATTCTGTGCTGTTTATGTTAATGTGATGGCAACAATCAGAAGATTCTTGCATATCATCTTACTTTGAAGTTTAGTCTGGAAACCACCACATCGCCATTCGGAGTAATAATAGGAACATTTTCACAAATAATTCCTTGATCAACATCAATTACTTTCCCTAGGAAGAAAAAAATAGAAATTAAGAGTTTGTGGAGCCTTCCACTAAGCCATGATTTGTGACCATCTCTATGCATGACTGAGAACTATGGACTGGTGTTTTGAAACAGCTCTTTTATGTGCTCGAGGTTCCCCTAGTGGAAAATCTGAATAATAAATCTTAGCTAGTCAGAAAGACACTGTCAGTAGTAGCCAAGAATGTGCAATGAATCCTAAATTTGATCATAAACATAATGCACAGCATGCATCACAAATACAGGATGCACTACAAAGATGTTCATTTAAATTCTACCTGTATTTACTGTAATTTATTTTAAATAGCTGTTTAATACCAACCAATAAAAAAGTTAAAGGACAGCCTTAGCCACAGACAGACCAGTGAACCTTCTTTTGAGGATTTAATTAGAAATCACTACCAGCCCCGAAAGTTGGAGCACATTTCAGTCTCCTCCAGCAACAAAAGCAAAAGAAAAATAGGTTTAATCGCTTGTTTCCATCTCTTTTTGATGCCACAGACACTGTAAACGTGTCTTGTAAGAATTTGCAGAAGCTCATGTAACATTTCAGTCAGGTACATACGCTTAGTACTTCAATTTCTGGCAAATTTAAATATGCAAACTCTATCAGACATTTGGATACTCTGTAATACAAGGGCTTTGAAATAAATTCTCCTGGAAATGGTAAAAAAATGAAACCAATTTTAACTTCTCAGTCACCTGTTAACAGACTTCTCTAGCAGAACTTGACCCACTGGGTTCCTACACAAATATCAGAAATTACCTTTACAGAAAAGATGCAAAGGAATTAGATTTCTCTTTGTATTAGAAAGCTGTTTATTTACAACTTAGACTATTCTGAACAAAGAAAATGTAACTAATGCAAAGCTAAGTTCATTATAAAAGGCTCTGGTAGCATTTCCTTCAGTTAAGGTTAGTTTGACATTTTCCATATAGAGGCTCTTTTTTCAATTGTTTGCAACTTTGTCAAACTATAACAATCTGGGCAAAAATTTCTGTGCCATGCAGCAGTCACAGAATTCTTTTTGTCCCATAATAAGTTTTACTTAAAACAGTTCTGTGGTGTCCAGCACGAGATTATGTGGAAAAAAAGTCTTTTGCTAATAAAACAAATTACTTGGATACAGTGGAGACACTGTAGTTAAAATAAATCTAGGATAAAATACAGTAAGCTACTAAGAAGTACACTTAATTCTCATTTCCTAATCCTAACTTCACAGCATTTGATTGCAACTTCAGTATGCTTTTAAAGCATATTTATGTGTAATCAGAAATGCAATTTGATAGTATTTGTACAAGATTTACAAAATCTTATTTCATTTTTTAAATTATGAATTATTAGATACACTATAAAGCAGAATTATTATCTGTAAAAATATTATTATCATGCTTATATTTTCACATTCTTACTGACAACAGTAAATACAAGGCACAAAACAGGCATTGCTTAGTTACATAGACTTATACTGGATGATTCAAAAGGAAATAAGTATTATATGTTCAAAGAGTCATTGGGGAAACTGAATATTAAGATCTTTCTTTTCTAACAATGCAGACACATGTACTTTTATCCACACACAAATCTACTCTTCGGGGATTTCTAAAGTATCAAGACCAAAATAAAGGAGGAAAAACACTATTACAACAGGACTTGTCATAAAAAGTGTGGAGTCTGTGGCCTAGATTCATCTGGCCTAAATTCTTTTTAAATCCTTGTGCACAATGCTTGGTCTTGGCTTGGTGCCCCTGAGAGCTACAACCACTCAAGAACAAATGCTAGTCACCATGGCTTAGCAGGAATGAAACTGGATGAAATGTAGTGGAATGAAATCTTGGGAAAAGGTTGCAGAGAAAAAAGGAGGGGGAACATAAACAGCACGCTTGCATATCTGAATTGTATTTGGGATTCGCTTTAAACACAGCTATCTAGAAAGAGTCCCCAAATTACTTTGTTGCTCCAGGAACTACAAACCTTTTCTCATGTACATGACAAAATGCAACAGTTATAAAATGCCATTTCTTTTAATGTCAGCCAAATGTTACCAAGATCTACAAGATTAAAACATCAGCTTTTCAACATCACAGAGGGGAACAGCAGAAATGGTCTGCTGGACCATGAGGATAAAGCCATTGCAAAAGCTACCTTTAAGTATATCAGACAGAAGCTGGATGCAAGAGGCAGAGAGAAGAACACAGCAAGAAACGGATGTACACAGTAAATGCTCCAGGGAGGGTGGAGACAGAAAGATAGTGGCACCAGGAAGATACAGGATAGGGACAGGAGGGAAAAGTTTTATATTGATCAGATCATTTGGGAGGTGAGGACACGGGCGAGGTTGTTTTTTCAGTTGAAGATTCCCACTAAATTACAAAAAAATAAGCATGGGCTGTTCTTTAATCATTGAACAGATAGTATTTTTGTCAAAAACTACTGAACCAATCTTCCCTTCCGCTTCAAACAAAATAATCTGATGTTTGAAGACGAAAATGTTAGTCCCAGCTTTTTGAGAAAAATGACGTGTCTGAGAAAAACAGGCACTGTCTGTGTAAGAACAATATCACCACCATCAATAATAGTATCGTTGAAATGCCTTTTTCATTTGAAGTTTTCACAGAAAAAAAAAAAGAGCGATTTTATGTATAAGAAAAGCACACCATAAGGACAAAGTCACAAGACAGCAGGAGGTTAAACTGAAAGGTAACATGGTCTCTGCTGCATTAAGGTTGAGAGGCAGATTAGCTGTAGGAAAATACCCTCTGTTCACTCCTCTCCCACTGCACCATGCCTTCCTCCCACCCCCCAGGAAATACATACAAATATGAATTCATTACCTTTGATTTCTAAGGGTCCATCAATGTGTAACTCTGCTTTATCTTCATTCTTGCTGTTGTTTACAGACCCTTGAATAACAGCAGTTCTTTTGTAGATGCCTCTCTTCACCTCATCAAAGACTGAAAACATGTTGTAGACACGGGCGGTGTACCCTGCTAGCTCAGTGACCTGAGAAACAACAAATGCCTCATTTCAGCGATACTTCACAAATTCTACTAAACAAATGTTTGGCCAAAGATCAACAGGATCAACAAAACGTCCTTCAACACCTATCCATTTTCATTCCTCAAGACTCTGTGCTAATCCATATGCCACTCATAGCTGCTACCAGCCAGCAGAAAGGACAGTTTGATTTCAGCCAATGTAAGCGATGATAGCTCCAATAAATGAAGAGGTTGTGGGGACTGATCTTTTCTGTGGATTAGTCTTCAACCAGCAGAGAATAGCTACTAACACATCTGAAAACAGACAGCCTGTCATACAAGAGAAAAATTAAATTTCTGCATTTTCCAGCAAAAATACAGGTCCACATCGTACTGTCTACTCTTTTGTGTGGGTCTGAATCATCGGTCGTTTACCACCACCATCTGCGACTCCTAGAACGGTTCCATCAACGCTGCCTCCATACAATCCTAAACATCCACTGGATGGATTATGTGACCAACACATCTGTTCTTGAACAGGCTGCAGTCACAAGTATCGAGGCCATGCTGCTGAGAACACAGCTGCGTTGGGCACGGCACGTCTCCAGGATGAAGGACCAGCGCCTCCCTAAGATCGTGCTCTATGGTGAACTTGCCACCGGCTGCCGCAAGAGAGGAGCCCCGAAAAGGAGATACAAGGACTCCCTGAAACAACATCTCACCCTCGGCCGTATTGACCATCATCACTGGTCTGCTCTGGCCGCCAATCGGGAGGCCTGGAGACAAACCATCTATAACACTGCTGACTCCTCCTTTGAGAACACACACAGGATCACTCTCGAGGAGAAAAGACAACACAGAAAGAATCGTGTCCAGTCGATACCACCTGGGGAGTCTCTCTGCTGTGCCTTTTGCAACCGGACTTGTCTGTCGCACATTGGCCTTTTCAGCCATCAGAGAGCATGCAGCAAGTGTGGGTAGAGCCCTTCGAAATCTTCATTCACGAAGCCAAGCCATGATGATGACAGGTCCACAGAAGTGAGAAAAATGGCATCTATAATTATTTATGTTTATTTCTTTATTTTCCTGAAACCTCCTGTGGGAAAAGTATGCTTTCCTACGTAAAAGAGGCAGCGCCAGGGTATCCTAATTTAAAGTACAGTACAAAATAGAAATGACTCTTCTGGCAACTGCATGCTCCAGTACCAGAACTAAATCTGAGACCTTGAATTAGAACTGGGAGTTTCTAAGATGGTGAGGTCTCTTAAAAGGCTTTCTTAATTTTTTTTTTTTGGTCCTTTTGTCACAATTTCTACCTGGTGAAGACAGAAACAGTAGATCCTTGGACCTGGTAACTTCCTATTCATGAGCAGCAACACCACCAAGAGCTCCCAAAGAACTGCCTCCATCTGCTGGCAGCAAAGAATTAAAACCAGGCCTCTTATTATAAGTGTATTATTAGGTGGATTTAAAAGGATTAATTTTTATACTAAATGAAGAGACAAAGACAAGAATAGCAAGAAAATTAGATAACGATTATAAAATCTTTAGCTTGCTGTGGTTAAACACACTCCATGACTGAGATCACCTGTTCCAGCATACATAATTCCAAGACATAATCTTCTGTAAGCTTCACTATTTGTGCCAGACTCAGAAGTCAGTGCCAGTTGTGGCCACATGGCCATCACTCCATCAGAGGGTGATGGAAAGAATCCTGCACATGAGGAACGAAACTTGTATCAGCTGTGCCACAGAAGAAACATAACTTGTAGTAAGTTTCGAAACCATGACCCTACAAACTCGCTTTGTCAAAACTCTAAATACTATCACCTGAACTATTGACTGCAAAGTCGAGCCCACCTCCTCTGCATGCTGAATTACATTGACTTGATGGAGGCTGCTCTGGTGGATCAGGTGAGCAAGAACTAGAACTCCACTACCACTTGAAGTGGGTTGAAGTACACTGTCCTTTGGAAACTGCCTGAATCATGAAACAGGAATGACAATGTGGTTAAAGCACTGCAGCGTCTCTTGAAGAGAAGTGTAGATGTAAAATTAAGATGGAAATTCATAGAACTGGTCTTGTTATAAAAGAAGTGAGTTTGTTCTGTTCTTCTACTACTTTGTTGATATTTTTGTTTCCAAAAAATAAACCCACAGAGTTTCTAAGTCCTCATGTACATTATAGAAATGACTTAAATGTTGAAAACAAAACAGAAATTACATCAGCGTATATGAGGTTACCTGGCAGTATCTTTAGAGCAGAGGCCAAGCAGAGGAACAGCTAAAGCAGCATAGGTCAAAAATCATAGCCCATTAGAAGGAGTCCTTCTGAAAACGGCACAGATTCTGGCTTTGTCAAAGTCTGTATCTGAAAGCACCAAACTACCCCCCTCCTCCAATTTACAAAGCCATAGCTATTATGGCTGGATTCCAAGTAACAAAATCCATAGTCTTTGGTTAGCTGCCTAGTTAATGCATGCCTCCTCACACTGCACTGGGAAAAGGAGTTCCCACCAAAGGCCAAAGCAAACACCAATTAACAAATGCAGAACCAACATTCAGAAGGAAATGTTGAGGAGAATAACAGCACTGTCTCACTTTTCTTTGGTTTTACAGTTGGCACCTAGAAAAATCCCCAAGAGATCACAGATGAAACCAACTTTAGTGAAATCTGGGTAAGGACCTGAAACAGTATCTCTAATCTTTCAGATGAACATCCTGTACTTCTAGAATATTTGCTGTCCCAAGGTGGATTTTTTCCTATTAAAATTCTTCTACTTTGCAAAATTACTTACAATTTAACAGGTTCACATGACACTGAAAAGAGCCTCACCATTTATGTAGACAGGAAATAACCCTTCAATTCTCCCTGTGTTTCACACAAAACATCTGTGGAATAGGCTGCCTAGAAGCGGAGATGTCCCATCCCTGGAAGTACTCAAGGTCAGGTTGGACAGGGCTCTGAGCAACCTGACATAGTTGAAGATGTCCCTGCTCATGGTGGGGGAGTTGGCCTAGACGACCTTGAAAGACTCTTCCAATCAAACTATTCTATGATTTTATGACACTTTCAAGAGAAGCACACTGGAGGAAGACAGCCTGAACTCAGGTCTGTGCTCCAAAGAGAAGAGGAATTTGAACCTTTATCACTGATATTCCAGGAACTTCTATCACTCTCTAATGGCACCCGAACACAAATATTAAAAATTACATCTACCTGTTGCACCATACAGGCAGCTGTGCACTTTAGACTCTTCATTGACTTTACTCTAAAGATCAAACTACCAGTTCAAAGATCTCCATGGATTTAGTTGCAACAGAATTTGCCTTTACACTTTTTTTAATATTTTTAATGAAAAACTTTACAAGTTTTTTTATATTTTAAATTAAATGTAAATTCTGTTTCACTTTTTTCTCTACTGTTTCACGTATGACAGATGTACAGTACCTCTTTGTATGAAGACATAATCCTTTCAATAGCATCTGCTCCAGAGATCAGCAAGTTTCGTGATGTAGTAAAAGCTTCTGTTCTTTCACTAACCATTGCCTGTTTCTGGCCATCTTCCAACTCTAAAAGTAAAAAAAAAAAAAAAGAAAAAAAGGTTTTCTGTTAAAATATTCTGCTGAAAATTATCTCTACAAATTAAATGTGAGCTGTTATAGAGCAGCTTTTAAATTAAGAAAGCATTAACTCTATGAAGACAATCTTTCAAAAAGAACTGGTGAATGTAACTACCATAGATAACTTGGTAACAAAGAATAAGTGGAAGCATATGGAATTCATCTTGTTATGCAAAACTTTATACTATCCACTAGGCATGGTTTAACTACACTGATGCAGCATTCCTCCTTAAGGTAAATGCAGAATTTACTGATGGTTCATTCCAGCACCCAGGCCAGCTCATCTAACAGGAGTTTAGACACCTATACAAACCACTGCAAGTTAATTTAGGGATATGTGAAAAATTAAAATTATATAGAATTTATGAACATTTCACAGAGCCAAAACCACAAACTCCTATATTACATAACCCACCAATGTTACTTTTCTTGAACTTTTTATCCAAAATATTTTCCATATGGCTGGCCTGCTGCATTTGAAAGAATTGTGTTTTAACAGAGCAGACAGACTGTCTCTGTTTCATACAGAAACTAACATTTCTGGGTTTATCTTCATTTATGTAACTGATAGATTTATGATACTTGTTTTATAAACAAAGGTGTTTACTGTATCTAGAGAAATCAAACAACAACAGTTACTCTGCAAAATGTGATGAGAGAGTCAACAGTTGGAACACCCATGGTATAGCACAAGAAGAGTGAGAAGTTTTATCAAGTGGGAATCTTGGCTTTACTAGCTGATTTCTTCCCTGAAATACGTAACAAAATCTAAAAATCTCAGTCAGGAATATCACTGTCAAAGAAGATTCTTTTTTCTTATTATTGAACAATTTTTATTTTTACTTTTTTTTCCCCCTGAAGAAGTGGACTAAATTTATTACTTTACTACTGTAGTCTCAAGTCTGGCCATGGTACCAGTTCTCTGCATATCCCTGACTCTGTTGGTACATCCCAAAATAATAAGTCCACTATCTCTTCCTTCAGATGTGAACAAAGTTGTATCTGATCTGCTGAGGCACAAAGCACTGTTTTCCCAAGCAGGTCAATGGTAATTTCAGGTACGCTTGATTCTTCGAATACCTGTAATACCTCAAACTGGTCTTGACAGTGCTGTTAGTATTATGTCTGCAAACCACCATCGTGGTATGCCTCAGGACTCCATAAAAAGCACGTTTTAACAGTTTAGGTTGCTGGTGGCAAATATTCTGCTTTACAATATGAGCCAGTGCTGCATCTTTCTTTTCTCCCACATTTGAAATGTATTTATCGAAAGAACAGTCATGAGTAACAGGAATGTTATTTAGTTTAGCATGAATACAAGTCCTTTTTTATTCATGCTCTAATACCAAGGAGATATTTACAGCGTGTGGTTAAACGCTCTTTTTCTTGATTGCACTCATTCCTGTCCAAGCAGAAAGACTCTTATCACTTTTTCTGTTGTGCTGATAACCTTCACTGTGAGGTGAAATGCCTTTGTACAACCTCTTCTGTTTGGAACAAGACATCCTGATATTTTTGAAGCTGTTCCCAGGATGTCAGCCAGGGTCCTGATATAGTGCCCTCTTGAGCCATGTGATGGGCAGCAGCTCAGACAGCTGAACACCCAGCCATATACCAACACAACTGCAAGTGAGCTAAACTTTGTGGGCACTGCACAAAGTCATCCCACAGGTCACATCAAGCTTGTCCAGTTGGACAGTCCTGATCTGGAATATAACTCCAAGAAAGAAATATAACTACTGCACTGAAAAGAATTCACTGCTTTCTGATTAAATGTATCCAACTTGGAACTGATCCTTCCACAGACATCGTAGGATCTGTGTTTAAAGAATCCCGTGGAATTCTAATATATTCTGTGGTTCTAATTGTGCACAAGAAAGTCTGTTGAACCAAATTACCCACTTGTCTTTCACTACCCCTCCTTAATATCCTTTCTGTTCTCTTTTTTCATTTATTTTTTTTTTAATAGCATCTGCAATAACAACACTAATTGAGTCTTGTTTCACTTCCAGGAAAGTTGTGATAGGATATCAAACCAGGATGTACCATCCTAGTCTGGAATCTGAATTTCACCTTCTCTTTGCCATGGAGTCAGGGAAAACCAGGGGTTCCTAATAGGTCAACAGTCAGAGAAAAATGACCTATAATTACCTTTGGTTACACTGTGGTTTATGGAAGGAGGAGATAAGCACTCTAGGAAAGTTCATAGTATCATTCTGTAAATGGAGATGCTGCAAATACCAGCCTACCATCCCAAGAGTAGCTAGTGTAAAAGGACCACAATTAACATTGTTAATCTTGTGTGACACAAGGATCGTCTAAGTCCTGACTTCATACTGTTTATCAGGCTTATCCTCAAAGTTGGATCATTTGTCTTGCTCTTTCCTCAGCTGATTTGCTATGCTTGGAAGTTACACACAAGACAGGGATGTTGTAATAAAGTCTGTGAAAAATTAATCATCATGAGTGACATTCAGGGGAAGTACAATCTTTTGAGGACATAACTTTAAAGGAACATTTAGAAATTAAGTAAAAAATGGTATTACCGCCATCTGCAAATCCTGTTGCAGTGATGATGGGCACAGCGACCATAATCATACCACAGCTACTCCAGACATACTTCATCAGGAACTGCTCTATCATGATGTACCACAAACGTTTGGACAAAATGAGATTCATTTGATCTGTCAAAGCTTTGTAGCTTTTTTGCAGCTGTTTCAATTCTACCTACAGATAAAAAAATAAACATTTACACAATGCAACAAAGATGAACATATCATACAAGATACATTCACATATGCACCTGAAATAATCCGGCACCCAGAGCTGTGACTTCTGAATCACATCTGCTATGTGGTACTTTATTTTCACTGTACTGCAGTCTCACAGCAAAAGTGCACAGCTTTACGGAAGTCAGCGCACCTGGTCCTTATTTACACCATCTTATTACACCATCTATTGTCCCTCGATAGAACGCTGGCAGGTTTTCAACTCTTTTAAGATCTCTGATATATACAAGAACAACATAGAAGGCAGTCACAACAGCTGATTCTAACAACCATAATAAGATCGATTCCACATCCTTCTAATAAAGCTGCAGCTGTAGAGTTTCACAGCAACTGAAACTCATATGCTCATATTGGACAGCATTTGGGGATCAATTATCTCCAGGGACTTAAAGTTGCAGAGCTGATCCCTGAAATGCAAAGCTGCTTGTTTTGCTGGGGAAAAAGAGAACTATCCCAAGACGTTTAACAAGTCAAAGACAGTTGCAAGTCAATACGGTATGTATTTAGCTCAAGCCCGTATATGTGGGAATTGAGAAAACGTTTAATTTAGTTGCACTTAAAACATTAATACAGGCAGCTTTTGAGAATAACTGTGTCTACAAAAATAAACCATTTACATTATATAATCATTACTTGGACTCAAGGAGTAATACTTCAGGCTGGTTTCCAGCTTTCATTTTCACCTTACATGACACCTTACAACTTTTTTTTCCTATTGTGTTTGAAAGGTATTACGGCCAAAATCCACTTCTAATAAAAATATGAAGAGTTCCTTAATCAGGTAGCTTTAAAACAAGCTACTAGTTTATGTAACTGTGATTGCAGAAGTACTGTACTTAAGCTATTTTAAGACTCTGATGACTACATCTTTGCTTAGCTATGTAAAAGAGTGTCAAAGGTTGTAGTATGCTCTGAGCTATCAGAGTTTTCTCCTAGACTTTCTGGTGTACCCAGGTTGCTACTTCTGCAGTATTAAATCTGGCAGTTCATACACATGGGTGGGGGAAAAAAAAAAACTGGGAAAGTTAATCAGAAAGGACTGGGTGGGGGAAAAACAATATGGAGATTAGTTTTCTAGAAAAGCATAAGATCCAGCTGCAAAACCAGAACATTGTCAGAGCTCAAGGGAACTGTGATCTGCTCCCCCCAGATACCATTTGTATGATGGCATTTTCCTAAGAAATGGGAAGTGCTAAGCTGTAAACAACTTTAAATGTCAGAGGGGCCCAAAATGCTCAGGGAGGGCAGCAGGGAAAGCGTGGGTCTGCTCCAGCACTTTGGAAGTGACCACAACACCCTCCAATTTCTCTCCTACTTACCTTGTGCCCCCGGTAAAAAGCGATCTCTTCCACGTTGGCAATGATGCGTGAATGTATGAAGCGCAGATAGCCTTTTCTGTGAGCCTCCTCAGCCACCAGCTTGCCAAACTTGGGCGAGCAGGCTTTGAGCACACGGGCCGTAGCATAGACGACGAGCCCAGCCAGGACCGTGGGCCCAATGGGGTTGGCCCCCCTGGACCTCGCTGTGCGGATGAGGGTGTACGAGGTGAGCACAACATCCAGGATGGGTTTGGTGAGGTTGGAGTAGAGGTGTGCCACAGACTGTGAGAACATCATGATATCCTCGGTGAGGGACTGGTCAGGGTTGGCCAGCCGCCCGTCCATGCTGATCACTTTGTAGTAAGTCTGGTTGGTGAAGTAGGTCTCATAGGCGTGATCCACCAGGCGTGTGCGGAAGGCGAGGGCCAGCTTGCACTCCAGGTACCGTATGGTGCTGTTCACGAAAGTGGCTGGGATCGCAATCATCAGCCATTTGATTAACTTGAAGATAAAGCTCCTGGGCTGTTTTTCTACGATGCTCTTCACAATTTTCCCATCGAGGGCGGCCACATAGATAGAGAGGAAAGTCCTGGACACCAGAGCGAACGAGTGGAGGCAAAGCAAGCCCAGCTCGGCACTCACCAGCTTCGGGAAGAACAGCTTGCGGAGTTCCAGCAGTTGCCTGAAGAACTCCGCGTCCACGGCCGGGGAGGTTCTGCCCCGGCCGCCGGCGCGGTGCGGTGCCGCCTGGCCCCCCTCATCCTGGGAGCCGCCTCTGCCGCCCGCCCGCTTCACGCGCCCGCGGATGATGGGGTAGAGGATCTTGAGCCCGTACGCCGCGGCCAGCAGGCACGCCGCCCTCTTCGCGGCGCCCGTCCTGCTCCACTGCACCCTCCGGGCCGCCGCATGCAGCATGTGGGCCATCCTGCCCCCCGGGCACCGCTGCGCGCCGCTCTTACCGCGGGCGGATCATGCCCAGCACGAAGGCCGGTCCCGCCGGGTCTTCATCGGGGCGCTGGGCCCGGCCCGCCGCCGGCCACCCTGCCGTGACAGATGCCGAGTGAGCGCTGCCTCCCAGGGGTGATGGTGCCTTCAAAGCGCGGC
>VYXB01002883.1:0-37967 GCA_013397135.1 Pachyramphus minor | reverse complement strand
TTTTTTTTTTTTTTTTTAGGCATAGCCTTCAGTTTTCAATATCCTTCTTGTGGTTAGAAAAAAAAAATCTTACTGGTTTTATTATTCATCTGCCGTACTCGATGCTGATGATTTTAGGATGATTATTAATAGTCTCTACAAAATGAAGGGTTTTGTTTCCTAAATTTTCCAGAATTATCTGCTTGATATATTCAAAGTGTCAGTCATATCTCTTTTTATTCCTTGCAATAAAAAGTCTTTCTGAAGTCCCAATCATAGAGATTTTTCTTTTTTTTATTATTATTTTTGTCACAAGACTATTTTCTTTGTAAAAAAAAGACTAATTTGGAGAACAATAAACTCTTTGTGTCATTACACATGGCACATCTGGTGTATGTAATCTTGCTAATTTATTTGCCTTCTATCTTATAAGTTGCCTAAAAAGCCCAAGTTTAAATTTTTAAAGACTTCTTTCTTGCTACATTTTTTTATCTTTTATTAGAAAGAAATATTTTTAGGGATTATACAAAAAGTTTGAAAAATTAGTGCTTAAGGACTAAATTTTTAGATAACAAGATAACAGTGACTTATTCTGAATATGAACAAATTATACTTGCAGTCTTTTTCAAGGCAATAAAAAATAAACTAACTGCTAACAGGGTGTGAGAATTCAGAGGTACTTAATCATATGCTTTTATTATTACGAATTGTTCACTAACTTTTTCTTGCTAATCTCAAAAGAAATATCTGTACTCCTGGTGTGTTTTGAAGCTTCTGTCAAAGACTTATTATCTCCTTTAAAAATTTAAGGAATACTTTGAAAAAAAGAAACTTAAATCAAAAATGAAGCTTCTGGAAGTATCATCTCCTAAAAGTTCAGCAGTCAGTTTAGATCTTCTTAATCTATATGTGGTTAACCAGATATCAACCAAAAAAGACAACACTGGTGAGTTTCTTTCTGACTTCTCAGAATCAGTGATTCTTGGCTATTACTGCTGTTATATTCTTTCTTGTTCTTCCACTTGTAACATAATGCTCAAATAAGTGTTATTTTATTAAAAAAAATAAATTGTAACGAAATTCAAAAATTATGACTGAAAAGTCAGGGCATAAGATGAATTAAGTAACCTTGGCTACTGCCTACTTCACCTCTAAAGTCTTGTACACTGTCCTGGTTCTGGCCAGGAAAAGGTTAATGTTTACAACATACACTTACAACCTTCCTTGTTTTCCATTCATTAGTTTTATCCTATATCCACTTCTTTTCCCCTTTGCTGTTGAATGGGTCCATTTGTAATCCACTTCCTTTTTCATAACTTTGGGGGCATTTGGAATAACCTTGTCAGTTCTACCCAATTATCTTTCTTAAAATCCATTATTAAACTTCTTAAGAAATGTCACTGCAATTTGAGTCCTACTCTTTACCTGCAGATGGGGTATTGAGAGACAGTGTTTAGTGGTGGACTTGTCGGTGCAGGGTTAATGGTTGATCTCAAAAATCTTCTCAGACCTAAACAATTCTAGGACTCTATGATTCTTTTTCTCTGTGACATATTCATAAACCAGACTGTGGAAAATTTGTTCTGCTATGCTGAGGAAAAGTAGAAGGTGACTGAGGAGGGCAACAGAGCCTGTCCACGTACAGCAGCTGACTGTGAATAATTTTATACTACCATGGCATTTAGAATAGAGTTTTTGCATTGTTAGTAACAAAGAAAGCAAAAAACAGGGCTTTAAATGCATTAAGAAGTCTAAAACAACAGCTTTTGTACTCTAGTGAAAATTCAGGAACCTCAAAACTTTCTCCAAGCCCAGCAGTGACTTACCAAATACCTTCATTGCAGAGAACGTGAGGAAGCCAGTCCATGTGGATATCCCTGAAAATGTAAAAAAACTTCCTGGGAGACACAACTTAGAGCTTCCCATGTCACCGCCACATATACAACATAAGTCAAACCTAGATGATCTTCAGAACAGGTACTTGTATAAAATATGCAATAGTTATGCTAAAATGAAGTTCTGGAAAAGGTATTTCATGATGGTCTTATATTTGGGGTATTAAGAAACCATAAACATACTGTAGCAAACAGAGAGTTTCACAATCACTCCTGGTATTCCAGTGATACTCTTACTGTGAGAGAGTAAGTAAATAGATTCTGAATAAAACACAGCACATGAACCTGAGAGATCTTTAAAAAAAGGTAATGTGTTTTTACTCATGTCAGGTACATACACTAGTTTTATCTTGAGAAGCAGGCTATTCAAACAGCATTATCCACATACACTGCTTTCCATCCAGCTTCAGCCCCTGAACTGACCGAATTACACACAGGCTGCTCACAACTGCTTAAGAATCATGCCTTTGTAAGATGTGTGCAAAAAAAATCCTAAATTGTTGTGAAATTAATACTCAGAATATTTTCATGTTATAGATCTTGTATCTTGTATTTCATAGGCTGTTTTTATTCATTTTACAAGGTTACAGAAGCAAGTATTGGAAAGCAGAAGGCAGCATCTTTCAGAGAAAGTAAAATACCAGCATAATGTAGGTTTATTTTTCTCATGGTATAAAGCTAAAAATGTTCAGCAATTGCTGTATTTTGAACTTATTTTTAAAAGAGTAACCAAATCTCAGTGATACTGAAACATGTGAAGTCTTCCTCTTTAAGACTATTTTGATGTATTATTTTGCAGTCACATTTTATATTTGTTCCTGCTATTGCTTACATATTTCTGGAAAGGCTTATCTTGTTTTAGGCATTTAGCATATTATTTCAGAATATCTGTGCTCTAAGCTAGTCATGAAGAACAGAGCTTGTGGGAAAGGGACTGAGGCCAACAGCAGGTAAATTAAAAAATATGCAGAAATGTGAAATGATGGAATGTGAGAAGCATTAGCAAAAGTGAGTCTTTAAGAGAAACTTAACTGCAAGGCTCAGAATAAATTCAGCAGATCATTTACCTATATATCTAATGCTAAAAATGTATTTATACCCATGTCTCCACAGGATAATATTACATATTTCCCTGAAATAAGCCCTTATAGCCTTATGTTTTTCATGAAATGGTCATATCATGACTTTCAAATACATGAAAATTTTCTCTTCCTTGTGGTATATGTGCAGAAATGTAAAAGATATAGAAAGGCTTGATTACTTTGCACTTTATGCTTAAATTGAAACAGTTTTTGATAAAATGTCTCTTTGCTATGTTTTGTCTAGTTGTCACAAGTAACAGAATTAGTGTATGTTGCCTCTAGTATGGAATAGCAAGACAACTGAGCAAGAGCTTTTCCTGCTTGAGCAAGAGCTTTTCCTGCTTGTTCATTGTCTTAGGGTTTTCAGTCCTCTAGCTGTACACAGCTTCCAGAAGAAAATTTCAACACAAACCTAATGGGCAACATTGGGGAACAGACCTATGAAGAGAAGCTGCAAAACCAGGTTTGCTTAATATTTGCTTAAAATTTTCTGTTTACTTCCACAGAATTATTTTAAACTAACTTTCATTCATTTTGTATGTAGATAGAGTGTAATTGTGAAGATAATTATGAATGATCAACATCACTTGTAGGGCGGTGGCAACAAATAGTCCATATATACAAATATATTTGTTTTATTGTTCTGAAATAAGCTTAACTTGAGCTTAACACTGATCTCTCAGGATTGCTGATATCTGCAGAAAGAGAATTAGTCACATACTGCTGGCTTTCTTTTGTTTCTGGCTTGTAAAATTGGTTAAAGAAAGCTGCAGTGTATTATAGTTGTAGATACAGTTTTCTTAAACACACAATTAGTGTGTTGTATGGTCCCAGGTGATCCCATGACCTAATTTTTAATCTTGCAGTGTGAGTAACATAGTTCTTACAGTATTCTCAGTTCTCTAAAAGGAAAAGCCTACTCTTTAACTCATTATATTTAAATAACAATTGAGTTATTTGTTCTGATGCATCGTTTTTCTTTTTGTTAACTTCATGGCTCTTAAAACAGTCATCCTTAGAAAAGTAATAACAAATACAATATGCTTTATTTTTTAGAAAATGTATTATTAATTGGAAATAATAAAACAAATTCTATGTGTATAACCAGTGGTATTATAAAGTCTTGAGGTAAGTGAGGAAGAAGTGCTTCAAGGGCTTCGGAAGAGGAGATGTTGGGTTGTTCAGAGAATGAGTAGGCAGAAACCCAGAGGAACCTGACCTGAAGAACAAAGGAGCCCAAGAAAGATGTTTTCAAAACACAAGGACAGCCTGCCTCAATCTGCAAGAGAATGAGTAGGTCCCAGAGGCCTGAATCAGGGAATTCCTGACTGAACTCAAATGCAAAGAGGAAGTGTAGAAGGAGGGATGGGCAACCCAGGAAGAACACAGAAGCATCCCCTGAGCTTGGGGGGATGCCATTAGGAAGGTCAAAACTGAAAATCACAATGGGTGAGAAGGGCAGTAAGGAGAACTTCTCTAGATGTTTCATCAAAGAAAGAAAACCAAGGAAAATGATAAATAGAGTTGAGCAGTAGTGACAAAGGACATGGAAAAGTCTGAAGCCCTCAAAACCTACTTTGCTTCAGCTTCTTCAGACAAGTTCTGCTCTCTGGCTCATCTTCAAGCTCAGTCTTGAGCTGGGGGAGAGTAATGCAAAACAGTAGTGAAGGAACAGGTTAGAGAATCCATAGTAACCTGGACATAAAGACATATATGAGACTGGACAGAGTCCCTCCAAGTATATTGAAGGAGTTGGATGACATCACTGCAGGGAAGATCCTATTGTCTTTGTAAGACTGTGGTAATCAGAAAAGCTTCCCAGTGACAAGAAATATGTTATGTAAGCAAAATGTAAGCATGATCTGGGAAAGTATCATCTCATCTTTGTCTCTGGAAGGATTATGGAGCTAAGCTCACACAGGCAATTCCAAGGTACATGAAGAACAAGAAGGTGTCTGGTAACAGCCATCAGTTTTTCCAAGGTTGTATTGTGCCTGGTGGACCCCATTGCTTTCTGTGATGAAATTAGTAGCTCAGTAAATTTGGGAGAACAGCAGGCATTATTTACCTTGACTTGAGGAAAGCTTTTGACAAGGTTTCCCGTGGGATCCTAGTAGCCAAAATGGGGAGGTATGAATCAGATGAATGGACAATGAGTAAAAAAGCTGTCTGTTGCCATCATACTCAAAGTAGTTGTCTGTAGGCTAAAGATTATTTGGCATCAGGTCAGTAATCACAGAATGGTTTGGGTTAGAAGGGACCTTAAAAATCACCCAGTTTCAACCCCTCTGCCATGGGCAGGCACACCTTCCACTAGACCAGGTTGCTCAAAGACCCATCCTGGCCTTGAACACTGCCAGGGATGGGCCATCCACAGCTTCTCTGGGCAGCCTGTTTCTTACCACTTCACAGTAAAGAATACTTTCTTAATATCTCATCTAAACCTACAGTCTTTCAGTTAAAAGACGTTACACTTTGTTCTATCACTACATGCCCTTGTAAAAAGTCCATCTCCAGCTCACTCATTTCCCTTTAGGTACTGGAAAGTTGCTGTAAGGTCTCCCTAGAGACTTCTCCAGGCTGAACAATCCCAACTGTCTCAATCTGTCTTCATAGGAGAGATTCTCCAGCCCTTTGATCATCTCTGTGGCCCTCTTCTGGACCCACTCCAACAGGTCCACATCCTTCTTCTGCTGGAGGCCCCAGGTCTGGATACAGAACTACAGGTGGGGTCTCAGGGGGGCAGAGTAGAGGCACAGAGTCACCTCCCTTGACGTGCTGCTACAATGAGCACACCCAGCAGTCAAAGGCAAGTGGTTCTTTCCCTCAGAGCAGCATATGTGAGAACACGTCTGAGATACTGTGTCCAGTTTTGGGACCCACCTACCCCCAGTACAAGAGAGAAATGAGCAAACTGTTGCAAGACCAATGAAGGGCCACACAAATTGTTAGAGGATTGGAGCAGGTGGTGATTATGAAGAGAGTGAGCGAAGAGGGCTTTCATTGCCTGGAAAAGACCTGGGTGTGGGGTGAACTAATCAGTGTCTTCTACAGTGTAAACAGAGCTACAGATAGGACAGAGCCAGAGGTACACAGCGAAATGGCAACAAGTAAAAGTCACACGTTTCAACAACGGAAATTCTGTTTGTACAGGAAAAAAAATAGCCGTGAAACTGGCTGAGCACAAGAAGAGGCCATCCAGCAGGTGGTTGTCCTGAACAATACTGAGCAACCTGGCCTAATCTGGAAGCTGGCCCTGTTGTGAGCAGGTTGGGCTAGATGCCTCTTGAGGTTCCCTCCAGACGAGGTTTTCTGATTCTGTCATCTTCAGTGGAACTTCAACTTGTTACAGTCAATACAAGCTTGTTCATGCTATGGGAGGATGGAGTGCTAAAAGGACATTTTGTGTATTAACATCAATATGCAAATATGGAAAAGTATGAGTAATACAGAACTGAGTTGGGCTGTTAGCAGCTTTGGGCTTCTACTGTAAAGATAAAGAGAAGTAAAAATGGTGGGAAAACACATATATTGTTTGCAAACCCAAGTTTTAAAGACTATAACTATTATGTATATTTGAAATTTGACAGCTTCTACTGTTTTCTCAGCCAGGAAATAGTTTTGATGAAGACTCTTGGAATACAAAAACTCCAAGCCAGTGTATTTTCACGAAGTCTGATACACTGCTTCAGGAACTGTTTGAACCATTTCATAGGTAGGCAGTGATTTTACACTAAAGAGAGAAATAACAGTCAAGTTTAATTAAGAAAAATACTAAGATTATCTGAAGCTTATTGCTACTTGTCTTTTTCACTGGTGTTTGGTGCTTTTCAAATAGAAATTGAAATCAAATGGAAAGACTAAACATCCAAAGCTATTTAAATTTGCTGAAAGGCAGCAAAATCTAAATTTTGGCTACGTACTTGGAACTATGATCTATTTTTTTCAATGTCACGAACATGACAGTGTTCCTGAATTCACCTTGAATGATAGCTCAGATTTACTAAGAAGCCACAAGGAGGGTGAAACTGCCTCAGGTCTTATTAGTTCTGGTCACTCTTACAAGTGCTTTTCTGATGACCTTGATGCAGTTGCAGTTGATCAACTCCACCTACATTGTTTATACTTGGGATTCCAGGAATAAAGCATTTTCTTTCCTACTCTTTTGTATGTGATCCTACTATAGCTCTTTTCCCCTATAATTGTTTCAATAATACTTTTATGGGAATATACACTTTGTTTTGCAGAATGGATAGAAATCAAGAATATATTTGTGTTTGTCTGTGCTGATTAAAAATATTTCTAATCATAGATGGTTTAGGACTAGACTCATTTGTACTCAACATTTTATATAATTTTCTTTCCAGCAACTCTTCCCTTGGATCTAGGAGCTGTACACAGCTAATCTTTCTTTACTCCTTTTGTTCTGTGAGTCTGCCATCTGGTTGAAAGTTCTGGTCAGTGTCTAGCTTTGGCTGGATAGAGCCATAAAAAGGCCATATAATATTTTGCTGTTCCTGAAGTACCTGCAGCCTGTTTGCTTGGGGACTTAAGTGACTGACAATCTCACTGTACACACGATAACTAAACATATTAACTTCCAGTCTCAGCCACCTTAACTTTCACTCTTCTTGTAGCTTCTCCTGGTTTTGTCTAGCAAAACCTAAAATGAGGATAGCATTCACCTTGCTGTATATCTGGGACAATTCCTCATTAATATCTTTACATTAAAACCCTACATAACCTTATTGCACCTACTCCTCCCATTTAATTTCTCCCCTGGCCATCAGGCCTGCATTCATCTGCTTATGGCACCTGCTGTTGTCTTCTACCCATTTATGGCTCAGTAACAACATCTCCTTTCCAACTGTTCTTTAAATCCATTTCTTTATGTTGTCCTTGTTTTGTTTTCATCCATTGTAGCCATAAATTCTTATATGTCAAGAGATGGTGGTTCTTTTGTGAAGGGAGTTTCTTTCACTGTGAAAAGTAGAGTGTAAACTTATACAATTGTTTAATGTAACATACTGATGATGTAATCAATATGCATAATTCTGAGAGCTGTGGCATTAAATATTAACTAAAAATTTTATATGTCTTATGTCCTCATCTACTCTTAACCTGTACTTTGCATTACGAAATGTTCAGCTGGAATTAAGAAGGACCCTCTGAATTGTTTCACAAAACAGTTTTACCTTCCTCACATATATCTGTCCAAGTTTCTCCAGGAACAAACTCTAGTATGGTTAGCCTTTTAAAACTGTTCTGGGGAGGCTTCTGTAAGTAAAGGAAACTATCTCATTAAAGTGCTATAGAATCTTTATCCAGTTCCAAGTATTTGCTGAACAGAACACCACAGAAGTTTTCTGTACTACATTTCAGTTTTCAAGTTCCATTGACAACATTGCTCAAAACTTTTTAAAGAAAGGTCATTTTTTTGAATGTCCTTCTCCGCCAATTCTCTGTGCTTCTGAAGACTCTCAGCTTTTTGCTCAGAGTTTCTGAAAGTTCAGTCAGCAGATCCAGCCTGGAAAAAATAGAGTAAAAATGTTAGATTAAAAGCCAAGTGAGTGAAAGCATGATAACTTTCATGCCCCTGATGTTTGCATGATAACATCTTCAAAACCACTGCTCTCAGAAGTGGGATAGGGAAGTCTGGGCAAAATAAAATGTCTGACTGGACTGACAGTGGAATAGAAGAGTTCTGTGCTGACTTAGGATTACTGAACTCAAGTACAAATGGAAGTCATTTGCTAGAGAGACCAGGAATAAAGCAGTACACAGAGTTTATTAAACTTTTCAGTACACAAGAAAACTGTAATCTTGAAGAACAAACTACTTTTATAAATAGAGGAAACTATCTTCCTCTTTTTTCTTTTTTTTTCCCCCCCCCTCCTCAAAGTGGCTGCCTTTGGTCAGCTGGTGGAGCAGCAGTGACATACTGTGGCTGCTTTTATAAATCACACCCAGGAGGATGTGCTCCATGGCTTGGTATATTTGGAGATATTATGAAACAGACCCTCTTTTAAACCCATCTTACTATAAAGTAAAAACTAAATACAATAAAATACATAATTTTTCAGTTGAAATAATGCTTATTTAGGACAAAACCAAGTGTGATGTGTAGGGATGTGTAGGAGATTTTTATCATCAAGTTATCCTAAAGTGTTGTGTTAGCAGTCAGTGTTTTGCTTCTTTGCATGCTGAGAAAAATGTTTTTTTCTTTTCTACCCCACTCCACCTCCCCCTCCACCCCCAGGGCAGACCATATGAATTCTGCAAGGAAAAATCCAGTCATAATGACCAGTAATGAACCAGAAAACTGTGATGGAATAAAAGCACCAGTATTTGATGTTGTGAAAGAAACTGCAGAACTGAAAACTCCCCAAGTTGGAAGTGGTTGTTCCTTTCTGGCACTATTTGAAGATGAGAGCCAACCAATCCATGATAATCCTTCCACAAAGCATTTTAATCTTTTTGTTAACCAAAGCAGTACCGACATTTTTTTCATCCATTCTGATGTTAGAAATCAAATGACTGACAGAAATAGTCCTTACAACACTAAAAAGGCTCATCCTGCAATCAATAAAAAAAAAAGTTCTGTAGACAGACACCTTGAAGGCATTTTCACGACTCCAGAACTCGTTTTCCTTAAAAGTAACAATGCCTCAGGTGCAAGCTACAAGGAAACCAGTGGACTTCATAAAACCCACTTGCAGAACTTTAATGAGGAACAGCACTACTTCATACCCTGTGAAAAGAAAGAAAAACATGCAAACCTTGAAAAAACTGGTGCGTATCAAGATTTAAAGCACATATATTCTGGTTTTTATTCTCCTTTTAAAAACATATATTCTTATACAGAACTGTATATGCCCTGACTGAAAACATGCCATGAATTTTCTGAATGCAATCACTTAATTTTAAATCCAATTATTTATTTTAAAAACTGGATAGAAAGCTTTATTTTCAAATTGCATTTATTGTATTTCCTTTTAAAATCAAGGTTTGCTTTTTTTTATTTTAGAGACATTTGCTTATCACCATGATCAGCAGATTAACTTAAAGGAGAATGTGCAGAATTATTCAAGGAAAAAAAGGTAAGTGCCATGGAAATTATCAAACTATTAAGTATTGATAAGTGCAGAGACCTTGCTGAATTGGAGAAATCTGCCAAGAGGACAGGAAGGTAAAATTCTAAGCACTAGTACTGAGGACTCAAGTTTTCTCCATGAAAATAACAGTGTATAATGTGAATAAACTTATGCACAGATAAGCCCTTTATACCTTTGCTCATTTGCCTATAATAAGTACAGAGAAATATTGCTTCATGGGACAGTTTTGAGTTCCTGAAATTCAGATCTTGCTTTGGCTTGCCGCCTAAGAGACTCTGTCTCATTCCACTGGCTGCAGAGGAAGTAAGTGTCTTCCCTGGGCTAAAGTAAGCACATGTGAGTGCCCCATATTTTACAAAAGACATGTTTTTTAAAGCCTCCAATCCATAATATCTTCCATTTTACAAAAGAGCACTATCTTCTGCCATCTCTCCAACTCCATTTTGCATTTCAACAGAAATGAAGCTTATGAAAACAGATTCTTGGTGTTAAATCTCAGGTTCAGAAATAAGTTCAGTGATCTCAATAGTGGGAAGCATTTTATGGTTACTGAAGACAAAATAAAAATTGAAGACAAAATAAAAATTGAAGACAAAAGTCACCAGTGAGGACTTTAACTCAGAATAAAAATAAAAATACAGGAGGGAAAACCACTTACCAGCGAACTTTGTGTTTGCTTTCCTCAGTGATGATGAGTCTGTGAAAGAAACAGCCTGGAGACAGAACCAGCTCTTTGGATTTGAAGAGGTAACTCTCTAAACAGACATATTTTTTTGTCAAAGCTACTGCTTGCACCATTCATTTGAAGTGGAGAAGGAATGTCTACGACAGTTAGGAACTGAATATAGCTTCACTGAACTAACTTCCTGTGGAAGCTTCTTTGCCATCATGGTTTATAAAAGGAATACAGAAAGAACTGCTTCTAGTGAAGTGGTTCAGATAGACAGCCCTTTCTGGTCCACAATTCACATGCTTTGATTCACACCTCAGCTGATGCCTGAAATACATTGTGTAAGTTACCCATCAAGCCTTAGGATCAGATTCTGCAGGCATCACCCAGACATTTTATGCAGGATGCTTCAGTATTGTAAAGGAGCTTTGTGCCAGTATACATACAAAAAGTCTTTTAGATGTTTTGCCTGTAGAAGTCACTCAGGCACATATGGTACTGCTCAGGGGTACCAATACCTCTTAAAATACTTTGTGATACAGTGCAGTGGCTCCTTTATGTAATACAGAAACTGAATGTTCCTCTTAACCCGAGATGCTGGTCCAGCTGAACCCTCACTATTAACACTTTGTTATTTTTTACAGTTTACAACAGCACAAGAGTCTACGTTTGGGGCAAGTGCAAATCTTCATGAGATGGAGAAAAGTTAGTACCATTTATATATTATTACTTAAGTTTTTTTCTCTACATGTGAAATTGAAACAATTGCTTTTAAAGCCAGGGAAAATGACCTTTTTGGGACGTTATGTTTGTTGAGGGCTTGTATTTCTGATTCATATAGCACTGTAAAAAGACAACTAGCATTACCAGGTAACTGCGTTTGGTTTTCCTTGAAGAGATATTCTCTTCCATTAGACTATATGCTGTCATTTCACATGTGGACAGAGGGAGAGGAGTCAGCAGGGCAATCCTATGTCCTTTGTGCTCCCTCAGTAGCTTTAGGGTCAGCTGTGCTGGCTGCATTTCAGAGCAGAAGATCTCTCATGGGCCTCCAAGAAAAAAACATGGAACTTGTATGGCAGCCAGTGTGCACATGGAGTCTGCTGTGTTCTCTCTGCAGAGTCCTTCTTCCTTTGGGTAGCACAGTTCTGCTGCTGGTGCAGCTGCTGATTAACAGCACAGCTGAAGCTTTGGGGCACCTGTCTCACAATCTCTGTTAAGATGTGTTTTCCTGAGAGGAGAAAAACTGGCTATTGCCTTAGATTGCCTAGATTGAACTTGCTAATATTTTATTCTTTAAACAGTATCTCAAAACTGCATCAGAAACAGTAATGTTGAACTTGAGAGTTGGATCTTTGGGGAGTTTTTGGTGAGTAATCTTTCTTTTTCATCTATTTTTCAAGATACGGAGTCACCACTCAGCAGCCAGTCTTACAGTTACTCTCCAAGGCAGAGCGAGAGCTATTTGAGCTGTAGTCCTGACACAGTGAGTACACCCCACAACCTTTGAGGGTTGGCAGGGCTCCATTCAAATCACATCTCCTTGCTTGAGGGCATCTAAGGGTGGATGTAGCTGGAATCTTATTTATGGTTTTGCTTTGTGCAAGGCAAATTCGTATGTGAGGAGGACAAGAAATTATTAGCTGTAAATCTTCCTAAGTAGTTTAACAGCCATGTGGTCTGTTCTCTGGATGATGCCCTGGCCATGTGGAATTACAGTAGCATGACAGTGGGAAGATGCTAAGCAAGCTTCTATGCTCTTCCTTTGTGTATAGCTGCCTTACATTACATGCCTGTAAAGCAGAAGGATTTGACACACGGTGTTTTCAGCCACTCTTGAACACAAAAATGTCACAGTGTGTGAGTGTGAGAGTGAAGGTCTACCTTAGCCACCAAAAGGCAGGAGTATATCCTTGGGGAAAGAATGAAAAATCCTACAAACAACCTAAACAAGACAGCTCTGCCCTTTCTGTTTATTTCACTAACTTAGTTATTAGTTAATCATTAACTTAGTCCTTAGTTATTGAACTATTTAAACAGTTGCAATCTCACAATTTTGTTTAAACAGTGTGAAGAGGAAGACACAGTCAAAATGACAGAATATCTGAATGAACAGTCCTTGAAGACACGTGATGCCAACCTCTCAGCAAGCAGAGAGGCCCCCAAGAGCTTCCACACCAGAACTGTGCCTCTCCAGCCCAGCTGTAGTTTGGCTAGAGGAGAAGTGAACATTCTTCAGGAGAAAGGCTCTATTTCTTGTGCCGCAGAGGAGCAAAACAAAAACCACACTGCCCCATCCGAGGGCAGCTCATCGCACCGAGCCCTTAAGAGGGAGCACGTCACTCGCAGCACCAGGTGTGATGTTTGGTCGCAGACGGAGCACCCGGTGACAGAAGTAGGGAAGGCGGATGTGGCCACCCAGTGTGGCACCCTGCGCGTGTGCAGCTGTGGGGGCTCCCTGCCCGCTGCCCGCAGCCCCCTTGGGGCCCCTCCTGCCCGCACCCCCGGCACCGCGGGAGAAGACGAACTGCCAGCGCAGGAGATGCCGCAGCCTGGGATTGCTGCCCTTCCTTCTGAAGCCGAGTACCTGAGTTTGGCTGGGAAAAGGACTCTGGAGGTGCTGAACTACATTGATAAAATGAAGGAGAGAGATAAGCAGTGACCAACCAGAACGGCATGTGGGGAACACAGAAGTTTCGTTCCGTTCTCAGTGTGTTTCATTCACTTGGCATATTTTGATTTTTCTATCCTGGTTAGACAAAAGATATTTTTGCTGTTCGTTTGCCTTAAACTATTAATACCTATGGATTTCTGTCTAACTACTGCTATCTCTAAGTATGGGTTTCTATAAATATCCAACTGTTAACACAGGATTTTACAATATCCTAGTAAATATAAGCATTAGGAATTAGATTGGCTTTCTCACCATATATCCATAGGATTCTGTACTTTGGGGTTGACTTTGCTTCTTTTAAGGTAGTGGAAAGATGCTGTTTCGCTTCAAAACATTTTTGATATGGGTCTTAGCTCAGAGCTATTATTTGGTTCTTACCCATTTTAACAGACAAACTCAGCTTTTCCATGTGTTTGTACTACATAGAAAAATGAGAAACATAAGAAAATGTAGAATAGAACGTAATTTTAAGCCAACTGATTTTTTTTTTTTTTTTTTAAATGCTCAGTTTTCCTTCCACAGCAGATCTATTGATTCACTGTCGGTTAATACTAACAAATATGTTTCATATGTTTCTGTATTCTGTCTGCAAATTGAAAATTTGAACTACTTTCCTCTTCATTTCAGTATTTGTGTGAAGCTACAAATCACAACAAAATAAAAGTTTCTGATAGTATTGCTTCTAGCTTACAGTCTTTCCTTCTAAAAAGTTCCAGTCAAGGTGACTCATTCTGTCACTGACATCTACTTATAGATCCATACACCTTTACTTCTGTAGAGATATCTCTCTCTATCTATTTCATATATGTGTTTATGTATATGCATAAAACACTCTGTGTGTGTGTATGCACTGGCATCATCTATCTGGCTGTGTGCAGAGATCCTTTTCCTTACAAACTGGGCTTGGGCAAAAGCTATGCTGGAGACTGTTCCTGAAACAGAGCAGGAGATTTGCTTCTCTAAGATCAATATATTGTGCTTTCCCCTTGGAGTCTGCTGTTAAAAGATTCACTGCTCTTATTCCCACCAGGCCATTTTTTTTTTATTTCTACATTTTGCAGAAGGGGCATTTGTCACCAGCCTGGATAAGATTCATCACCATCCTTTGTCCCTGCTCTCATCATCGAACTAGTTGTTGTGTTTGCTGCTGGGTTTTATTTTTGAAGGTAAGAGCCATTTTTAAAGGAAGGTCTACATTGCTCAACAGCTCGAGGTTTATAGCTGTGCTATTTTAAAAATAGCACCTCAGAAATTTCTGTGGACTTTTCTGTACTTGGAAGAACATAGCATTGTCTTCTATACGTATAAATTGCATACATGGGAAGTGGTTTGCACAGCTCAACTTGTGAAACGTGTAACTATTGTTTAGCCAATTCACTGCCCATTTCCTAAGGCTGGACATAAGCAGATTTTCTTTTTTAGGTTGCTTCAATTTAATGTCAAAGCAAGCTCCCTAGTATTTACTTTCTAAGCTGCAATATTCATCTCCACCGGAGCTGTAATTTATTTTAGTAACAGCTGTGATTTGCTGAAAGCTCAGCCGTTACCAGTGGTTTCTAAGGCACAGTTGTTCACTCAGTGTGAGAAAGCCAGTTCAGATTATGCCACACCAGCAGTGACCCATGCTGACTCAAATCAGGACATCCCTGCTTTCCCAGCAGTGTCCCATCCCCGGTAGGTACCTGCCAGCCTTTCCAGTGCTGCCTGGCCATTGTCACAGCCTCCCCCATGGCCGACACTGCTCCAACGCCCTTGGCCTGTCAGCCTCCTGCAATACACTGTGGCAGAGGCCAGTGGGTGGCACGTTACAGCTAAAGGCTCCAGCACTGTGTGCTTTAGACTTGAGGGGTTTTATTATCACAGCAGATGTAAAATTGCCTCATGGCCAGAGAGTTCTTTGGTGTCTGTGTCCGTGAGGTGCTGAAGGGACCAAATGGAGGTGAACTGCTGCTAACTTGCAATGGAAGTTACACTCCTGATTTCTGTAACAGCAGCATTTTTTCTGGGACTTCTAAATGGTGGTTTGTTTTACACTGGAGCAAGATACCCAAGTTCAGGCAGACAATCCTGATCTGCAGAACTGGCCTCTGAGCGGACACATTCCCAGTCTGCTCCCGTGAACCTACAGAACAAGGAATGCAGGATGGAACTGGGAAAAGAGAGCTGGTTGCACTGTATGGATGTATGTGTAGGGGGGTTTCAAATGCTCTTTATGGAGTTGCCTCTCATATTTATCATCACTTAAGAGCCTTTTCATGGGTATTGCTTATTTTCACTTCAGCCACTAGTATAGAAGCTCCCACAGTCTGCCCAGTTCCAGCCAGGTTCCAGCCTAGACTGCACCATTGCCCAGTAAGGACTGCTCGAGCCAGACACACCTCTTGACTGGCTGTGTGTAAGAGCTACACACATGTCTCTAGTGCAATAATTCACCACTTGAGATATGTCAATCACCATAGATAATCATGTTTCAATGTCTTTGTGAGACTGTATGAAATTCAATCACCTTACAATTTTTACCTGTAATTGCAAAGCAATCAGAAGAAGAAAACTACCTTTGTAAGTGGTTTGTGTGCTGGCAATGATGACAAGTAAAGCAGTGTGCCCTTTTTAGCTGCTAGAGTACTATTTTAAAGTATTTATCTTACTATTATTGTGTTAAAAGAGACTCGTGCCTTCTCCTTAGCTCAGCACCAGGCTTCCCCTCTGCTCAGGTGCTTTCTTTCCCCTGATTTTTTTGTGATTTTTGGGAAGAGCCGAGTTTGATTTAATAGGAACTAGTAGCCTCAAATCATGCTTTCTTCAGCTGATAATTCAGCATCTTGATGCTATTAACCCACCAATATTTGTAACCTACAGTAATGACCATCATCTCACTATTACGTGTTCAGGCACCACCAGCCTTCACTGAGGGAACAGCATAGGCAGAGATGGTCCTTTTCCATCCACGTTATTCTTCCTGGCAATGTGCTAAGCCTCCAGGGAGGCCATGGAAATACACATGTTGTTAACTGTGTTTGGTAAGCATCAGTTATAAGTACACTATTCTTGTTGGGGAAAAGGACAGAAGGGTACCTGTAATTAACCGAAAACCAGGAGCACTTTTTTATTAGTGGCACTCAAATGCTTCTAAATATAGATTGAAAGAAAGACTCTTACTGAAGGTGTTACCACAAGCTTCAGTCAGAATCAGTTCTAATATGCAGCTGGTAACTTTTTTTCTCTTCTAAAATCAACTCTGATTACAGTAACCTGCAAGGCAAGGTTTCTGGGCAAGCAGCGACAGAAGTTTGTTTCATTAATGGGCAGTTTGCTGCTGGATGTTATGCCAAGAGCCTCCACAGAGGCTTTGCAGAAATTCTTATTTAATTTTCATGAAGGATTATGGAAAATGAGAGGCTTAAGTCTTCATACAAGTGATTGTTTCTCTGGTAGAAACTGCTTGTGAATTGGCTTTTTAAGGGTTTTAGCAGATAGTAGATTGAGGAAGAATGAGATTTCCTGGAAAAAAATATTACCAGCTCTCTGCATCCAGCACCTAATCTGTCCCCACTAAAAGTTAATGATCTTTCTGCAACATTTCTTCAGCCTCTTCTCATTGACAGCCTCTGATGGGTTAGAGGTGACAGTCCCAGCCACCCAAATCAGGACTTGCTTCTCCAGGGCTGGTGATGTTGAACACCAGCCAGGTCTCCTGACTCTGTGACCTGAGTACTAAACGCTCACCCTCTCGTCCAGCCACACTGTGGTGACTCCACACCCTTGTGGTGTTTGGTCTGGGTGCCACAGCCCTCTGGATGTGAAAGCCAACAGGACCAGCTTGCCCTGAGGTCCCGCACAGCACGTGGGTGGTGCAGAGGATGCTGATACACCAGCTCTGTGTGAGGTGATGGGGAATCTGGGGCCAAGAGGCAGAAGGGTGGAGAGTGAGTGAAGCTAAGGCAGGAGGCCAGAAAAGGCCCATTGTATCATTTAACAGCGCTGAGAGAAAACATGTCCAAATCAACCATTTGTGCACATTTGCAGAGAGAAGGCTGTGATTTAAGTGCCACTGTGTCACGCTAAGCACACGGGCACTGGCCTGGCCCAAGGACCCAGAGCTGTGGCTGACCACAGGACAAACCAATACATCATATTGCAGAAGATTTACTTTGTTCCCTGGACTGGAGTCATTAATGGGAAACAGGAGGCCAGTAAGGAGATTTGCTCTCCAGAGAAGCTGCATGCCCTCCAAACAGATGAATTCTTGGAGAACCCCAGACCAGCTGAAGCTGGCTGGTTCCCCCAAGCCTGCCCAGTGCAAGCACCACTGGGAGCAGGGCCAGCTGGAGCAGGATACTTTGGGCCATGGCCAGCTGCTATCACCAGACACCCAGGCTGGAGGAATAAGCCATGCCAGATAGGAGACCCCTGCTCACAGCAGCTGCTACAGACAGAGGCAGCCACGGCCTGAGTGCTTTCCTGCCTGTGCTGTGAGCAAGGCAGCAGCCTGGGGCTGGAGGAAGGGGAGCTGTAGACATGTGAGGAGCGAGGCTGGGTGCTGCTGCCCTGCCCTGCCTTCTCGGACCACAACTCATGTCTCTTCTGCCTCTACTCACCCACATTTCCCTGCAGCAATGAAGAGCCAAAGCTGCAGTGCCTCATTCAGCAGCCTCGGGGCTGCACTAACAACGGGCATTGATTGCTCTCCCACCAGGGACCCAGGGGGCCCCAATGCCCTCAGCATCTCCCTGTGAATCCCACCTACCACAAGGAAACTTGACATATAGAGAGACTACAAAAGCTATCTTATCGGCTACCAGGCTGGGGGTGGCAGTCAGCCTTCACTTAACCTTCAAAAATTTTGGTTGCTCTTGATTTTTTATCCACCATTTTTAGTAGTGCATGAGATGAGAGCACTGGGGACATCAGCCTCAACTGAGCTCCAATACTGCAAGGGGAAGCTGCCTCTCCCTCAGCAACCCCAGCCAATGTGAGCGTCATGGGTACCCCAAACACCAGGGAGAGCACAGGGGAAGCCACATAACATCAGACTGACTCTGCAGTCACATCTTGTGGCAGTCCTACAGGACACACTCACATGAGACACCCTGGACATGAAGGAGCTCCTTGAGAGCAGTCAGACAGGGTTTGATGCCATCTCACCATGAATATATTAAAATAAGCACCAATTACACAGCAATGCTTATTCCAAGGCACCACTTCCCGGTGGGGACTTTGCCACCTGCTGTAGGCCACAGCTGCCACTTCAGGGATAGAGAAGTCATCTGGCATTTGCAGGATGGCTCGTTACCTGACTGCCAACAACCTCCCCTTTGCAACTACAGCTATGCTAAGTGACCCTGAGTGAAGGCTTCAGGCAGCAAATCTGTACATGGGATTTAGTGACAGCTGGCTGGGGACATGGGGTCTCATCAGCCTCAGCTGTGGAAATGGCTTTGAGAAGGGAAAACTGTGGGGCTGGGAAGGCTGAAAATGCCACAGCACTGTCCAAGGGGACCAGAGACAGGTCAGGTGGGGCAGCATCAGCCCTGAGCGTTGTAATACAAACCCTCCCCCTAATTTTGGGGAATGGCACTAAACCAAAAAGTAGGTCAGCTGTGCTATGGCTGCCTGTTCAAAACCCACACTTCCTGCTTTGCCTGGTGGAGTCTGAACCAGCCCAGTCCATGCCTCTCTCCTGGGTTTTTGGCCATGCTGAGGGCCTGTGTGACTGCTGGGATGTTGCTCCATACTCCAGGGGGTTCACTGTGCTGCTCCCTCAGGGCACACATGGCCACTGCAGCACGGAGCTCCTGGTGAGGACCTCTTCCTCAGGAGACTGGGGACCCTTTCATCAGGAATCTGGGGGCAGTGGTGAACTATGCCAGTAACACAAACTCAGGGACATTGTGAGGAGCAATGATGGCAGAGACTACAAAAAAAAAGAGCAATTGGGTCCATTTAAGCAAAATGCACTGCAATGTCCTTAAGCATGAGGATTCCCTTTAAGGTGAGGCCAGGATGTGCCAGCAGAGCAGGGCTTGGCTCACCCTGTTCCTGCGCCTTGTGACCATGCACGGACCGGCAAATGCAGCCAGGAACAGAGAGCTGGTCATGGGAATCAGGGCTAATTCTCTCTCTATATATATCTTCTTGATAGATTAAGCAGTGAACAAAGAGCAATGCAGCACTCGAGAAATGTAAAAAAAAGCCCCAAAAATGAACACTAAGCCTATGAATCTGAGTCCTGAAAAAACCCCCACCTTTTAGAGAGAGATTTAGACCATTCAATCTGCTGCATCCTCAGCCCAGTGCCATCTTCTGACTTCACTTCCCTCCACCTAGGGCAGCTTGACACTCCCATCATCACATGGTGGTGTGGCAGAGGCACCACGTCCCCACATTCACACTTCACTAACCATCCTCCATACCTTATGCCCTGTTTCCTTCCTCCAGCCCCTCCTCAGGATTTGCTCCTTGCTCTTTCTGCCCATGTTGCCTTGGCAACCTGATCCAGTCTCAGTTCCACATATCACCTTGATTATGAAGTTTAGCTAATCCAACCCTCTCTGCCCTAAAACTGCTCATGTATTTCCACCTCCCTGATGGGCCCCCAAACCCTCACTGCTCCTTCAGGCATGGACCTTCCCTACCTCTTCAGCCCCCTTTCTCCACCTTTAATTGTATTTAAATAACTCTCCTTCCACTGGGAATGGATACATGATTCACCTCTTTTCTGAAGGTGGGGGGATTTTATTTTTCCTTCTCACACCTGAGTCCCCCCAAAAGGGATGTGCTCCTGGCACCACTGTGCTGCAGCTTCTACACTCCTTATACCGTGCATAACTCCTGCACCCTTATCTGTTTACTCAAATCCATCTTCCAAAGAGTGATCCATAGAACAAAACCTGCTTGGAAGCCTTTCATTTCTCTGCCCCCTTTTCTATCTGCAATAAAACACACCTAAGCCCCTTGCTGTGTGGTGGTGGAGTTAACGTGTTAAAAGACTCTGGGCAGGTAATTTTTGATGTTTGATCCTCCTTTGTTCCTTTGTACAATATACATTTTACATATAAGACACTCTGCTTTTCTTTTTGGCATTATGGAGTCCATTTGAACTTTCATGGGCTATCACAGTACCCGAAATCAAACTGTGGTAGCTAAGGCAAAGGTCTCACAAGTCAGAAGAACAGATGGATCCTTGTATCCTCCTGAAACCCACACCCCAAAATCTCCCATAAAAGTATTTAACCAAATTAAGCCCATACTTCCCTCGAGACTTTTCGGTCAAAATTAAGATGCAGAAAATACTTCTAGTAGTTCTGCAGTTAACTCTCAAAAGGCAAAAGCTTTCCAAACATCAGGTCTATACAGACCTATTCTCAATTAATCACACACACACACACATGCACAGGGGTAGGAGGCAGGTCACCCACACTAAACAAACAAGTGAAAACCTGCCACAGAGACCAGTTAACAAACAGCCCCAGGATGTGACTGGTGGAACTGCTTATGGCAGATGTGCATGACTGTTTCCCCACAGATTTCAGCTGGTTGCCTGATGGGTTAAATGTGTTAGTCTCCCCATAAGGAAAAGAGTTGAGATGCCATTCATTCTGGGTCAAGTGAATATGCTGGAAGTGAAAATGCAGAAGCTGAAGCACCTGAGTGTGTTGGTAACACGAGCTCTGACTGAGGAACACCAGCTCAGGGGATGATCAGTGGCAAGTCTCTTCAACCAGCCCAGCGCAACTCAGCAGGCAACCACCAAGATCAGAAAAAAAGGAGGGTTACATGAAACTGAGATACTTACCTTTAAGTTCCCCACTTACTTCCTACTAACTGTAGCAGCCTTAAAAGCAAGCACTTTGTGCCATATAGAAAGCAAAGGCAGTGCAACACTGTATGGGTGACTTTAGTTTGGATGCAGCACCACCCAACCCTGATGTTTGGGGGGGTCTGATCCTGAAAATGATCACAAAGGCTTGGAGCAAGTACTGTTTCTGCCTGCAGTTCAGTTCTACAGATGGCCGTATGCATTTGGCAAAAATCAATCCATCAGTAGTTGTTTTGCGACAGTTACTAGAGCAGAGGGAAATGGGAGAAGGCAAAAAAATGGAGTGTTTGACAGCAGAGCCACCAGATTTTCATTATCCCACAAAGCTGCCATGTGGTTTTGGTGACAAGTAATATCATCACCTTTATAAGCACTATCAGCTAGAAACCTAAAAGCAGAAGCTGTCAGTGCACAATGACAAGCTTCCTTGCTCACCTCCTGGAGATAAGTGCCACCACAGACACTGGATTGCTGAGCAGTCTCCTGCTAACAGCATCTCCTCTTGGCTGTGATCTCTGCATCCTGGACCAAAAGGCTACAGCTCTGTCAGAGCCAACTCTGGATCTTCCAAGGATTCGATCATGGTGTCTGTGGCAGCTGGAGGTAACAGATCCAATTTCCTCTTGGTGCAGTGGGTGCTGTTCCTCTGCCGCACTGGGGAGCGCAGCCAGGGCAGCCCCCAGCAGGGCCATGGCCAGGCTGCTCTTGACTAATCATCAAACTGATTCTGAACAAAACACAGGGTTAGAACATTTCTGCATTAGAAAATAGCAACTCCTGCTCTTTTCCCAGTGAATTATCAAGTCTGATGGTATAAACTGCTGTCAGAAAACTGGTCTGTTTGGGCAGGGAACATCAAAAACCCAGAGGGAGACATTGGGACAGTTGGCAGCTCTGTATAGCTGCATGCACTTACCTGATGTACTCACCATCACAGAACTGCTCTCTGATTTGAAACACAACCTATTAAGATCAAATTCAAAGTTATTCTTACCCTTCACTTATTTCAGGTAAGCCCATGGCCTATTTGAGCTCATTTTGTTGAGCATGTAATGCTGTGTCTCTAAAAGGTAACCCAAATACCCAAACAAAGGAAACCTTGAGAAGGATTTTGTAATGAAGTATCTCACCTTTTATTTTGTTCATTTACACTTCTGGCACTGACAATTCTTTGAAGATATTTATTTTCATGTAAAGACCAAACTTCATTAAAGCAATCAGAACAGAAGTCAATTAAATAATTTTACATCACTTAAGTTTCAGAAAATTTACAACACTTTCATACATTATAGGCTTGACTGGTTGGAAATGGAAATGGCACATGTTTGACATGGTTAAGAAATGATTTGGACAATCCAGCAATTAGTTTTGCCAAAACCTGTTTTGTACTGAACACCGTAACACGCGCCCAGGGATTACAGTGTGCCTGATGGCACCATGTGCATGTTATTGTTCAGCACAGAATTACTACTATCAATTTGGTCTACAATAATGTCTCAAATATTCTACATGGCATTGGTCACAAAAAGATCCGGTTAACCATTTTGTAGAGGAGTGAGATTCACAATGGAAAGCAGGGACATGACTTGTGCCACTTCCCAGCAATGTCCCAGACCAGCAGGACACTGAACACACGGAGAATATCAAGTATGTGAATAATCCTACCAACTTCATGGGGACTACTCAAACATTTTAAATCAAACAGATGGCAGGAGTGCACTAAGCAGGGCCTGCAGTGTAATGCAGCATCTCAGCACCATGAAACCATCTCATTTCAAACCTGCTGGGGATCCATGAAGTTTCTCCTACAGAAGTCATGATGATGGTCATACATTCAGTCCTCTCAAAAGTCCGTGTAACGTTTAAGGCAGCAAGAGAAATTTGCCTTTACTTTAACACTTCAGAAACAGATGGTTCCTTTAGAAATAGGTGGATGATATTCATACTTAATCAGCACGCTCCTTTTTTATACAAATGCAATGAAAGGCCAAACCAAATTTTGACAAAATGTTTCTCAACAAAATTGTGGAGTGTAACTGAACCAGAGTTGAAGCTTTAAAATTACATGTGCCAGATCATTCACATGTAACAACTGTCTAGGGACAACGTGAAAAAGTGAGGATTTAAATGAAATCTGTATTCTTGAGCCTGACGCTCATCAAACTTCCCCTGGCATGAGTGAGCTCTACTGAAGCCAACGAGTGAGCACCTCTGGTGAGAGGTGTGAGTAAGATTAAAAACATGCTCCTGGTTCACACTAACAGGTCATTGTGGCTAAAGTATATTCTCATATACAGAACTCTGCAACACTGTTAACACCCATTTACAAAACACTACAATGATGGTTATTGTCACATAAAAAACTCCTTCTCTATATGAAAACATACACAAAATAGATAAGAACTGCCATTTTTTTTCAGACTTTTAAAATCTACATATAGTTGCCTTTGAGGAGTTTTAAACCCCAGTATCACAAACAACAATATTTCTTTAACAATGTTCACCTAAAGTTTTAACTGTGCTGACATTTGCAACACTGCCACAATCTAGACCACTTGTGGATTATGCTTAACTGTGCTGTACACAAGGTGATGAAGATCGATAGAAAACCACTAAGATTTTTGCACAAAAATATGACTTGTTAAAATCCAGAGAACAATTGAGTCACTTTATAGGCAGCAGCTACATGTAAGCTGTAAATGTTACCCGCAATAAAAACACATTTTGCCATAAAGCACATATTGTGGCATTATCTGCTTCTGGCCTGGTACACAAAGCTTGATTTTCTTCCCAATGCAGAGGAATGGGTTTGGTTAGCTTGACTCTCTGACTCTCTCAGAAAAAAGTGCACACATACCTTTGCTATTTAAAGTGCTCTGCAGAACTGTCTCTTCTGCCTGGATTTCTACTCCAAGATCTCTCTATCCTGTGAAGACTCTGCCTCTTTTGCAGTAGTGATGTTCAGCTAACAAAGCCTCTTGTGCAAGTACAAGCAAAATTTCAAGAAGACCATGTTAGAAAAGCATTGAGGTTGAGAAGTAGAAAGCTGGGTATAAAGCTGAGAAGTGCAGGGTCTATCTTTTATTAGCCCACTCACTGTCTGTGGGACTGCAGCCAATACCCCCATGGCCTATGGGAAGACCCTTGTTCAGGGCCTGTAGCAGCCCCTGAAGTTCAAAACTTCTCCCCAGTGCTCAGCCTGAGTGATTAAAGAGGCAGAGGAGATCTCACCAAGGAAAAAAGTACCAGATTTGCCAACTCCATTGCCACATCCTCACCTCCATGTAGGCATGGGAGAGGAGCACTTACGTGCTTCTTCCCCCTTAGCCTGACAGCCCCACCACTCCTATCCACAGGACCAAGCACAGTCCCTTGGCCGCACCATCTTTATCCCACATGGATAAATCATGACAAATCAGACACCTCCTGTTGGCTACGTCACACCCACCTAAGAAACATGACTTCATGGGGCTTTTCATGCATTTCTTTCTTCTCCCCTCCCAACCCTAACTTCTACATGAGTGAAATGCTGCATTTATCAATTCATGCAAAAATCAGTTGGCATTGGAACAATGGTCCTTGGCATGTACCTTTCTTTTCCCAGGATTTCTGGGACAACTTCTGCCAGGGTTGTCACTGCAGCTCACAAGGCAGCAACATCTACGAGAGCGACCTATCCAAGGTGCCTGCACAGCAATGCAACTTCAGCCCTCCAAACAAGTCCTGGGCCTTGCTCTGATTCCACACCTATTTTCAAAACAGGTTTGGTTCTCTTGTTAAAAGATTATTTTGATCAACAAAGAGACAAGGGGAAGAAACAAGTGGCAAATTACCTCACCCCCTCAACACTTTTTAATTTCAACTTGATGAACTAACTACTATATGTGAATTAATGTGAATTAAATTTAAAAATATTAAAAATTTATCAAGACTTGTTTCTTTTGTACTTGTTTTTAGCTCACAACATGTAGAGTTGGTAGATTAATCAGAATTAAAATATCTGAAATTGTTGTGTATAATCAATATGCCCAACTTTACCAGTAGTATTATTCTAGGACTCCTGATGCACCTGAATACCTGAATTAAGTGTGCAGTCCTTGTGAAGAAACAATTTCACATATTCTGCAGAAAGCTTTCAATAAAAGAATTTTGTGCTTAGACATATTATTTACGCTACTTCATAAATTAAAATCTTATAATAAAAAATTACTTAGTTACATTGTATTTTTATTCTTTTATCTGGAATGTTACTAAGTCTACTTTTAGCAAAAATCTCTTAAAACTTAAAATATGCATAAATATAAAAAGTCTGCAAAATAGAAACATTTCCCTAATTTTCTTCATAAACTGTAAATATTCACAGATTCTAAAAATAAAACCCTAACCGTGTAAGATTAATTTGAAGTGTCTGATCTTATTTTTATTACACATGATGCCTGGTACTAGGTTCAGTGTTTCTGAAGTATGGAATGCTGTCTTTATGTAAAGCAACCCTAAAAGGAAGACTTAAACCCAGCATAAACTCTGTGGGCATGAAAGGGAAGGGACAATGAAGAAGCCAATATATTTTGCATGTTTCAATTGTTATGCCTCATGAAAAAGGGCACGGGATACAAACCTTCAGAGAACTGTTTTCAGTAAGATCACACTTGTGTGAGAAAGTGAGCCCAGTGCTGTGTGCGACTAAGCACCACTTCTGAAAACGTCCATGAAACAAGGTTGGCAGAGAGAGAGACGGTCTTCTGCTCCTAAAAAACCACAGCACTGCCTGCAAAACAGAAGAGGCTGACCTTGTGACAGCAATCTTTCCAGTGACTTTACTTTAGCTATGCCCAGTAACTGCAGCAGTTTCCTCTCCCTGTGGGCACAAGCGCGAGGGTAGAGCTGACTCAGGGCCAGCACAGGGACGCTGGGTCCCGCCTCACACCTGCTCCAGCAAAACACATCCAGCAAGGCAATGTTCACAGGTGTAAAGTGAGCATGGCCTCGTGCTTGTGGGGGGATCAGAACTGTAAGTCCCTATCCTCAAAAACCCACTTAAACCTATCTACCACCTAAGCACAGGTTGGCTGTTATACACCTATTCACACACTATTCTAGGTAACGAAACTGCCCTGAATAAGGGTCTTCAAACACATATATTTTTGGTTTCAGAAAGAAAGTAATTTGTCTTTTAAATGATTTTGTTCTTGTCTGTGCCAAGGATCCCTTTTTCTCCTTTCAGGTGCTGTACCTTCAGTGAATGTTTCAGAGAGGTGACAGCCTAACGGAGCCATCCTGCTGCAGGGGCATTTGTAGATAGGTCTGAGGACCTGAGCATTTTCAATGCATAGGTCTGAGATCTGAGCATGTTCAACAGTTGGTGCTTTCAAGCATAAAAATATTGTGCGCTTTAAAGGGAGGCAAAATGCAAGGTGTGAGAATCCAGCCCTCTCACCGCACAGGAGACGTTCAAGGTCGAGCTGCTCTTTGCAATGATGCATTTGAAATTCCCTTTGTCCACTGTTTTCCTCTTTTAGTCCCAGACAAGTCACAGGAGGATGCTTTAAAATGTTTTCTTTCAAAAAATATTTCTTTGATTAACAAAGTAAAAAAAAAATAAAACAAAATACACCCAATCCCTGAAGGTCAATAGTTGTAGAGTAAGAACTCTCCCATAGAAGATTAGATAACATAAAGTCAGACTTCTTTACAACAACAAAAACCCATGTTATCCAATAAAAATAATTTAGTAACAAATGTCCAGGCTTGCTCTTGATAGTAATCCTACATTAAAAATATTTTTCAACCCAAGAAAACTCCACAAACCAAATCTATAAAAGCTAATGAACCCAATGACTTCTTTAATCTTTACACAATGAAAAATAAATGTATTTTTACCAAATAAATGGGCGGCAGCCCACAGGCAGAGGAATTTTTTCCACATTCTTTCATGAAGCAAATGTTTCAAAGATAAGAATTTGAACTGTTGATGCTTTCAAATTTGTATCTTTGATGACTTAAAGCAGTAAGGACATGACAAGGAAAAAAAATAACATAATATTTTTATGTAGCTGCATAAAATTCAATTTGCCAAGGCAAGCAATCATGGCAGGGGAATAAAATACCATTCACATTTTCATTACCATGCTAAAAGTAGCCAAGTTGATTCTTGTGCCTGACATTTTCTTGACAAGTTTGCAATGCTTTGGTAAGGCAATTAATATGAGATATAGGCTTCTGCCCATTGCTAATATTTCTCTTTAGAACCAGCAAGACACGGGCTGACTAAGGACATTTGCAGGAAAAATGTGCTGGGAGACATTTACTCTGCACATATGGAGATAAACTGAAGGCAATATTTATTCACGAGCAGAAGGCGCAGGAGGGATGACCACTGTGCATTTAGCAGCACAAACCCTCTCCCCTCCTTCTCTTTCCTTTAGCTAACAGTATTTTGTGTTCAAGACTAGGCACAAACCAATATGTTCAAATGCAAAAGAGGAAAACAAATATAATTTTTTTCTAGCTGAAGCCTCTGTGTTTTACCTAGCAATATATACCAGTTTATTTGTATGTGTGGCCACATACTGAGCTCTGTTTTCCTGCTGTCAGTAGTTAATTTTGGCAGTTTCTCTCACACACACAAACTCCTGACCATAGTGTGTACTCAAGAGCAGCAGTGGGTCGATAGCCCGGTATAGCACAGACACATGCCGCCCTACTGAACCTCCACTCAGGTGAACACGGCTCTCTACTTGTTACCTCAAATAAATAACAACGGAAATTCACTTAGGGTAAATTTGGGAAATGTCATCGCTGACGGATATAACAGATATTTGTATTTTCCCAATTGGTTAACCCTTTGAAATGGTCACTGTTACAGCAACTTCTGCATTCATCCTTCATTGTACTGCACAGCAGAGCTACATCTTAGGCTGCAATGGGATGGGGATCTGACAGCTGTCAGCTGCTTTCTGATTAGCTACTCAATTATTTTATCTTGTCAGGACTGAAGATAAGGACAGCCCCTGACCATCTAGGATAGCCTTCTGTATACATCTGGTACAGTGCACCCTACTAAATACCTGGGGATGGTGCAGTGTCGCGCACACTTGGTAAAGTCACATAACTCTGGAATTCAACCTCTTTTGGAAGCCATTGCTTTTAGTTATCAAGAAAACACTAGCATATTGAATTTCCTCCCAAATGGAGCTTTTTTGAACATGAAGGCCTTTTTAACTGCACAGTAGAAAGGAGAACCAGACCAGAAGCAGGGCAGTGAGGTCATCAGAGAGCTGCTTTCCCCCCAGAAGGCTTTTAAATGATTAAATACATCAGCAGCTGAAAATTATTCCACATCAGAAGCATCATTGTCAGAAAGATGGTAATTACTTCCCTTCACCCGAATATACTCGATATACCTCCCTTCATCAGAATCTGACATACCACATGTACATAGCCTGTTTTCAAACAAAGATTCAATTTCCTCTAGTTTTTTCCCTTTAGTCTCAGGAAGGCAGCCGTAGATGAAGGTTAGTCCCAAGGCAGCAAACCCTGCGTAGAGGAAGAAGGCTCCTGCAATGCAAAACAATTGGCACAGTCAGTTACAGAGGTTTCCATCCCTTCTCTGTGCCTGAGCAGAGGGAGCAACAGAAGCAGCAGGTTGGGAATCAAAGAGCATGTAAAAGCAAAGATTGGAGGGGCACAGTTATAACAACGAGCTGCAGGGCTGGGGGTGTAGGATATTTATTGCACCATTCTGCAGCAAAGTAAATTAAAAAAGAGAATTTCAATTCATGCCAAAGATAATAGTGCACATCCTTTCTGGGCAAGTCACTCTGCTGTTAAAATAAACAGCAATTAGACAACCACATGCCGAAATTAAAAAAATCATATGTGGAAGGCAAGAGCTTTCTTAGTTTATCTTGACAGTGAAGGACACATTAAGACAACTCCTCAAAATGAGAAATTCTAGTGAAAGAATGAGTCAGGATTAAAATAACGCTTGCAACTCTTATACCTAATTATAATTCAAAAGTCCTCTGTGGAGACAATTAATACTGAGAAAGAGCTCATTCCCACCCATGGCCCACCATACCTAGAGAGGTAGAGAAGGTACCAAAGGACCAACAAACATTTACCTGCCATGTGTTGCTAGACTGATGGCTCAAAGGAATAACAAGTAGAGCTAAGAGGCTCTGTACTAGTAATGATGTGAAGGTCACATCAGCTGCCTGGCAGCTGATGTAATTTAAATGACTTGCACTGGAGTGGCTGAGCAGTAACCTGACAAATGCTCCACACGCTACCGCAGACAGGACTTAATCAACATCTGTATTTCTGCAATGACCATCTCAAATTGGCCTTGGATGCCACCACAAACCGAAAAACTGCAGATGCTGTGAAATTAAGCATATTTCACTAAGTCAGAAGTGGGATTTTTTCCAGCTTCTCTGTTTTAACCAACTGTCTAGGTTCTCAGTTAAGGCCAGAAATAAACTGGTTTTTATGAAATCTGGACCACAGTCTATAATCCAGGCAGGTTGTGTCAGATCTCCAGTCTTACTGAACCACAGTGTGTTGAGAACACTGCATTCACAGTTGACATTTCATAGCAAAACCAACTGAGGGACACAAAATCCACAGAAAATCTCTGTGCCCGTGGCAGCACTGCACACATGAACACATACTGTTACTTACCATAGTATGTCAGATATTCAGCTGTGTGCAGAAACGTCAGTGACACGAGCACATTGAAAACCCAGTTGACTCCAGAAGAACATGCGTTTCCTGTACTTCTAGCCCAAAGTGGATAAATTTCAGAATTCACAGTCCAGGGCATAGGACCCATCCCTAAGAATTGGGGAAAAAAGCTCAATCTCAGATTAATGGCTGGATTCAAAAGTAGATTTAACATGTAGCCTCACTATTTGACATTTTACAATTTTATAACTTAAATGTGAAAACAAGTGTTTGCTTACCAGGTGCAAAGAAAACCAAGTACAAAATAAGGCCCAGAAGTGCTGTCCAAGAGTATGGAGTTGGGCAGAAATTATATGCCCAAAACAAATCTTCCTTTTTGAACACCGTTTCATTTGAACACCTGAAAAAGAACAAAAAAACTTTGTATTGAATACTTTTCAGGGAAATTGGTGGCATCTCAACATAACATGGCAAGTAATGTCTTAGGAAAAGCTGAAAAATGTACAATTAAGATAAAAAAGCTTCATCCCTGTTAATTTATCAAGATCTTTGAGGAAAGTTCTAAATTCAGAAATGTGTTTTTTTCTCAATCCTGGTCTTAGGAAGAGTAATCAGCAAAACATTCCTGAATTTACACACTTGCCTTGTATTTGCAGACCTACATCCAACCACCAGTCTTTACTACACAAGTCGTGAAACCAAAACCAACAAGACCATGCACATGAATATCACACAGTGCAAAAAGAGCTGTAGCAGCAGGACTTTGAGCTAATGATGCATCCAAAGATTTAAGGTCAGATGGAAGTTAGTCCTTACGACCTTGATGAACTAACTATATGCTGCACACTTTGTATGTAATCAGTAATGTCTATAGAGGGTGCCAAGGTCAAGTGAAGTTATAAGGAAAAGAGGCATGTATTTTCTTTCCTACACAGTGAAAACAGTTTAGAAGAAGGCAGCATTTATAATTAACTACTGAAAAAAAAAGTGTCTCTATTCCAAGGACTATGTGAAAATTACAAATTTTGAGGAATAGGTATAAAATCAGGTATTTCCATCTGACTGCCAACAATATAATATATTTTAAAGGAATACTGGTGACTTTATTTTTTGTTACAATATTTTTTTATATAAGCATTTTTTTAAGAGACAAATCATGCAACTAGAGAAACTTTTCAGCTGCCACCACATCAATTGCTGCAGATGAAAATCCATGTAGTTTTAGGAGAGAAGACTTAAGCAGACACTACTCTTTCATATGCAAACAATGTTGTTTACTTGGAAAGAAGAAATCACAGAGAGCTGAACATCTGCCTGGGTTATGATTTCCAGATCAGCTGAGCACTTATGTGAAGGACATGACCCTCTCGACAGTAGGGAAACCAGAATGAAGATGCCGGCAATGGGTGATAGTTCGGCAAAAGGTTGTGAGATGGTAGAGCAACAGACACCCTGAAACGCTTCAGAGGATCTATTACCATTGCAGTTGACTTTCAAAAGAAAATTCAAACAAAACACTTCTCCTCTAACTTTTCTGTCAGGAAACAACCAGCTAGCCCAAGGTTGAGCAGGAATGTGCTTAGGACTGATGGCCAACCCACCACCACTCCCAGGGCAGAAATATTCCTTATGTCGCATTGTATCAAAAGGACACCATTTAAAGCAGGATATCACTGGGAAATCCCAGATCCAATTTCAGGACAGCTGGAAATCCAAAGTTCAAATACATTTAAAAGAGAAGTTAACCCAACAAATACTGGAAAAATGCACCTGTGAAACCCTGGGCAAACCCTAATGCTGTCTTAATGGCAGTAAGCTGTAAGATTTGCAGGTCCACCTTGCACTTGAGCAGCACCTGACCAACTGGAGAAATGTTGAGCCATGATGTGCTGCCGGCAACGCAGCCAGCACCAGTGTGCACCTCTCCACCCTTCCACAGCTCTGCCTTGCTGAGCTCCCCTGGAAAGGCCATCCCATCCAGGGCATAGATTCACTTTCAGTCTTAACATGAAAAACAAATAGAAAACAGGTCAATGAACATCCCTCTAAGAGATACATCCTTTGTGCCTGGATACAGCAAGCTCGTGGTCTCAGATGCTACATGACCACTGGAGCACCCATCAGCCTAAGACACTAGCAGCTTCCCTGACAGAGATTTTTCACCTTTTCTCAGCCAAAGGTGCTGCTCCCCTCCTTGCTACTTGTTTATCTTGCTTCCAGGTTCCTTCTTCTGTCACTTTGCTCTTTCATGGCTCAGCTCAGCATCTCTTTCTATGTTATGAGTGTGAGACATGGTTCATTCTCTGTTATTGTCCACCCTGATGTTTCCCTCCCACTATACATATCCCTCACTGCATTTAGGTTAAATCAGGTTTGAGCTGTGTCCCAGGTACATGCCATACAGAAGACTGTACTGTGCTAGAGAATAATCCATGTTTAAACTGTAAATTCCTTATGTGTTATGGAAATGGCATTTAAAAGATTAATTACTGAACACCCAGTGATCCTGTTGTGACCTCCTGCTCAGCCCTGTGGAGCTGCTCGCTCTGTGTCTGCCCCACTGCAAGATCAAAGGAGTCTCAGTTTCACAGTTTTATCATCACCACTTTTGCTTCATTTGCTGTTACTCTAATTTCATTTGCAGGTGTTTGTAATGAATACCAGCTGATGAGCATTTTAAAACATCTTTATGCTGAGATGGGCTTCTCCATTCTGCCCAGCCAGATTGGCAGCTCCTCAGAGAGGGCTCACGCTTTCTCTCAAACAATATTGTAAACAAAGACATACTTGGTTTATTATCTTGCATCCATCTCCATAACCAGAAACCAACCTGCTGATTCATACAGATATAACTGCAGGCAGGTCAGCATGTTTCCTTCTCCTGCCATCTTCCCCCAGGTGTGTCCTACTTTTGACAGAGTGGAACACAAATGATACAAGGGAAAAACAGATGTCTCCAAAGTCTCCTATGGCTGAAGCCACTCATCTGTTCTCTGCTGCCTGCCCATAACTGAGAAGAAATTTTTTTGCAAGAAAGCAGATTCAGTGCAATGAAACAGGAAAAACAGGACCGGAGACTAGATTTAATAGAAACCTTGCAGTAATGAATTGTGCTTGCTCATCATTCAGTAGTAAACCAGCATGGTACACAGACTAAAAGCAAAGACATTTGCATTTTCCAGCAACTTGCAGTGCTGGATATGTTAAAAAATAACATTCTTTTAAGGCTGGAGATTTGTTCAAGCTCTGCTATCATGCTAATTCTACTGCTATTTTACTATTTCCATAAGACTTACTATTTTCCTAAAGAATATATTAATAATTAGTATAATGTCCTGCATGAAGGGAGCATATATGATGGAAGTGGATGAGCAGCTACCCATCACTTCATGAGCTTAAACATGCAGAAGAAAATCACAGAATCATAGAATGGCATGGGTTGTAAGGGACCTTAAAAATCACCCAGTTCCAACCCCCCTGCCATAGGCAGGGACACCTTCCACTAGACCAGGTTGTTCAAAGCTCCATCCAACCTGGCCTTGAACACTTCCCAAGATGTAGAAACCACAACTTCTCTGGGCAACCTGTTCCAGTGCCTCACCACACTCATAGTAAAGAACTTCTTTCTAACATCTAATCCAAACCTAACTTCCTTCAGCTTAAGGCCATTCCCTCTTGTCCTTACATGACCTTGTAAAAAGTCCCTCTGCAGCTTTCTTGTAGGTCCCCTTTAGGTACTGGAAATCTGTCTACCGTCTCCCTGGAGCCTTGTTTTGTCCAGACTGAACAACTCCAACTCTCTCAAGCCTGTCTTCATAGGAGAAGTGCTCCAGCCTCCTGATCATCTTTGTGTCCTCCTCTGGACTTGCTCCAGCAGGTCCACATCTTTCTTGTGCTGGGGGCCCCAGAGCTGGACACAGCACTCCAAGTGGGTTCTCATGAGAGGAGAGCAGAGGGGCAGAATCCTCGACCTGCTGGTCACACTTCTTTTGATGCAGCCCAGGACACAGTTGGCTTTCTCGGCTGTGACTGCACATTGCTAAGTCACATTGAGCTTCTTGTGAATCAACACCCCCAAGTCCTTCTCCTCAGGGCTGCTCTTGATCCTTCCTCTGCCCTGCCTGTATTTGTGCTTGGGATTACCCCGACCCACATGCAGGACCCTGCACTTGGCTTTGTTAAACACATGTGCCCACCCCTCAAGCCTGTCAAGGTCCCTCTGGCTGCCATTCCTTCCCTTCAGTGTGTCAACAGCACCGTCATCAGCAAACCTGCTGAGGGAGCACTTAATCCCACTTTCAGTGTTGCCAACAAAGATCTTAAACAGCACCAGTTCCAGTGCTGACCCCTATGGAATGTTACTTGTCACTGGTGTTCACTTGGTCATTAAGTTGGTGACTGCAATACTTTGAGTGCAAACAGCTTACAAGTGAAATGATGCAGTCAGGTGACAGTGCAAGGAGTTGTATATACAATACGCTGGGTAATACTAATTTCCTTGATAATCAATATAAATTTTCCTAATACTTGAGCCAATTTGGTTGTACAATAATTCTGAAGTGCAACACTGAGAACCACAGCACGGGAAATGGCTATGAGTGACAGAGCACAGGCACAAGACAGAGACCAATTTGATTTTTCTCTCCAAATTCCATTAATTTTTGCTTTGCTATAGAGTGAGGACTGTGTAGCCCTAAAGACATGGCTTTTGCGAGAATTAAATGTTTCATTCTGAATAGTTCACATATTTTTAATATGAAAGCTATTGACTTCTCGTTGTCTTTTAAGCCCTTCCGAAGCATCTTAAATGGATTTAGTTCAGAAGTCTTAAAAGGTCAAAATTCAAATCAAGTCAGGCTAAGGAAATTACTTCTGAAGAATATCACTAATGTGATCATTCATCTCCCTAAAATGCTTGTTAAAACATGCATATTTCAAAATTACACATTCTGCTCTGAGATAAACTCTGACATCAGGTGCTAATGGCACTGAAAGATTGGAGAGCTAATTTACAGTTTCACTAATCCCTCATCTCTTTGCTCTGACAAGAGCAGAACTATTCAAGGACTGCTCTTATGCCAGACTTTTGTGCCTGGGTTATCAAGATGATGGTAATCTACAATTTGCCAACTTATTCTCAAGTGTAACACAAATACATTGGATTTAGAAAAAACCTCCTTTAAGGAGATTTTTAAAGTCTCCTGTGTACAGTGCTTTTATATTATGCCAATCCACTGAACAATATAAATTTATGCCAAGTTTATTGACTCATGTTTGCATCTGAAGTCTGTCATGGAAAGGACAGAGGACCAAAGCAACATAATTTAGAATAGCTGCTGTTTGGACTGAGGAAGGTTTCTGTAGAAGTGGGAATAACTTGTTCCCTTAGTTGTGGGAACAACTAAGGTTATTTATCCACGAATAATTACTCATCCTGTGGAAGAATCTGGACCTCAACATTTGGGTTCGGTCTCATAACTTCAAGCCCCTCTTCTTCTGCTAAAGACATTTAGTTGTCTGAACAAACCTCCAACTACCTTTAAATTACTTAGAGGACAAAATTTAGCAAGGTACCAGATGAACTGTATAATAACTTAGTGGTAGTCAGACATGTAACTAAGGAGAACTTTGGAAACCGCCTCTACCCTGTCCATCAAGTGGCCTCTCTAATCCACCCATATACATCCAAAATAGTTACATTAGCACAACCCACAGAAACCAGTGAAACCATAAGGTATAGTTTCACTATAAATCAGCATATTCTGATTTAAAGAAAAATCCCTGCTTCTTTTAAGTGCTAAATTTTTATATACACACATGGTAAAATGCTATCTAAAGTATCAAGTGAACTGCAACTCTTGACCTTAAGGCGAACAGATTAATTTAAACCTGACTAATGTCTCAATAAATAATTCCTAAGCTTTTTCACAATTCCCTAGATACTGGCTTCCATGCCTCAGAAGCTCCACGCATCTCCGGAGAAGTTTGCATTTATCACTCTGACTTTATAGTTTACACGGAGAAACAATTCATCCATTAAACCAGATGTTGCTAAAAATATGCAGATGAAGCTTCTTACACCAGATGATGGCATTGGGAAAAAAAACAAACAAGAAACAAGAAAGGAACAGATGCAGCCTTGAAAAATCATTCCCATAAAATTTCATGGGATTCAGCTAGACACTGCTTAACCTTCACTGCATAAAAATACCAGCAGAGTTCTGGACACTGATTGAAGCTTTTTGCAATAGCTGGCAAAGAATTTTTAAAATATTAGCACATGCTTCAAAAACTTCAAAAAATAGTTTAGTTCAAAGCAAGAACACAAATTGCACCTCAGCAGATAAAAAACTGTCTTTGTCATGCTGATGGCCCCTGCTACAGGATCTATCTGTTATTACTACAGACTTGATGATCTAGAGGGTCTTTTCCAACCTAAACGATTTCATGATTCTCAGTCATGCCAGAACACACACCTGCACGAGACTTAATACACTGTTCTGGCTTATGTCTGTTCCAGCCACCTGGTCACAGATGAACATAATTGTTTTAAGTTGTTTATTTAGCTAAAAATCATTAAAGAGTTTGAACTCAAACACTTGCATTTTCCCAAGCTGAGAAATTTCAGTTTTGTAACTGCATCTGAATTTGCCCAATAAATAAATTGCTGGAGCTGTTATTCAATCCGAATAAACTGAGTAACAGACTGAAAACAGGAGCAATTCTTTCCCAAGACCAATAGTTCTCAAAAATTAATCACATCAAAGGGGTTCTCAACTGTTTGTTGATCTGGATAATTCAGTACTTTTTTAACCACGTATTAGTGGATTCTGAAGGGTGGACACCTATACTAGTGCCTTCCAAGTCCTGCTTGGAAAAGGCCACCTCCAGGCCATGGGCTACAATTTCCTGCTTTGCTGTCACACCCAAGTGTTTCAAGCTTCATTTTTCATCATATCTATGAGGAGGAGAGAGAGACAAATCTCTGGTACTGTCAGAACACTGTCCAACAGGCTTCTCTCATCATCTTCCATGCATTGCTGACCTTGAGAAAGGTACTTGAACAGAAAAATGCAGAAAAATGTTTATCCCTAGTGTTAGAGCCCAACCATCTAAGATTTCACAGCAGCTGACAGCATCCATTAGATACACATGTACACCAACCCCAGCTACAGCAAACTTAAAAACTGGGAGCAAAAATAGGTATATACCGGGTTTTTTGTTATAGGAGACACAATTACCTTAGTCACACTACACAGAGATTGACTTCTTTTTCTTTGGAAGCTTTTTCCTACTCTTCCAAAGTATCAGATGTTAATAAAAGTGTCAGGAAACATCTGATGTCTCTGTGCTCTACAGAATGCCCTTCTCTAGTCCTAATTCTGATCCTGACTGGACACACTTGGTTTAGCCCAGTATAAATTAACTAGTAATAATTAAATTGTATGATTTCATAATAATAAATAATTCAAGTATTATATTAATAGTGCATAAACTTGTGAAAGGTCATACAAATATGAAACATAATCAACTGTTCACTTAACAAATACCTAGCAGTCATATGTACAGAATTTTAATGGGCAGAATTCAAATTAAAAACTGATCAAAATGCAAAATCCTAATTAGTTTTTAGCATAAGCATCTTAGTTGAATGTCACTGTCCTTCAAGCATTTTTGCCTATGATCATTTTAACTACTTCAATCAACAGATAACAGGTCAGAGTTTCAAAATATGGTATTTTGTGTTTCTTTTCATCATTGGACACTTTCAGGTACAAAATTAGCTCTTCAGCTGAGGGAAAACAAAAGAAGGAATATGGCTTATTTCTTTCACTTTTTAGTGAAATACATCAAAACTGCTCCGATTTTCATCAGACATGAAACAGAAGGCAAAAAGAAAGGAACAGAAAGATCATAAATATTGCGGTTTGCTTTTGTTAAAAAAATATCTTTTTGCATTGTTTTCTGGGAAAAGATTTCAAAATATTTTTATGCATATATTTAAACAAAATTAGTACCTTATAAAATAAGTTCATAGAATCATAGAA
>VYXB01002882.1:345492-365503 GCA_013397135.1 Pachyramphus minor | reverse complement strand
AAAAAAAAAAGTGAACAGGCTGGAAAATGTGTGTTAACTGAAGCTGAAATCATTTCCTTCCCTTCTGCACCAATATCTCTGCTTATTTTAAACTAAACAAAAATTAGCTGAAGTATCTTACATGCCTGATTAGTGAAGGTGTTATCCAAACTTAGAGCCTTCACCTGAGCACTTGCCCTCTGTTAGCACAGCCATGGCTGTGTTGGCATGAAAGGGCTGCAGAGCTTATTATTTGTGTATTATTTTGTGTTCTTGCTTTCATCTTGATACTGGTTTATCAGAGGGCAGCACAGCCCTGTTGTGCTGCCTCAACAATACCAGCTAAAAGCAACAAACCCAACAGAAATTGTTATTCTGGCCTGGGTAACAGAGTTTTTGTAGCAAACTTGCAATTAGAGACAATAAATGAAGGCAATGGTTATGCACGGATTTGTGGAAAGTGTAATTGGTCTGTGAGAGCATTATTAGCTACAGGGATGTAAAGAGGCAAGGAAAAAGTGCAGATTGGTGGTGGGATCACAGGTTGGAGGGCGAGGTAACGACAGGAAAACACATTTCACTGCAAACAGGGTACACATTCAACAGGAATCCTGCTGCACAATGACACCTGGACCAGGGGGCACAAGCTGTGGTCCAAGCACCCTCAGACTACAAGGAGACATCTACACAATCAACCAGCTTCCAGGAATAAGTGTGAGAAAACTGAATGAAAACACTGAAGTTACTGCCCAAAACCCACTTATTAAATCAGGAATGGGCTCAAAGATTCATAGAATCACAGAATGGTTTGGGTTGAAAGGGACTGTAAAGATCATCTTATTCCAACTCCCTGCAAAGGGCAAGGACACCTTCCACTAGACCAGGTTGTTCCAAGCCTTGTCCAACCTTAATTTTGATAGGTTTTACCACTTTTTCTACATTCAAGCACACAGGAAACACACAGAACAGTATTTGTAACAGCTTGTACAGAATTTGCCATAACCCACCAAATTCTGCACAGGCTATTGCAGTGCACCTTCCAACCCTGGTGCATGACTATCACATCTCCCATCTGACCTCAGTTTAAGAAGGCTTTAAATAGAAATATCATAAAGTGAGATAATGCTTATTGCTTTTGCTCTTGGAACAGTGATAAAGTCTTCAGGAAAAGCAGGTGGGAAGAGCTAAAAAAAGAAATATAAAGGCAAGCATAGGGCTGTAGGGTGACTAAAAATACCCTACTGTTGGCCACATTTCTTTAATTAACAGTAGTAATGGAGAATCATTAGGCTGCCTGCAATAAGAGCAAGAGTAAATTTGAGATAGAAGTGTCACTGTTTTCTCTTCTTCCACAAAATAGGGAGACAGAGTGGAGTCTTTATAAAAGACTTGATACAAAGCTTGATTTTTAATATGGAAGATATGAACTCCTTATTTCACAGGAAGAATGTTGGTGATTCATCTACTTCTTAAATGTTTCTCAGACAAATGGAAAGAGAAATCTGAAGAGAAAGCTGATAGAATAAGAAAGCCAAAATACTCACATTACCTGTCTTGGAAAGGCTCTGAGAGCAGTGCCTGGATCCAAATGAGAATTTCTAGAGAGTTCATACTTGTCTCTGAGCCAATACTGAGATTTTAGCCAAATGTTTAGATCTCTTTTGGTTGGAGAGATGTCTGAGGGGGCTAAGTACAACCTAGACCCTGCAGGCATGTGATGAATCAAGTTTAGCCAGGCCAGACCAGCAGTGGAGCTGTAGGCAGGACCTGTGCTTGCTCACAAGTGATGAGAAAGTCAATTATTATATTTAAATCACATGCATGAAGCAATTATATCATCTTTAAGATGATATAATGAAGAGAAAGTAAAGCTTTTTGTCCTATCAGAGAGCAAACCTGCAAAAAATCCATGTGCAGACAGAACCTCTGGAATGCAGGGAGTGAGACTAAAGTTACCACCTTCAGTTCCTTGGTTTTATTTTCCTGAAGACAGGAGTGTGTCAGCCTGGGACAACACTGCATGGAAGATGATCAAGACATATAAAGAGACAGGGCAGACTGCTAATTAGCTTGATGAGCTCATCAGCATGGAAAGCTAAGTTGATAATCACAACAGAACTCCGATTTTTTTTTCCAAAGTATGTGTGACTTTTAAATTACTGTACATGACTAAACCACACTACCCTGTAACACAACCCTACACATTTATGGGAAGCCAGATCTCACACTGGGGATGCACAGCAGGGGTGGAAGCAGAGATGGCAGCTCCAGTTTGGGAAGGTTTGAGGGGGGTCTGAGAAATGTGATAGACATGAAAACACAGCTCATCAACCTGTTGGCAAACCTACTCCACCCAGAAACTACAAGTTTAACAATACAAGTCCACCTCAGAGGATTAGTTTAAGATCCCTAAATGACAGTGGATTTGGGTTTTGAAGGAGTTTGTCACTGTCCAGTGGAAAGTTCTGTATGGCCACTTAAGCTCTGAGGTACTTCCATACCTTGTTTGTGAGAAGGGCAAATATTTGGGGAGAAAAGGGCTTTCTCTTCAAACACAAGACTGCAGCACACACTTTTCCTTCTTCTAATAAATGAACTTCTTGAATACATTATGCTTAAAGTTTCAAAAAGAAATCAAACCAGCAGCAGTACTGGGAGGACATGGATTTGGCCTGATTTGTGAAATCACAGCCCACCCTGCCCAAACACTAAAGCATCAGGGACACAAAGCCCTGTGTGTTACAGCTCCTTATTTTCCAGTGAGTTATGGCTCACTTGGAGCAGCACACTAATTAATACAATCAGAGGCAAAGTTTCAGAACTCTCCCAACAGCACACATTAGCATATCCTGCCCAGAGACTTGATGAAGTTCAAAGCTTATCTTGTAGCCTGCACGCTCCACGTTTGCTCAGAGCAGCAGCTGGCCAAGTGATCTCCCTTCTTCTCAAAGAGCAAAATTAAATTATATTAGATCATCCTCTCTCCCATGTAGAATTAAGATCGTGCTATGAAAACAAGCAAATTAGCTTTTGCAATCCTGTTTCTCACTTAAAGGCTGCAAGGCTGAGAAATGCTTTCTGTACTGAATTCAGCTGAATTGTAAGGGTGTGCTTGGGCTGTTTTCCTGGCAAGCTGAAGGGAAAAGTTTTACAGATTTGGCTCTCCCTGGGCTTCACGGTGTGACTGACAGATCCTGAGGGATGAAGCTAAAAAAGGGAACAAAATAGAAAAGTAATGAACACAAAGTTTTGACAAAAGCCACACAGAAATCACAGGATCACAGAAGGGTTTGGGTTGGAAGGGGCATTAAAGACCATCTCATTCCACTCCCTGTCATGGGCAGGGACACCTTCCACTAGAGTAGGTTGCTTCAATCCCCTTCCAACCTGGCCTTGAAGGTGTGATAAGAGCCATAGTAGTGAGATTTGAAAGCTTCTTGGTTTGTTGCTACGTAAAAACACTGAGGAGGAAGAGAGAAAAACTTAGTTCCTAACTTAGTGAGCTCAGCTGAGAACATGAATGTTGCATGAGAAGAAAAGCTCAGAGCATAAGAGAACAGAAATAAAAATATAGGGACAAGGATTTTTCAGATCTGAAAGCTGGGCTGAAAAACAACAAATGTTTATGGATGGAGGATGAAGAGTTTTAGTTCAGATCAGGGACGCCAGATGCCATATAAAAAACCCAAACAAGTACACAGCAGTGGAAAAAGTTCAAAGGGGGCCATGCAAATGAGATCCTACATTTCAACTGTAGTTTCTAGAGCTGATTCACTGCACACCAAGCTGTGAGGTCAGTTGGCACAGACACATTTAAGCTGATAAAAACATGTCCCCATTAAGTTACCAAGCTGCAGCAATCAGACACACTCCAGAAAACCATCCCATGCAATCTGTTCTAGATGAACAGCTAATGAGAACTAAGCTAAACCACTTTTTTCTGGTTATGATTCCTCCTTTGAATATTCCCATAACTATACTGGAAGCAACTTAAACCTATAAAACTGAAAGGGGGAAACACATTCGTCTGCTGTGGACAGATGGAGTAGTAAAACTGGCCATGAGAAAGCACAGCAATATCCCTGGTACATCTTCACTCCGTCACCCCAGACTGCATCAAAATTAGCAAGAAGTTAATTTAGCTTATAGTTTGTTTGGTTTTTTAATACCTTGATGATATCCTATTAGGCTGGAGGTGATGGAGGAGGTGATTTGGGTTTTATTGCCAAGTTTCTTCACAGCTTGATCTTCCCTACTAGATTATAAGATGAAGATAGTAAAGAAATACAAAAAAGTCTCATATACACGGAAAACAAGAGGGATGGAGTGAAAGGAAGCTTTTGGAGTGTTTATGTTTTCATGTGGTATCTGAATGATGAGTTTATGGAGCAAACTGACTCCTGAGGAGGTTTCACTAACAGTTATCCAGTGACAATGATAAACACATTGCTTAAAGCTTTACTAACTTGCATATTAGAGTCGTGTTGCAGAAGTAAATTAAAAAATGGAAGTGCTGCATGAACTTTCAGTAAATAAAACATTTGCTCTAAAGCATCTTGAAATCAATCAGGAACTGCTCTGCTGGTTCATGGCTCTGAAGACAGCAGGGCAATCACTGCCTCCAAGTTAGTTCTTCCACTCCTGCTGCTGTGTGTGCCAGGGCTGGGTGGGAGGGTTGGATAAAACATCCTGACTCTGCCAACTATCCATAAATAGATGGTATTTTCAAAGATCAAAGGGATGTGGTGACATCTTGAGCATTAACAATCATTTTGTTTCAGAAGAATTAGATGAACCAAGAGGACATCTGTGATGTAGGTCTCCTTTTCTGCTTCCCTTACTGCACTCTCCTGATCAACACCAATGTTTCCTTCATGTTTGCACTGAAAGTAAATTCAAAGTAGGAGATCAGGAGAAAAAAGTCTGCACCATTAGAAGCATAAACCCTCTGTGTGGTGACAGTGAAGGATCTCTGTCCATCCATGCAAGGCTTACCCAAAGTAGCCAGGGTGAGTGCTGCCAATAAGGGCTTGACACCTCTCTGTATTTATAGGCATTTTGCTCATAAAAAGTCAAGCATTTCTCCAGGTAAAAAGGCTCCATTTCCTGTGAATTCCCTGTGACTTGGCTGGTGCCATTTTTACTGCAGCTGCTCCCTCAATTGAGAGTTCACGTCACGCAACATGACAGGGAGAAAAAGAGCCCATGAGAATTCAGTGAATACAACTTTTCATTTGAAAAGATCCTCAAACACACACAATTGCTTTCTTTTGCTTAATTTTCAACATTCATAAGCATAATTGCATTTATTTTTCTAGTCAATACTGAAAACAAGTGGTAATTTGTAATATTACAACTTGACATCTCAAAGGAACACAAGCACAACAATTCCTACTCCCTTCTAAAAGAGGTGAATGACATGCAGGAGGTTGGAGTGCCTGTGCAGGCAATGCTTACAATATTTTTCCCCAAGGGAATATATTAATATTGTTGCTATCAACTTCCCTTTGTACATGTATAAATGACTTTTGGAAAACAGACCTCAAAGCCAGCATTTTTCATGTGCCAAATCCCATGCACTAAATATCTAATACAGGCAATAACAAATGCTAATATTTCCTAAGCATGAAAAATGAACTCTCTTTTCCCCACAAATTCTCAAAAGCAACAGTTCTCACTGGAAGAGTGATCAGAGGTTGTTATTGCCATTCCATCAAACAATCTGTATCCTTCTAATTAAACAGCAAAGCATCTGAAAATCTGCTTATTACTGCATCCTGTTTACTTTGAAGCTGGTGGAAAGCTTTCCAGTTATTTCACTATGCACTCAGTAGGGCCTATGGTAAAGGAACTGCAGTAGTTAAATAATTCTTAGCACTGGAATCTCAGATGCTCAACCACAGCTTTGTACTCAGATGCTGGAAGTTTGTTAAGTGGTGTGATGGTTTGTGACAGGAGTTATAAAAAAAAAAAGAAAAAAGAAAGAAGATGAGACTTCACTGGGAAAAAAAGACAAATGGGGGAAAAAAAAAAGGAGTGCATTAACCAGACAATGCACTGCAGCACACAGTCCCTCTAAGAGATTACACCTAGTTCCCACTGAATTTAAGGGATTTCAGGAGAATTCCACTGACTCCATGTTAAACATNGAAAGAAGATGAGACTTCACTGGGGAAAAAAAGACAAATGGGAAAAAAAAAAAAAAAAAAGGAGTGCATTAACCAGACAATGCACTGCAGCACACAGTCCCTCTAAGAGATTACACCTAGTTCCCACTGAATTTAAGGGATTTCAGGAGAATTCCACTGACTCCATGTTAAACAACTGCAAAAAAGCCGAAAAGTCACACTGAGTTCCCAAGGCTCTGCTATTAAAGCTCCCAAGGGGCTGAGCAACAACCTCAACACCACTTGCTGCCTTTCCTGCATCCTGCCCACCCTCTGCTTTGAATCCTTATTAATGCCTCAGTTGCTTTCTTGGAACAATTCTGAGCAGCAATTTTGTCTGTGATTAACCCAATATCTCCTTTTGTAAATCCTTCTCTGTCAGCATTTGACTGTTCATTCATGACCTTTTCCCTCCCTTTTCCAAATCTGGCCTGTCCTAAATTTGGCCATCTGCCCCATGCAGGTTCACGGGTCATTCTTCTCTTGGAACTTCTTTCCTGCTAGGCTTGTCCATCTCTATCCTGCTAAGCAACCCTCCAGGATAAAGAAAACATACCCTGTGGAGAGGAGGGTCACAGTCCAGGAAGACAAAAATATATCAGAATTTTGTATACTTCAAAATTCACTCCTGAAAGGTTGTGACAAATGCCTGAACTCTCACTAGACCTGCAATATTCCCTAATCCTGTCAGTTCCTTCAACATCACTTGAATCTGAATTTATCTGTTCCTTCTGATACTTTTGTTCCTACTTTAGTCACTGCTTTTCCTCTATTCTTTAATATCCACTAAGTTCACATTTATCAATTTTAGTATTCCATCTTTGCTAGAAGGACATTCCCCATCCCTCATTCTGCCTGTGCACCTTGTTTACTCCTGTAACCATATTTATTTCAATAGAATTTAAATTGAAATTCATCTACTTGGAAGAAGTCTCTCTTCCTTCTATTTCCCAGCTCGTGAAGCTCTTGAAGTCTTTCATGAGAAATATTTTTCCATTGGTGTGGCTGTACAATTCCCTAACTTGGCCAAAACCAGGTTTATTAACACTTGGCATCTGGACAGTATATCCTAAAAGAGCTCCAAATAACACATTATGAAAAATAAAGGGTGTGTGTGAGATGCTGAGAGGCATCAGCTCCTGCTGGAGCCAAGAGGTGCTGAAAAAAATTAATGTTTCAGTGCTGAAACTATGGAGGAAAACCAAGTACAGCAGCAGGTTCCTGGTCCTTCCTCCCTGTGTGGTGCTGAGGGATGTCACAGCAGTGCTTTAGAAGTGCCATGGCCTCACTAGTGGTGATAATGGAAAGGTCCTGACACCCACAAACAGCTCTGTTTCTGGCAGCTCTCACAGAACAGGGGCAGGGACAGAGTGACAACAGTTCCAATGTACCATTTAACACATCAAGGTGCAGGAACTCCACGTGTTCCCAACAGGCAGCAATTCCCTTCAGGGTCATTACCACGCTTCCAACATTCTATCAGATTCCTTTGATACCGGTTCTTTATGCCCTGTGAGCTCAGAGAAGGCTGCACATCCTTGCTAAGCTTGATTTCAGTACCCAAACACCACCTACACCGAAGTGGAAAGATGCTCCTGCTGACTTTTCACAATCAGCACGTGAGGAGAAATTCTCTCTCACCTTTACAGTGTGAATGACACAGTATTAACACCTGAGATATAATTTCCTTTCAGCAGAAGGCCTCCAGAGAGGTAAATGTTCTTAATTAAATCAACTCTCACATCTTAAGTCATGGAATAAAAGCTAAGTAGTTAGCTAAGTGTGAGATACTTAATTTACAGGTCTGCAATTTGCCACGTGCTCAGGTCAAACAGTCCCTCACTGTTTCTCTTCCACCCAAAACTCGTGCACCCAATCCCAAAAGAAAGGTTTTACTTGGTGTTAGAACACAGGAACACAACAGAGGAAGTATTTGGCAAGAACTGCTCTTAAAATTAAGTTGTTACCTTTCTGAAATCAATTTAATGAAAAAGATGCAACTGCTCATGGTCTTTGTTGATGACTTTCCCTGCCCAAAAAAGTAAAATTGTCTGCACATGCAGGTAGATTTACTTACTGACAGCCCAGACCTGATATGAGATAGGCAAAAAATCTGGGTGACAACACATTCTCTGAGGGACAGTTAAACCCCATGCTGGGCTTTAGGGAATGATTTATAGGAATGGCTTAGGTCTGGATAGAGCAAAACAGAGCAATTCAAGGCTGTAGTGCAGAAAAAGTTCCCTCTGATTGCTTGCAAGGTTACATTCCTCCCAAAGCTATGTTCATAAATAGGTCGAAACAGCACACTTTCCTGGAACTCTAAACATTGGCATGTACATCCACTAAAATAAATCCAACAACTAAGCAATCAGCCTCCCCCAAAAAACTCAGGTTAGCATAAAATAGGGATGAAATGCTGGAAATGGGGAAGAATTATTTACAACTCTAGGAAAGAATTCTGAAACACAGACATGAAGCTGCAGAGTAAATAGCAAAATAAAAACACACTGGGGAAACTTTCCAGAGAGCCCTTTCTGTTTAGACCTTCACAGCTGAGAAGTGACTTGGAGCTCATTAACAAGCCCCAGACTAATCTATTTACTTGTATGGAAGTGAAAAGAGTGGAGAGAAACATATTTGACTCATTCTTAGTAATTTCCCCTGCATAAAATATTTTTTGGAGGGAAAAAAAAAATATACAGACAGCTGAGCCAAAACTCTTTCTCCCTCTCAGACAAAATTGGATGGTGATTCATCATATACACAGATGAATTTTAATTTATTCCTTTAACAAGTTTCTTTGTGTATTTTCTTGTAAGCGAGAATTAATACACTCAGACACGGGGAAATGTTAATTTTATGGCATCGCCTTCCAGATTTACAAATGTTGAGTCTAACTCCTGTTGGCTCTCCTTCAGCAGCAGGAACAAAGCCAAGTGTCTGCCCCACACACAGAAGGTCTCTGGCCTTTGTGCAGGTTAACACTAACTTCCCAGCTCCAGAACAAAATGAAAGCATCCTGCCCATCCAATGTGGGCACTGATGGACAGTTATTACCTTCCTGAAGGAAAGCTGTTGGATAATTATTCAGTCCTGCTGTAACTCCATGGTGCCACTCACAAAAAGGGGAAGGTGACAGCAAAGTATTTGGCCCATCAGACTCACATAAAACTTCCCTCAGTTCAGTGGAGCCCAAGTAGGATTTAGCCATCTGGAATTCATGGATACATCCTGCCTGTGATGTTTGCCTGCTACATGAGCAACACTAATGATGATGATCCTTCTGTTCTTCCAGTGACAAGCTCAGACATTCCTCCAAGTACTGGGACAAACACCTGCTTAGATATGGGAAGAGCCCCCATCCCTTATCCCTGCTGCAAGAGGAGAGACAAGGACTGCTCTGATTTCTCAGTGAGGTGGTGCCCTGCATTCAGGGGAATGATGAGCTGCACACACTGGAAGCTCTTGGGCAGAGTTCACTCCAGTGGCATATGGGATGCAGAGTCCACAAGGCAGCACTTGGGACACAGCTGTGCCTGGAACCTGCCAACTGTTATCTCAAAGCATCACCACACAGATGGGGGGTTACACTGGACATTAGGGAAAATTTCTTCCCTGGAAGGGTGGTCTGGCATTGGCACAGCTGCCCAGGGCAGAGGGGGAATCACCATCCCTGGAAGTGTTTAAAAGATGTGTGGATGTGGCACTTGGAGATGTGGGTTAGTGGTGGCTCTGGCAGTGCTGGGTTAATGGTTGGACTCGAGCTTAGAGTTCTTTTCCAACCTTATGGATTTTATGAATGATAAAAATGAATCAATTTCTATCACAAAACCACCTTTCATCAATGACAGATTTGGCTGCTCTTTGCACAAAACCTGTGGAATAAGGATGCAAAGAGAGGCTCTTTGCACTCGGTAAATAACAAGTGTTGGCATTTTGAATACCATAACTTATTCCAAACATTTTCCTTATCCCTAAATTCTTAATAGCTACGATTCTGTTTTCTAGACAAATAGAAAGCAACTTAAAGAGCAATTCAGCAAGAAACAGAAGTGATATAGAAATCTACATCTATCTATATATATGTACACATACACAATTCTAGTGTAAGAAATATTGTGTATTTCTGTGAAGGAAAAGTAGCACTTGCAGTGCCGATTTCCATAGACAAAAGGAAGGGACCCATCAGGCAGATGGGGTGAGACCTTCAGCCTCTGTGCTGATTGTTTATTTGCTCACTTGGAACTGGGAAACTTCACAAAAGTAAATTTGGGATTAACAGCAAAAAATGCAGCTGTGCAAATGCACGAGACACGATGCCTTTGTATCCAGATAGAATTGTATTTAATACAATTAAAGTAATTACTTCAGTCTAGTCAGCCCTGGCTAAATCTCCATTGTAGTTAATTAGCAAATAATGGTAAAATACGTTGAACATTAAATGTTTAATGCTTTCATTATTAATATTATTCTTGCAACTGATGCAAGAGCAGCCAGGTCCAGGTTCTTTTAAATGCTGCAATGTGGTAACATGGAAAATAAGACCAGTGCTTTGGCCTGGTTGGTTTACACACAACACATTTCCTTGTACTAACCCAGAATCTGCCCCCAAAAAACCCCCACAGAAGAGCTCAAGTCCTGCTTTCATAGAATCACAAAATGGTTTGGGATGAAAGGGACCTTAAAATCACCTCATTCCACCCCCTGCCATGGGCAGGGACACCTTCCACCAGCCCAGGTTGCTCCAAGCCCCATCCAACCTGGCCTTGGACACTTCCAGGGATGGGGCAGCCACAGCTTCTCTGGGCAACCTGTGCCAGGGCCTCCCCACCCTCACAGGGAGCAGTTTTACCACCAAGGAAATAACTTCTGTGATCCCACACAAACCAAAGGATCACATCCATCTTACATCATCTGACAGCAGCACATAAAGACTGAACATTTACAGGAAAAGGGGAATGAGAATGGCAAGTTGAAAATAAAGGTGTGCCAGAGAAATGGACTTGCTGTACTTTGAACTTCTAGAACAGAATCAGTCTTGTGTGTGGAAACACACAATTTCAGGCAAATACCCCCAAAAAAGATAAAGTAATGACTGAAGGCATAGGGAAAGAAACAAGATGCTGAATGAAGAAAGGTTAAAAGGACTGGATCACATTTAGTTCTGCAAAATAAAGATTTAACTGCACAGAACCACATAAGGGAGGGTATAAGAGAGCAACAACTGATGGTTCTCCTCAGTCAAAAACAGGTGAAAAAAAATGATGAGATGAAGCCATAGAAAGGAAAATGAAGGGCTGAGAACCTTTCTAATTCAAAGAGTGGAAGGAGCAGCCCAAAGCTGGAGAATACTCATCACTGAGGGTATTCAGGCTTAAGTAAACACCCATCTGTTAAAGAATATTTTGTTACAATCACTGCTGCTATTGTGCAAGGAGGTGGAACCAGAGTCTCACCGAAGTCTGGGGGTTGGATACCTACAATTCCTGTCTTTCACATTTTGAAACATTTATTCAGAACAACAAACATCTGGTTCTTAATCCCTCAATTAACAGTGTTTCCAGCCCGAAGGAATTAATCACAGAATTCATGGGAAACAGTTTATTTGCTGGCAACGGAGTAAAACAAATTGCCTACAAACTTCTACATTGCTAATGGAGCAGTTTAATTGCCTCTTTTTTTTTTTTTTGACATTTTAATTAAAAAAATAAAGCCTAGAAAGACATCCCTGAGCAGAGACCTTTGCAGCAGTGTGTCAGTAGAGAATTACACAGCTCTAGGGACTCAGGCTCTCACTCACAATACTGACCTCCTTTGAAGAGCACTCGGAGATCTAGTGATGAAAAGCACAGTAAAAAGTGCTAGATGGCATCATTAGTATTCAGGAGGACACAATTCTGTGGCTTCGTTGAATTTAAAGGGATCTCCTGGTACTTTGGAAAGCCAAAATGTTTTCCAGAGGGAAGAGCTGACCGGGGTAGGGGCTGGCTTTGCTTTTTGACAATGTCTCCCAGCAGACTGACTTAGTATCATTGAACCAGCTTAATGCCTGCTCATTTTTTGGTTTTACCATTTCCACAAGGTAGTATTTTAATCTATTTCCAGCTACTAAAACAAGGCAGTATTTAAAATACCATCCCAACAAAGGACATCTACACAACTGTGTGTGTCCTCACAGAATCACAGAGTGCGCTGAGTTGGAAGGGACACACAAGGATCACCAAGTCCAACCCTTAGCCCTGCACAGGCCCATTCCCAAGAGTTACATCATCATCCAAACCCTCCTGGAGCTCTGGCAGCCTTGGGGCTGTGCCCACTGCCCTGGGGAGCCTGGGCAGTGCCAACCACCCTCTAGGGGAAGAACCTTTCCCTGAGATCCAACCTGACCCTGCCCTGACACAGCTCCAGCCCTTCCCTGGGTGCTGTCCCTGGTCCCCCTCAGAGCAGAGCTCAGTCCTGCCCCTGCTCTGCTCCTCCCCAGGAAGATGTATCTGCACTGAGGTCTCCCCTCAGTCTCCTCTTTTCCAGCTCAACATCCCAAGTGTCCTCAGTGTGTGTCCTCACACAAGTCAAGGCCCTTCCCCATCCTTGTTGCCCTCCTTTGGATACTACGAGCTTAATATCTACCTTATTCTTCTTCTGCAGAGACCAAACTGCCCCAATATTCAGGTGAGGTTGCCCCAGGGCAGAGCAGTGGGGCCAATCCCCTCCCTGATGCCCCCAGGACAGGGTTGGCGCTCCTGGCTGCCAGGGCACTGCTGACTCAGGGACAACTGGGCACCCACCACGGCCCTTTCCCAGCAGTGTTTTCCATGATCTCATTCCCAGCCTGTCTGTACATCCCAGGGCCAGAATCCAGCACTTCTCCTTGTTGAGATTCCCATGGTTGGGGATTGCCCAGTGCCCTCATTTGTTGAGGTCTCCCCACCTTCCACGGAGTCAACAGCTCCTCCCATTTCTTCTCAGAACCCTCCTGGCACTCCTGCCACCCCTCTTTGATACCACCTTGAACCCTGCTGCTCTCAGCTGCTGTGGGGAAATTAAATCGAATGGAAAGTCCATCATCACATGGTCCAGTACTCTGGCTTTAAACATTTCCCTGCCTGTAAGAGTAGAACGTGCTGTTCATCAGTTTATTCACCTGGCTGTGCCCCTGGATGAATTTTAAAGTAAACAACTTTTGTTCTCGGCAAACAGATTTTCAAAGAGTAACCAACACAATGTGCACTATGGGTCTATCCAGCAACAGACTCTCAATAATAGCTCTGAACATCTCCACAAGCTTCAGGGAGTCTAATTGACCACTATAATTTACTTCAAGGTTGGCAGCATTGGGACAGCTCTTGAAAACATGTTTTTTGTTACTAGACCCTTCTGTACCCATTTGCCACGGCCAATCTTTTCACACCTACTGATTTCGCCTTTTGTTCCCTGAGAATAGTCCTGAGACATCAGTCACTAACAGGAGGAACTGACTCATTTCTCCTCATGCTCCCTAAAGTACTTTTAGATAACATCTCCTTATCAGCACGTTCCAATTTGATGGCTGTTTTACCTTTGCATCTTCCTTCAACAAAGCTTTCTGTGTTATTATTTGTTGTCTAACCTTTATTAAAATTGCAGCTGCTCTAACATCTTTAGATATTTATTAGTGACACCAGATATCATGGAGAGGGGGAAAACACAAAGCCATCTATTTATTTAGTTTTGAAGAAATATTTCTGAAAGCTTTGTTTAAAAGAAATTACATTTTAATGTTTCGGGATTAGCTTTATGTTGGATTTTTTATTCCCTGTGTGTGTGTGTGTTTGAGTTTGGCGTTGGTTTGTTGTGTTGTTGTTGGTTTTTTTTTCATCATGCCATTCTAGACTGGTTTTTGTCTATTGTTGTTTAGATTGCAACCTCTGTGAGTCTGTTGATCTCTCCACAGTTCCAGCGCACTTCAGATGACAACACACCTTCACAGGGAGGAAAGGAAGGGTTTATCTTAACATTTAGAGTTGACCAAATATTGAACTCATACAGACCAGGCCATATAAACCTTCCCATTTGTTCCAGATTGCTAATTGCATCAAAACTGTGTATGTTCCTATTCCTTCAGATCACTCTGCAATCACTTAATTCCCAGACCTGTAGTTTGGTCTTTACCAGGGACAAGGAACAGGATGCAACAAAGTGGAAGTTGAGGAACCACAGAGATAAAACTCACTAAAAACACAACATCCAGAATCACGAAATAAATTCTTCCAGACAAGACTAAAACCTGCAACGTTCATAATTAACTCCTTTGGGGATCAACTGGGACCAGGTGTTACACACTTTGAAGGATAAGTTCCAGTAATAAAATAATTTTAAAACCACAGAACTTAAACAACCTTCAGCTGGTGTCTTGTGTGCTTGTTTCTCCTGACAAGAACCCAGGGCTGGAGTCTGGGCTGTCTGTCAGTGGTTCCAGGGAGCTACTGTCGTATCAGCTCAGCACCGTGTCCTTGCCAGGCAGGCAGCAATTACCAGACTCTTATCCCAATAATTACAGGCAGAAGAATAGCTCTTGAGCAACATTATATTCCAGCTCTGCCATGTAGCTCATGCTCTCACTGTGGAATGCACAAACCAGAACAAATATTTCTTTTTTAGGAGGGAAATCAAAGCCTTAACTGGTTGCTGAGGTCTGTTTGTCACTGTGGGCCTCCAAAAGTCTTGTGCTGCTATTTTAGGTGGCAACCAACAGAGACAAAGTAGGTTTTTGAGAAAACTTTAGTGTGTCTTCTTAAACCAAGCTCCTTCTCAATGTGAACAAAGCATTCCAGAGCACTTCTGTTAAGGCAGGAGAATTCATTCCCATGTACAACATGATGGTACCTTCCAATGAGTAACAAAACTTGGAAATCATCATCAGCTCTTCCCAGAAAATTCCAATTATCACATGGAAGACTATGATATTCTTAATATATATTAACAAATTAGGAATTCTGGTAACTCTCTGCTGGAAATGTTTTCCTTGCATAAGAAAATTCCCCTGTCTGAAATCCCACCTAATCAAGCCCTAGCTACAACTTATTCTCTAAAAATTTTCTTGGTTTTGTCAGAATTAGAATATAAAGCAACCAGTTAAGAGCTAAATGGTAACTGGAAGGTCCAATACTTCAGACATTTCAAAGCTTCACTTTTCCTGGTCTCTCCAACGTGCACCTCCCCACATAAAACAACTGAGTGATCCTGAAACGCTCAAAAAGCTGAACAAACCTTGAAATATTAAATCCAAAACATTTCCTCTCTGTTAAATGAGAAATAAAAGTGGAATAAGGAATGCAAAACAATTCAGCAAGGATATCAAATGGCAAATATTGTATAAAGCCATCTCACATTTATGAACTCCGTTATCAGATTATTTTAAACACAAAAGTCATCTTTTTATCACTGAATAAAATCCTGCTGCCCTGTTGAGGGTACCCAGACCCAGCACACACTCATGAAGGAATAACAGCTGATTCTCTCCAAGAATTGCATCTCCCTGCTGCTGCTGGGACATCTCACTTACCAGTTGGGACAGCAGGATCCATTGTTGGCTTTTCCCAGGTATTGATCTGCTCCCAGGTAAATCCATTGGTTCCCAAGGCGACGCTGTAACCACAATTACTGTAGTGCTCATCAAAGGAACAACCACCTAAACCCAAGAAAAACAGAAACATCACTGAGTTAATTATTTCTGTCTCTTTATGGTAGGTCATTTACCTTTTTTGTACCCACACTTAAATAGGAAATATAAATAAATAAAACCAATTTCCTGAACATCATTTTTCAGGCAGCAGCAAAGGTGATGTCTGGAAAACTTTTTTTTTTTCTTTCCACATTTTATAGCCATTGGAAGCCCTTGTTTTCTTCCCTCCACAATACTATTTCTTAGATCAATGCCCTTTATTTCAACCTGTTATTTTCAAGGACAACAGTACATGGTACCTCCATGCAGGAATATTTGCATAATCCTCCAAGATTCCTCTTAAAAATTCCTCTTAAAAAAGAGGAAGAAAAAGGAGTAATGCAAATAGCAAACAAGGAGAGCATCACTGTTGCTACAGTGAAACCTCACTTCTTTTTGCCTTTAAGCCTTGATCATCTTAATCTGGCTTTAACCATGTCTTACACACAACATAAAACCACAAATCACAGTTTCCTCAAGGTCTTTCCAGTCAGTATTTCTGAGAACATCATTTCTCGACAACAAGAGAAGCAGCAGCAGCAGATGGCAACTGGCATTCACACCTTCCAGACTGTTGACTAAGAGATCTTTACTGCAATTCCTGAAATACTTGGAAGAAGTTAACTCTCTTAAATAACTTGGCAGCTGCCTGGACACTTGTGAATCAAAGGAAATCCAGGAACTGTGGAATGAAAGTTCATATTCTGACACAGATCTTTGAAACTTGCATCAATTCAAGCTATTTTATTCCCTAAGATATCCCTACACTGGTGTCCCTGACATTACCTGATGCACATTCCCCTTCTCATCCATCCATCCTAGTGTGCCAAATATATTTCACCACTGGATCCACCTATGCAGTCTGGCTCCCTGAGTTTAGAGACCTGAATCACAGCAGGAGTGTCCCTGTAGTGCTTTAGTTTTCTCTCAGGGGAGCAAGAATCATTTTTCTCTGCAGATTCCAGTCCTCCAAAGTCAACTAAAGCCTTCTTTACTTTGCACCCCTATGCTCTGGCTCCCAAGAAACCCCAAACTTGTCTCATCTCCTGCAGAACTCTCCTAAGTTACAAACACAAATATCAGTATTTATTAATTCCTTAGTCTGTTAAAGGATTTTATGTGCACTCCAAACACAACTGGTTTTCTAAACAAAACTTCTACGAAACCAAGCATTGCTATGTGAGTATATACTGGAAGGATTTGTTGTGTAGAGTACCTGACACCCCAAAATACTCTGTTGCTAAAGTTTAAAGAGGTCAAACTCATCCTAAAAAAATATCAATTTTATATATTGCATATTTTCATTGTACATAGAACTCACTATAGTTGATTTTATCACCCTTGCAAGCTTGCCTCAGTAGAGTTTCAGCAAATATTTCTGAGTTTTCATGATTTTACAATATTTTAATAATTCTTGCTTTAAATTTACTGCACTTGTGAAGCTCCTCCAGCTGTCAAAACAAGCAGGATTACACTTCAGCTTCCCATAATTTTTTTTAAAAAAATAATTTAGGGGAAACAGTTCAAAATTAAAAAAAAAAATCTAAGAGAGAACACAGAAATTCTGGTTTGTGTGGGAGTGAGCACTGCATCTGAAAGTCACCTTTATCACAGCGAGTGGGTATGAGAGACAATATCAAATACTCTGCTCTCAGCCTCCACATTCTAATTGTGAGAGATTCACTTTAGCATCACAACTTCAGACACAAACCACCCTCACAGGATCAGGGGCGTCCAGGAGCTGTTACTTTGAAGGAATTGTAAACAAATTCTCTGATGGAGCCCAATATTTACACGTGGTCTTCTGTACACAGAGAAAATTGCACAGGAGCCACTACAAAGTCCCTGAGGCAAAACAAGCCAAGAGCAGCAAAATCTGGGGTAGCAGTGCTCATTTAACAGGAAATGTAATTGTCATTGTCTTGCCATAACCAGCTAAATAGGGTATTTTACCCATGCTGAGGAAGGAGAAGTTGGAGGAGCTGAAAAAGGGATACAGTGAGAACTTCTGGAAACTAATTGGGAGTTTCCAGTGATAAGAGACAACACCTGAGGAAGCTTTAAAGTGCCTTGTGTGAAAGTCAAAGCTAACCTTGTAGTACAGGTGAATAAGGAAGGGAAAGATAAACCATGGAGAGCCTTGAAAGCAGCAGCAAGATACCCTCATTTCAAAGAAAAGAGAACCCTCCAAACACAGAGTGACAGAGCAATAGGCCAGGAGGATTCATTTACTAGAAGCAGCAGATTTGGAATCTGGAGGTGAATTTGCAGGAAATGAGGACAAGGAGGACAAGCTGGAGTCAATTTTAAGGGTTCAGACAAGCACACTGGGTGTGTGAGGCTTGGGGACCAAGAGGGGGGCAGTGGCCACCTGCTTCTTGCTCTGGTGTGTCAAAGGAGAGCAGAATCAAAAGTGAAGCAAAGACTCAGCTGGGACCCAGGGCAATAGTGACTTGGGAGCTAAAGAGTCAACAACTCCTCTCTTCTCACTATTAAAGTGTGTGTTGTGGAACAGGACACAAGAAGTGGAAGGAAAGTATCACAACTTCCAGAATATCACAGGTTTTGGGGTCACTCTAATAGACATGGAATCACAGAAGGGTTTGGGGTGGAAGGGACTTCAAGATCATCTCATTCCGCCCTCCTACCATGGGCAGGGACACCTTCCACTATCCCATATTGCTCCAATGCCCGTCCAGCCTGGCCTTGGACACTTCCACAGCTTCTCTGGGCAACCTGTGCCAGGGCCTCACCACCCTCATTGTAAAAAATTCTTCCCTATATCCAATCCCTGGTAAAGCCACTTGGTCACAGTGACCTGTGTTCATATTCTGTCAAATCACAGGTGGCCTTAGTCCTGTCTTTTCTGCAGAACTTGGGAGATGTGGCATTACATCTTCACTTAGAGGCAGCCAGGTTCAGAAAATCAGGAGATTTTAAGTGTCCACTTAAGTAGGAACAGTAAGGAGCAGTGTGTTCCTTTCAGCTCAATATTCAACATTTCCTAAGACACCTTATCTCTGTTCATACTTAACTGTAAGCTACACCTAAATATGCAGGAACATAAAGATGGGAAAAAAGGTCAGATCCATCCTAACAGAAAATCATCCACTGCTGAAATCCATTTGAGATAGAACAGGGCTATTCATTAACATTAAAAAAAGAAATAATCCTCAAACTGAAGGAAAAAAAGATAGCACTCCATGAATTTAGATACCAGGTTTGCATGTTTTCATTTCAGCCACATATCACAGAGTTGCTTGAGGAAAATGGAAACATTTACACAGTCACCAAGATGGGATTCTGGCTCTTCATAAATTGATAACAAGAATGAGGATTTTTGGAAAACAAATTGGGATCTTGGAGCCTTTCCCCTGCTTGGCTGGAAGTTAAACAGCAACAAAAGTGGGGCAAAAGAGGCAATGGAGATTACTTTGATGGCATTAGATAACATGGAGTTGTTGGCCCCTTTTCACAAAATGAAATCTATACAGGAAAGCTTAAAAGGGTCATATTGAAGGAAATAATGGCTCATGTAGGAAGGATGAAATACCCCTTGCTTTACACTGCAGGCTTGTAACAATGCCACTGCTCATCTGAGTGATGCTAATTAATCTTGAGCAGACCTATCATCAGTTACTGAGACTTGCCCCTGGATTAAATGTAAACCAGCCTTGCATAAATTGAATGGCTCCTTTGAATATCTAATTGAATTTGCAGAAGTGTGTGCCAGGGGGGTGTTTAAATAAGTGCACAAATACGATAAAAAGAACTTCACGTCGTAATATCTAATTCAGTAAGCAAAAATAATGGCAGGGCACATTCCAATTAGTGTTTGATTTATTTATTTTAACAAATCCAATTAGGAGAATGTTTTATAAAGTCATCCAATGTCAAACTCTCACGGACTCACCAGATAAAAAACACAGTACTTCTAAAAAAGGATAAAGAAACACTGTTGTGAGAAGCCTCATCATTATCCTGTGGCTCTAAACACACACTGGAAACAGAGTCAGATATAATTTGATCAAGCATTTACAGCAATCCCAAGGTGAGGAGGGGATGGACACAGTGAGAACATCAGTCTCATTATCCCACTCCAGGCTTTTTTCTGGGACAGAAGGAGTTGGCTTTCTCCCTTATTTATTAAAAAAGCAACCAA
>VYXB01002882.1:238210-345455 GCA_013397135.1 Pachyramphus minor | reverse complement strand
AAAAAAAAAAAAAAGAGAGAGAGACAAAACCCAACAACAACCAAAAGGGCAGAAATTAAAAAAAGCAGACAACACTTTCCTGTGAACATCCCTTGTGAAACTTTCACGAGAGCTGAGATTTAGTCCATCAGTTTAGAGCCAAGCCCCACAAAATACAAAGCAAGTGAAGGAAGAAACAAATGCTGTTAGGGGGAGGCAGTACTGATGAACTACAGAATTCCACAAATTAACCCCCCACTGCTTCTGATTCCTCATTCTCATCCCCTCCCCAGACATTCTTGTTTACAAGGGTTGTGAGAGACACATCTGGCTCATTAAGGCAACTCCTAGTGTGGGATTTATGGCAGAAAAATCCATTTGTAAGTTTTATTTTTCAGCCTGTAGAAATTCATACTGCATATTCCTGAAAAATCTTATTCTATCATAGAATCATGGAGTATCCTGAGCTGGAAAGGGCTCACAAGAATCATCCAGTGCAGGTCCTGGCCCTGCCCAGACACCCCAACAATCCCACCCTGTCCCTGGGAGCGTTGGCCAAACACCTGGCAAGAGTAGTTAGTGCTTTCCATGTTTTATAGTCCTTCCAGAAAGCTCAAGACAGACATCAGACACACAGCCAACCCAAAATGCTAAGCTGAACAAGAAAGCCAAATCAGTGTAATCCTTTAAAATACTGAATGCAGCTCAGAAAAGCTCTTCATGGTCCCCAAGTAGGCTCAGCATTGGACCTTCTTGTACCACAGTGACTTCAAGTGCTATCAGCCTGTTAAGGAAGACACTCATACCATCAGTATATACATTTTTAAAGTATTTTTCCAATTCTGTGCCCTATTACACTGGTTGCTTTGCAGGTTCAGTGTTACACATCTGTTTCCACATACTTTGGAGCAGCTCATGAGCACATTTCCTGTGCACACACGGTCCAAATGCAGAGACACAACCAATGTCCCTTGCACAGGAACCTTGTTATAATCACAACAGTGCTGCCCCTGAGGGAGGAGTCCCCACGATGAACATCACCAATAATTTCATGTTGTGGAAGGGACAGATCAAGTAGGTGCAGCTTTTTCTGGTGGAACACCTGAAGTGTCCCCTCAGGAATAACAAGTTTTTCTTCTAGCACTTCTCTGCAGGAAATATTGGTCCCAAATGTGCAACCAGAGCCTGACAGAGTTTGTCAGCTCTCCTCCTAATCCCATGGAAGCACTCAGATACAAAGCAAGCACTGTGCTGGGATCCCTGTATATATGGATCAAGTATTTTAGCTCCTACTTCCAGAACTTGCCAGTTTAAACTGAGTTTTCTTTCTTAAATTCATTCTTATGGGGTTCTCCTTGCAAAATCTTGCCTACATGTCTCATAGTTTGAGCCCTAGAGCAGCTCACACTTTTATTACTAATTCTGTACCTCATAATCCACCAGGGATCAGTGAAAAGGCTTTGAAGCATCCCAGGAGTAAAACTAACATTAAATGTCACTTGTTTCAGTTTAGATGCCCAAATCTAGGATGACTCATCTCACTTCCCTTCCCAGAATGGACGTCCTTTATTTAATACCAGAAATATCTTTTTGCCTCTGACAGTTGAGCTGCCACTATTTCAGTAGCTCGATATTAACATTTTATTGCTTTATTTAAGCATAAGTATATCCCTATCTATAATCTCACTGAATTATTTTTTCAAGCTATGGTACCTTTTCAAAGAACCCCAACTTTGCAGGTTCAGTTTAGTTCCATTCTGCTGCAACACACTCAGATTTATGTCCAGTTTTCACACTTGCCTATCCCAATATAATGAAGCTTGTAAAATTAAAACAAGTTATCAAAATCATAAAATATTCTTAAACAGACACTCTCCATTGTCTTTTCTCATGATTCTAGCAAATAATCTTTTCTATTTATGACTTCAGTGACTTTCCACCTTTGAAGCAGGTCCTGCTTTATTCAGTTAGAAGGAATGAAGATTTTTTTTTTTGAAAACACAAATCTGTAGCCCTTACTTGATGTTATGTTTGCTGTCTAAATATAAAATAAGCCTTACCTTGCTTCAGTTTTGTTTCCTAAGTTATAGGAAATTATCCTGACCTGTATTCCGAACATCCACCCTAAATGATTATCCATTTTCAGAGAAGATGTGATTAATTATATTTGTCAGTAAAAACCACTTGTGGGTACTCAATTTTTCTGTAAAAAAAATGTATCATTGCTTTTCTTTCCTTCCAGCAAGAAAAATTCTTGGGTCTAATTATCCAGAGTATCTTAACAGGATTGTCTAACATCGTATTTATGGTGCATTTTGACCAAATTCTACATCAGCTGGTGCACTATAGTCTTGATCAGTCACAGCTCTCTATGGACTTGCTTCATTTCAGCATTTTAATGTCACACAGATACCTACTGAAGCTGTACAATCACTTAAATTACATCCTTGTTTTACCATCCACCAAGGCAGAAAAAAACCCACCTGTCTGGAGGTAGCTATTTCTCCCTTATTTTATATTCCATTAGCAAGCCTCTCTTTCTCAATAAGCTTTTATACAAACTTCAAATTAATATGTTTGAACTTTAGGCAAGAAGCAGCTGCTGACTGACTCATATTATCTTTGCTGATGAATAAAATATTGTCTCAACAGATAGCACATTTCAGGAATTCCAATACCATCCAGAAGTTGTCTAATCTTTCTCCTTTCCCCGTACTGCTGTTCAAACTCCTGTTTTGGAGGAAGATTCCCTGTGCAGCTGAGATGCTTCCTTGGAAGCTCATGGTCAGAGAACACAGAAACCAGCTTAAATAAAGGTATGAAGTCTGGTTTCTTGCCACACACACCACTGAAAATTAAACAAAATTAAACACCATCAAATATAACCAGAACAGACATCACTTTTAGAGAAGAAATCAAAGGAATATTGGGCTGGCATTTTTATAGCCATTCCATTAACTGAACAGTTGTCCCAAACAATGCCAGTGGAAGTAAATTAAATCCATGCTGAACTTCAGAAAGCCCCTTCCTCTTTGGAAGTTCCCATTCAGCCTGGAAATGCCTGTTTGCACCTGGCATTCCCTGAGGCTGCACCACCACGCCAGCAAAGACCCCCCCAAACAATCCCTGGCATGATTTAGTGACTACATCTTACTTCTGCACTCCCAAAACCACCCCACTGTGCACAAGGTACATGTTTATCCACACACACATCCCACTGTACTCCAAGTAGTTCCAAAAAGAAAACCAAGAGCTCAGATGTTTTCTTGGAGAAGACTCTAATAAGGAGGGTTGATTCTTGCTGAGCAGCACTGGTATTTATTTAACTGATTCTCAGCACACACAACTAAAGCTCCAGCACTGTGCAGGACTCCAAAAACTCCTTGCTATCTCAGCTATCACAATTCATATGTACTACCCCAACCATGCACTGGTTAAATATCAGATTTCTCTACAAGGATAGCTATCATCTGCCACTGAGTACCAACAAACAGAACCTAATTGGCTGATACACTGGTAATAACTTGCACTGAGTGTTGCAATTGGTATATCCTGCTAAATTTAATAAAGTGGCTATTGGAAGCTACTCCCAGAGAGTGGCTGTATAAATAACTTTTACTGAGGTCTAACAATTCTTACAGCTCCAAGTTCATGCATTTCTCAGGTCGAGGATATCTCTTACAAATACCCTTTCACTTGTCACTGACAGTTACTGTTTCAAATTACACACAAAGTGCAATGTCAAGGATACTTGAAGATATGTATTTTAAATCATTTTCAGTTAAACCATGATCTTCATTCAATGTGTCAGGAGCAAGTCAGCCCCAGAAATGACAGTGGCTCACCAGCTGCTCTGCTTCCAGGTGCCCTGGAGTCAGGCTGGGAACACGAGGGCAAACACTGGACTAGGCAAAAGCTCCTGTAAAGGCTGATCAGTTGACTGATGGTTGAGGCACTGACACCCACAGATCTGAATTTTAGTAATGTTACCTGAATTATTTTTCTCCAGTTCATTTATTCTATCTCTGCATCTTTAATACACATTTTCTCCTTTGATTTGCATTCAGTACCCAGGGTGCTGTCCAGCATCCCAGTGCAGCAGGGCAAACACCAAGTCCTGGAAGTGCCCCTGTCTTCTGCAGCACATTGTAAACATGGCAACAAGGGCAAGATTTGCTTGTTTTTAGCCTCCAGACTCCTCTGTGTAAATTCTCTGCCTAAAGAGCAAGACACAGAGTAAATATGTGCCAGGAATAAACAGATCTCAGCCTAATGTGAGTTCCTGAAAATATATGGAGCTCCTTTCCTGTTTAACCACATTTCCTACCACGGTACATAAGCATATGTGCAAAGTGCCTCTCTAATTACAGCTATGAATCTTCCACTTACATCTCTGACCCAGAACATGCATTTAGCAGAGTTGCAGCTGCAGCATTCTAAACTCAGGATTAATGAGGGACAGCAGGGGAAGGGAGGGAAAATTGAGAGTAACATGAACACAAATGGAGTTGTCTCTACAGACAGCTCAGGGTTTGTTAAGAAGAGGCCACCACAGCACATCTCCCCGTGCTGGGTGTTATCCTGACACATCCTTGGCCACCTGCAGGTGGTGACAAGTCACAGGGAAGCTCAAAAAATGCCCATCAGCCACATGTCACTGAGGCAGCCCCACAGTCGCTCCAAGGAGTGTCTCCATCCACTGCTGGGGGAAATGATTTGCTACAAACAGTTTGTGAACAGCTCAGTATCTGCTCAGGTTCTTGATTTTAGAGGAGTTCCAAACTGTAAAATGGACTAATTTTCAACTTGCTGTGTTCACTCTGCACTTCATTTTGAAACAGTCATACCAGACTTGCTGTACAAAACTTGCTTGGTAATGAATACACAGAAAAATATTCCTATTCCATCACCCACAGCCTTTTTCCTGTCTCTGGGATAGACAACCTCCAGTTTAACTCTGAAACTTAGAACATCAGATATCCAACAGATAATATTTTTCAATAAAGCTTTTCTGAACTCCCCAGTTTTTATTCTTTTCGAGCAGCATCAAGCCTGAACTCTGCCAGGAAGCATTAAATACTGAAAGCACTTCTTCCCAAGAACTGAAAGGCACAAGGTAAAGGAATGGAAAAGCAATCACTTTTCAGAATATTCAATGACCAGACTGTATTAAGAAGCCCTTTTCTGTCATATAAACCATGGTTTCAGTCACAATTTAATCCCTGGTTAGTTGAGACATTTGAACCAGGTGCTCTGGGTTTTTTATTCCAAGCTCAGCTGCACTTGGTGTTGCAGTTCAAAAGGACATTCAGTGGAAATGGAAGAGTGAAGGGAAGATTCTCAAAATCTAAATCTGTAACACACTTCAATGCAGTTTAACTGACACTACATTGATATTGCCTTTTAGTAATCTTGGAGGGTTGTGTTAACACCTTCTACACATGTAAAACCCGACACTTTGATACCAATGTAGACAAACTTTTATTGCTGTTCTTACACTGAAATAGCCTAAGCTTTTAAGTGCAATTCAGATGCAAAAAAAGCTCACTTACTGGATATTTACTTCTGGAAATAAGGTCTTACCAGTAGTTTAAGGAGATAATTCTCTTTGCTTAAAAGATTTCTCTTTACACTTTAAATTGAAGGACAAGGTCTCCATAAATTAGACAAAAAACTTTCTGCACGATATTGCTTTATCCATGTACTTTTCAAGTCCTATAAAGTACCTTTTCCCTTGATTTTGGTAGATGAAATGGTATTTGTGAGTATAGCTGCAGACAGTAGTTAACAGCACAGGAAATTCCATTAAAACATAATGCATTTCCAGAGCCCCAGGTGAAAGCACAGATACTTGGAAGGAAAGATTTTTAAAAAGTGTCCCCCTCAAGATTTCAGCTCTGCAGCTTAACTAAGTATAAAGTTTCTAATAAATTCATTGTCCATTTTTATACCAGACATTCTGACTTTAAGATGCCTGGGTGAGAATCTGATTCATTAAATATATGATGCTTCAAAAGATTATGATCATGACATTAAGTCATTCAGAAATTAGATTCAGTTTCTGATCAACTGAATTGGTATTAAATATACTTATCCAATTAGAGCCATACTGCAATTATACTGATACTTGAGCTAACTACACATTAGTCACTGCAGTGTAAGAGAGACTGAGTGAAAGAACATCTGAAAGCACATTTTTAAACTAGAAGAGGAGAGATTTAGATTAGAGTTTAAGGGGAAGTTCTTTACTTTGATGGCCAGAGGCCCTGGCACAGGTTGCCCAGAGAAGCTGTGGCTGCCCCATCCCTGGAAGTGTCCAAGGCCAGGTTGGACAGGGCTTGGAGCAACCTGGGCTGGTGGAAGGTGTCCCTTCCTGTGGCAGGGGGGATGGAACCAGGTGACCTTTAAAGGTCCCCCTCCAATCCAAACCATCCTGGGATTCTATGACTTTGTGTTTGCCCCATAGCCCTTGTCTTAATCTTTAACCTTCAGGGTTAAAGCCCTAGCAAATTGTATAAAGTAGGGTAAAAACCTACCTAATTAGTTAATCAGCCCCCCCCATTTGTTCCCTATGCACTTTGCAGGCCATTAGAACCGTGATGGCATCACTTTTTACCCCAGAGTCCTCTCACAGTCCCCTGACCAGCACATGTGCCTGGCAAAGGGAAGGACAAGGGAGCATTTCACCCAGCTGACTTTAAACCAGCAGGATGGCTGGAGCAGGTCAGACCTTGTGAGATGTTACTTTGGAAACACTCGAGAACAGGACAAGTACAACTTGAATCTTCCTCAGAACACATTCCCAGTGTCAAACACCCTCCCACCTTCCAGGTAGTCGGGCACTGAACGGGTTCCCCAAGGCTGCCAGAGCTCCAGGAGTGTTTGAACAACACTCTCAGGGACAGGGTGGGATTGTTGGGGTGTCTGTGCAGGGACAGGAGCTGGACTGGATGGTCCTTGTGGGTCCCTTCCAACTCAAGATAATAAATTATTCTATTCCCTAATTTTATGAACAAGCCTCTCTGATACCAGCTGCTTTTTCTTCTGCCCAACCATTTTCAGAATCCACAAGCACTTCTGGAATCTGCAAACTGCAGTGATGGCTACACCTCTGCCCTACTCTGACAGCTGCTGGCTGTCACCTGCATGGGGACAGGTGCAAACAGAGGGCACAGGGGTGGTTTTGTTCTCATGCCAGACACTGAGACACTGGCACTGGGTCTGCAGAGAGAGAATCTGCCACATGCTGAACCCACGCTCCAGGGATGAGAATGGGACTGCAGGGTATTTTCCCATGGAAGTGACTGTGCCCAGGAGGCATTACCTGCCTGACACCACATTCTGCACTTCAGACAAGACAGATTTCTCACCAGGCTATCAGTATCTGCTTTGCTTTGTTGGTTGGTTGGTTGTTTGTTTTTTTTTTTTTTATTCTAAGGCACTGTCTCACAGGGAGGAAGTAATTGTGATACTTGACTGTATTGCAGCATTTCTAGCAGTTTAAGACTATTTTAAGATTAGATAATTAATATAAACTTGACAATGAGGTCCCAGCTGGAATTAAGATGTTGTTTATCTGAAAACACTCATCTGTGACGAAAACTAATAGAACTTCCCAGAACAGAGACTAGAATTAATATGGACTTTAAAAAAAAAAACAACAAACCAACAAAACATTATTTAACCAGCAGTTATAATTTTATTAGCATAAAGATTGAAAAAAATCCAAGTAAGTGGCTGTGGTCAGGGGACTGTGAGAGGACTCTGGGGTAAAAAAAGATGGTCTAATAAATGCTCTAATGGGCTACAAAGTGAATAGATAACAAATACCACAGTTGCACATGCCAGGTTTTGTTTTAATGTCATCTTTCCCCTTCCCCTGTAGATTATACAACCACAAATGATCTGCATTCAGCACAGCACAAGTGTGAACACTGACCTACTGAACACTCCTGACCTGACTTTGTTACACTAATACCTTTTAAAGCAGCTTCACTTGGGACCCCCCTGCTCACACAGGCACCAGAGCTCAGTGCCACCTTCCCTGGGAGATTCCTCCCCTGCCCAGAGCTGATTGCCCCACACTTCTGTAACAGAGTCATCACCACAAACACAGGATTTGGTTACACTCAGCTCAGAAAACAAGAAAATGAAAACATGAGCTATTAAAAGTGACCTCCTTCCTCAGAGCTGACAGCAGCCCCTGGGAACACTGTACTCGTGGTGACAGCATGGGCTGGATGCCTCAAGTACAAATTACAGCATTTATTAGCAGATCCTCAGCGAAATGATCTGATTTGGTTTTAACCTACATTAAACCAGGAAGGAAATAGGTGTATTTCAGAGAACTATGACCAAGGACATGGCATCCCTTGGTATGGTGCCATTTTCTTGCCAGTGTCACCAGAGATCATCTCATCAGAGCTTCCTTGGGACAGCTGAAAGACACCAGTTAGGACAGAACAGAGTAAAAAACTGAAACACTGTTTATTGCTGGTTAGGAAAAGAAAATAATTTGACTCTGGAGGAGTTGGGGCACCAGTTGTGTGCACCAGGGGTTTGTGAAACCACAGCCTCACGTTAGCAAAAGTTGGACCATCCTCGAGCAAGGACAGTTTGAGGATGGTCCCCATAAACCTGTTTTCTGCTGAATGTGAGAGCTGGGGATGAAGAATTAAGTTCCAAACACCTACACAATGATTAAAGGCAAAATACTGAGTTGACTCTTCCACGGGAAAGTACCAAGACAGAAAAACCTTTGTCTCTCATTCCTCAGTTCCTCTCTGTTATCAGTTCTTCAAAAACTACAAGCACTTTGTGATGGCATTTCTGGACCTTCCCAGCCAGTGGAGGACTGGCCAATTCCTCCTGTTTCTACCCTAGAATGGCTGGAGCATGCTTTCCTTCAGCTAGCTCTGTATTTTCTTACAGAGCACGTCCTGGGCTCTGTTTGCTGGATTAACAAAGCTACACACTCCTCACAGGAAAAACCCTGAATTCATCCAGTTCCAACCACCTGCCATGGGCAGGGAAAGTTCCACTAGACTGTGTCACCCATCCCTTGGCACTGCCAAACACAGAAACAAGTTTTCAGCAGGTCAACAATATATCCATGCACTGCCTGCCTTGTAAGGTCCATCTTTTAGGATCTATGTAAATATATTTCCAAAACCCCAGACTTTAAAATAAACCTCTCTAGCTTTAGCAATCAACATTAAAAGATTCTGTAGTGAATGAAAAAATTTATACCAAATTGAATCAATCTTCTATCCAGTTCCACACTTTTAATATTATAAAGTGTTGACTGCATGATTTAATCTCTTAGATAAAGTGAGTGGACCAACATGTTGGTACTGATTAAACTGGGCAATTATCAAATAGAACCTGATTTTCAGCCCTGTCAAATTGAAAGTGTTTCACAGATAAGAAAGCGATGATGAGAAACAGAAGAACAAGCACACTCCCTTTAAAACCCTTCATTTAACAAGCTTCCATCTGAATTTCTCAAACTTGAAGCTACTGTTTTGACACGAAGCAATAATCTGGGAGTCAGTAACTCATAAGTACCTTTACTGGTTACTGCAAGCTTAGAATGTGAATCTTGAAATAATTTCATAACATTGCTGGTGCACATTCTGTAGAAAGCTTGCTGGTTCTTACCCTGGCTTTGCAAGTTGGTTTTTTTATACACAAATAAGTATATTCATATCAACAGCAAGTAAAAGAGATCCTCTTCCTGCTCAGTGTAAAATTCAGGGAGTTGATCTACACTAAACCTGGTGGCAGCTCTTGCTTTTCCTCTACAGTGAGGAAAAAAAGGTGTGCAAACAGCAGTCAGGGCTGTGTTTTCCACGCAACAGGTAACTCACTGAGGACACCAGGTGAGAGGGCTCAGATAGGAAGCAAACCATGGAAATTTGTTGAAAATATTAGTTATACCCCTTGTTTTGCAGAGTAAAGTGGTGCTATAAAATCTTGGGGACACGCGACGACAGAACTGGTGAAGCACAGAAAAATAACTCAAGTCCTTTTCAAGGTTATTTTGCTGCATCCCAGTGGACCACACCATCATAAAATCATTACTAATTGAACAGTGATGTGGCAAGAGGAGGATAAATCCTGCAGGGTGACTGTTTCCCTCCACTGGTGCACAGTGCATTTATATTGAGGGGAATGGCAAACTAAAATCTCCTGTAAGACCAAAAAAACCCACCAACCCCACATCACTTTGCACTGCCATCAGTCATTTATGATTTTCACAAAAGGAAGAGAGTTGTACATGTGAAAATCACGGAATGATTTGGGTTGGAAGGGACCTTAAAGGTCACCTGGTTCCATCCCCCCTGCCATGGGCAGGGGCACCTTCCACCAGCCCAGGTTGCTCCAAACCCTGTCCAACCTGGCCTTGGGCACTTCCAGGGATGGGGCAGCCACAGCTTCTCTGGACAGACAGCTGTGTGCACCAGGGGATTTAGTTTATTTAATACATTGTATGATGTTTCAGTGAGCTTAGAAAGTTTCTAGACTCCTACAAAGGTCACAATTCTACCCTTAACACATGATTTTTCTAGAACAGCCCCAGAAGTCTTTGCCTGCTTTTAATGAGCTCTGTGGCCTTCACGTACTCCTAAATTACTCTGTACAACGTTTAACATGGGATATATTGAAGAGGTTGCCAGAAGATTATATGAAACAGTTTACTGAACTACCCTTTTTTTTATTATTAAGTTTATATATGTTCTTCTTCTATGTGACTTTTAAAAAAGCTTGATCTGCTTGAAATCCCACACACCACAAGCACAGAAAGAGACATCATTAAATTATAATATTCTTATTTTAATCTGTAAATTATTAAAATTGCTGCCATTCAGCACCAGCATTTTTAAGCAAGTATAAAGTGTTTCCTAAGAGTCTTAAATCTTTTTGCTAAGATATCAATCACAGGTCTTTTCCAAAAATGTCTCCTGGAATGGATATTCATCCTTTTTATTTATGCCAGAGATGAAAACTATATACCCAGCTGAATATGCAACTTCCCATTTACTTGTATTATCATAGCACCCCAGGGACCTAAATGATGGCCAGAATCTGAACAAATGCACATTATTGAGCTAAACCCCTTCATTTCCTTGGAATTTGTATTGCACTCTACACTATCAAGTCCACAGTGAGGCTCAATAATGGATTCCCTGAATGAATGAGATGGAAAGCTGAGATTAATGCAAGGAGTCCAAACACCAGTGTAAGATTTCTGCTCCTGTAACACTAATTTATCTGCTGAAACTTTGCTTTCCTGTGTCTGAGCAGAGGGGGGGCACTTACAGAAGTCCTTGTGAGAGGGAGACACGTTAGAGGGGAAATTTGAAGAATTATAGATCTTACTTTTGCTACAATTTGTTTTCTAAAACATGGTTTAGAAGCTGCACTGGGCAATAATGATGCCCAAGTCGCTTGAACATAATTTTGATTGCCCTTTTAGGGGAATCCTGTCCTGGTGATACAGAGGTAGCAGCCAAGGGAAAAGAGACCTCTGGGAACCAGTCAGGCATCGTGTGCAAATGCCAGCAGGTCATTTCTGCAGTTACATCCCACTGTGTAATCCCTGTGTGTATTTAGGTTCATGGAATACACCCAGAGGGGTAATGCATCCCATCCTTCTAACAGCAAAGCCCCTGCCTGGTACCTTTTAAGAATTCTGACCCACCAAGTCTATACCCACTATTCCCTAGACAAGTAAAGCAGTTGCCATTGATTCACCCAGCTTTGATTTGCCTGCCCACCAGTCTCACTCAGGAAGGTATCACAGTCTTTTAAATACAAGGCCCGAAGTGTTTGCTTTGATTCCTTCTGAGTTGATTATTTCATGACACAGGAAGGCAGGTTGTGGACACTGACAGCTCCAGATTAGGAAAAATCAAGAGCAATTTCAAGTCTGAAGACTGGTCTATCTCCTTTCCCTTCTCAGGACTATGAAGGTTTGACCTAATTCAGGTCATTAAGTGTTTTCATTACCCCTCGAAACAGTCATGGTGTGGTTCTCACCCAAGTTCCACACCTGCTCTGCCTGAAGGATTCAAAGCCTTAGTAAAAACTCAACTGAAGTCTGAACCACCACCACCTTCACCCTGCCATCCACAGAGAGGAACAGATTACAGGAGTCATGTTCTACTCTGTGCTGCTATCACTGCAAAACTACAAAGGCATGGATCACCAACTTCCTCTGAGACCTCACATCTTCAACATAAACAGCAAACACGACGTTTTAAGACAAATAACGCTTTCTGAGGAAAGTGTTAGTGTTGCTTTTTCTCCCCCCTAAGGTATGAAAACACTGCATTCAAACAAATCAAATGCCCTGATCCTGTATCCCTCATTTGCTTTCATTTCAGATTTGTTTGCACTAGAAAAGGGAGCACAATCAGCTCCTTTTATGTCCCCAGGCATGTTCTACCTGGCTGTGACACACATCCATGTGTCCCTTCCTCAGGGAAGGGCTCAGTAGCTTCTTGCCTGGAGCTCCCACCCAGAGCTCAACCTGAGAAACCTGCACCAAAGGGATTCCCCAACAGGGCTTCCTCCTCTTTCTCCACACACAGCACCACCCCTGGTTTGTAGAACAAACAGCTCTGCTCACACTGAACACACAGGGCACGTGGCAGCTCATTCCTGATCCCTGATCCCAGCCTGCAATTCCCATGCACACACCCCCGTCACGTCCCCAGTCACGAGTGAGCAAACCCTTAGTGCCTGGGACTGTAAAGTTTTCACATACAATTTAGGTTTAAAACTCCCTGAAAGGCAAACAATGCTGCAAACGCTTTCATGGTGGGGAATTGCAGGACAGACATGGCAGCAGACAATTCAAACACATCCTTAGGTGGCTACATTAAAATAATCCACGAGATCTATCCATTAGCAGGTCAGCCATGTCCCTTTCAAATTCTACCATGGAGAAGTATAAATAGACAAATAATCATATTTCTCTTATACAAAAAAAGCAGTATTTCTGGAAAGACAATGGTTTTTGGTCAGTACTTGCCTTAAGTTTATATGAAAAAGTCTTTAAGTGTTATTTTAGACACCTTTTTACATTTTAATGGCATTCAGATGATGTTGCAATAAAAGCAGTGAGAGACTTAAATACTCAGAGACTTTTAATTTGGGCTTGTTTGCAGACCTCCCTCATGTTACACACCAGAGTTAGGTAGGCAAGTAAATGAAAGGAGATGATTAGGACCAGGACATACACATGCAGACAAGATTTTCTGAAGACCTTCTTTGTCAACTGCTCAGTGTATTAGGAAATGTGATTTAGCTTCAGAAGTGGGCTCTGAAAGTGGATTTCCTGAAGAATCCAACACAGCTTTCTAAAATGCTGAGTTGAATTGACCCTGCTTGGAGGGATTGTCTGCCACAGAAACAACTGTATTATTGTCTCTTCTTTCCCTTTTGTTACACTAAACTGACCACAAACCACATCACCTCCCCTCCTTCACCTGCCACCAGCAGTGACAGCTCCAGGTTTCCCCTCCCACACTCTTTGTGTTTGTATCTAGTAGTAACAGCATCACACAGATTTCAAATCAAGATACAGGAGCAGAAAACCATGTTTGTGCTTCCCCCCTCCACTTCCCCTTTTAACTGATCATCCTAGATGGGGGAAAAAAACCAAAAACACTGCTTAAATCTAATTAATGGAGCTGAAAATTTCAGCTAAAAAGTCAACTGCAGAATCAGGAATGGAGAAAAGTCAGATTGAGTAAGTGTGCAGCTCCTGGCCTTGCCACTGCTGTGAATTAACAAATGGTCTCACTGTACAGATGCCTGAGTAAAAGCAGGGGTTTAATTGCATTTTTTCTGTGGTACAAGTGGACATATTAAAATTAAGCATGAGGAGTGGGGGGAATTAATTTGATAAATCTTCTAGGGCTGCAGAAAGGACAACTGGTATTTAAAAAGCAAAAATACACACTACAGTGTGAGCTTTCCTTCTTCCTCCCCTTCCTACCTACTCTTATCAAAGCACCCCAGAGCTCTTAAAAGCTTTATCACCCTTCCCACCAATGCTGCTGATCCATTCAAGGGTTCCTGTGGGTTTGTGCACAGATCCAAAATCCAACATGCTGCTCCTTCTTATGTAGATCCATCCCTGCTCCTTCCAAGGCCAAAACTCTGATCTTCCTGAGAAATTGTAAAAACATGAAGGAGGGAAAACCAAAACCAAATAAACCCAACAACAGCAATTTTTTCATGTGTGTGTAAGAAAATTCCCCCTGGTTCCAACCACTGTCATGCAGCAGAGCTGATGGGACGCTGGGACTGGAACCTGTCGTGGCACTAAACAAGAAGCCCTGCAACTCCTCGGCTTTAATACAGCTCCACAAGCAGAAATGTCACTTAATCCCTTGGTAAACTGCCTTAAAAAAAGATTGCTAAGTATGAAGAGCTTTCCAGCATTCCAAGTGAGCTATCAGGCAGTTGCCAACTGCATGGAAGAGAACCCAGAAGTGCCAAAGTCATTTCATCCCATTCTGCCAGCGTTACACGATCTCCTGGTGTCTTCATCCCTTCCAGGATCCCAGCCCACAGTGGAGCAGCAACACCCTCTCCCACAAACACAAATGAATGCTGCCATTTGAATTAAGTGCAGAAGTCTCAACACAGTGGAAAGCTTTTGCTTGTCCACCTGCCCAGAAAAGTTTACATTGACCCTACTACTCAGGAGTAACTTAAATAAAAAGCTGCCACTGGACCACAGTTACTCCACAAAGGCCTCTCTGCTGTGCATTTAAAGACTGACTATGGAAACTTTTTGGGGCTACAGGGGACCATAACATACAGAAACATTCATTTACAGAGGATGTCTCATACTGCTGTCTCCAAAGGAGATGATATATTAGATATTAGGAAGAACTTCTCCCCTGTGAGGGTGGGGAGGCCCTGGTACAGGTTGCCCAGAGAACCTGTGGCTGCCCCATCCCTGGAAGTGTCCAAGGCCAGGTTGGATGGGGTTTGGAGTAACCTGGGCTAGTGGAAGGTGTCCCTGCCCATGGCAGGGGGTGGAATGAGGTGATTTTTAAGGTCCCTTCCAAACCAAATATTCTGTGTGATTCTGTGTTTGTTAAATACACAGCATTTGTTTACTTAAAATTCCTATGCTCTTTCCTCCATGTCCCACCCTGCACTGAGCATCTGGTATCCTTTTTTTTTTTTTTAATAAACAAATCTTGAACAACTGAAGATTCTTGTATTTAAAACACCAAAGGCCTGATAAAAATTTCAGCCAGCAGCTGCTGTTCACAAGCAGCACTCTGGAGACAGACCAGCACAGGACACTGGGAAGGAAGAGAAACAGCATGACAGGGAAATTCATTTGGTTTGCTGCAGCTTCCAGAGGAGCTTCCCACATCCCACCACACCTGCAGCTCTGAGCATCCTCTGGAAAAGAAAGTTATGGGGGAAAACAGCCACAGCTATTCCTGCTGCCACTACATGCATGGAAAAGCTGTGGCCATCAGGAACGTGGATCACCTTTCCCTGTTATCTGAGCTGCAATTAGGAGAGGCAGCATTTCTTCTGCATTCACACAATAGAGGAATAAAACAGCTTTTGCTTCCCAAGGAATATCCTCACGCTCAGTGCATTCAGTGCATTCAAGCAAGGACGTGATCTTGTAATTCAGGAATTCCCCAGAGAGTGTTTGATTGTTCTGGAGGAATACAAGCGACTTTAAACTGTCTTTCAAATTAAACAGCATCATTTTCCCCCAGAGGCTGAGTTAGCTTTGTGTCTGCTTTACATCACAGAAAGTGATTGCTGTGGCCACTGTTTTCTGGGATGAACAGAGAAGTTCCACAAGTAGTGCAGAAATGAAAAAAACCCCTCCATTTTTCTAATGATTTCCACAAACCAAAGCGTGGCCATTTTGAAATGCCAAGTTATGTTCCATCTCTAAAAATCACAGCATCACTGAGGTTGGAAAAGACCTCAAAGACCAAACCTTAACCCAGCACTGCCAAGGCCACCACTCACCCATGTCTCCAAGTGCCACATCCACACATCTCTTAAATCCCTCCAGGGATGGGGACTCCACCACTGCCCTGGGCAGCTGTGGTGCTCAACCACACAGCTCAACCCTTCCTGTGAAGAAATTTTACCTAAACCTCCCCTGGCACAACTTAAGATCATGTTACTACACAAGAAGCAGCAACAGTGCAAGAGAGAAACAACCATCAAACAAAGTAAATAACTCTGCTGGTGCTCTGAGCCTTTTACACACTGAACTTTGACAATTTTGTACTCACAGCTGTGACCCTGCAAATGGAAGTGCAAATCAAGTCCCAGTTCTTAATGATTTTTTCCAAAGCCTCTAAGCCAGTAGAGCTTTGTTAAACTCAGGAGTCACAAAATCTATTGTTCCTCTACCGCAAAACACTTACAGAATTTATCAATATTCAGAAAAATCATCCTTCAAACCTCTTGCAGCTGCAAGTTATTGGGAGGGCAAAGTGAGGGCATTAAGATCAGCTGGTTTAGATGCTGAAAGGAAGTAACAATGAAAATATAACACTGAAGTGAGAAATCTGAAGTTTGAGAAGCCTAAGGTTTGTCTTAATTCACAAGGCAAACCATACATATTGGCAAGACTAACTCCTGGAATCAAAGAGCATTTGGATGCTTGGGACATTTGGGGTTTCTGCCCCTTCCTTTCCCACTCATAAAATGGGTGCTGCAAGCCTTGGCATTAGAAAAGTTCTTACTGGAAGCACCAAGTACTTCTAGCAGCTAAAAAAAAAAAAAATCCTAAATTGTTACTTTGCATCCTTTTATTTTCTCCTCAGGTTTATCTACGTGGAGGGAGATACAGAGGAGAAGGAACAACAACTACAGCTGAGCAAAGAAAATTTATTCTCTTTCATGTGAACTGTAGCTCTCAGACATCCTCCACAGGAGGTGAGGTCTCATCAAAAATGTCTGAGTCTTCCTATTCAGCAGTGCAGCAACCACAGATCAGTGTCATCAGCTGTTCTCCTGACCTGTTTTGCAAACAGCAAATCAAGCCAAGCCCTCAAGCTCTAAAGACCTGAGCAGCCCGTGAGGCACAGCCAGGAGACAGGAGAAATATTCTTCCAGGGCTGCAGAGAACAGAGTTGACCCAGGTAAGCTTGATTTCCAGGTTAACTGAGAGCAGAAGGGAGCCGAAGCACTGCTGCCATTACCACGCCAAAAATGATGCAGAAACGATCATTTGCCATTTGGAGTTTTTACACAAAGCCAGACTCTTCCATTCCTCACCCCCTGTCACTAATCCAGTTGCCAGACACGTTCTCAGAGGGCAGGTTGGCTCCACACTGCTGGGATTGCCCATTGTTCAACTCGCCCAAACTTCTCACTTGCCCCAACACCTCCTTGGCAATAGCTCAAACCAGAAGGTGATTTACCTCCATGAAATTCATGCCCCATCTCACTCACATGATCCAGCTCCTGAAATCATGAGGACAGAAAGGATGGAGAGAACACTTTCTTTCTCACTTTGATGCCTGCAGCTTGCCCACAAAAAGAAGAAAGCACACTGCACACAGGTCTCTGCTCTTCAGATAATGGCAGGACCATAAGCCATTACCTTCAAAAAAACCCCAACTGAATAGGAAAATAACACTATTTGAAAGTAAAAACTTCCAACTCCTGGGTCTGGGGGATAAAGCTTAGGCAGTTTTCTGGTAAACCACTTAAACATTTACCTGTGTACAATGCTGTGGACTTGCCTGGATAACAATGAGAATTTAACCAACTTCTACTCCAAGCAATTTATTACTGATAGAGCCTTAACAAATAAGGCACAGTCTAAATTTACAGAGATTAAATTAATGCCACCATGACAACAAGTCAGCAAACAGCAAAACCTCCTAAAACTGGCAAGAAGTCTCACTTCTAATCACACCAATACCAAGTGTATAATTCTTAAATACAGTCACTTACAGATCTCTCGCTGCAAAAAAACCCACCATTAAACTCTGTGTACAAATACTCCCTGAAAATATGTTTACAGATACGTGCTGTCTTGCAATAAAAACTGCAGCTGTAATACTGCCTGGGATGATTTTCACCTAGGTAGGAAATAAGCAGCTGTTTACAAATCTAGGACTGCAAATAAGCACAAGATTTGAAACAGATATATAGGTATATTTTGAAGCAAAAATACTGTAGAGACAACTGCAGCTAAAAAGGCCAAAGCAATAAGCAGATTTGTTCCAAAGCATAAGGCTGTCAAAGCAGAGCTCTCCTCTCCTCTTTAGGTGTCTCTAACCACACACCCCCAAAAATATAGAGGCAAAGGTCTAATGAGACTCAAACAAAACTCAACCTGGAACTACTTCTTTAAGGTTGATAATTTTTTTTAGGTTCATTTTTTTGGTGTTTGGTTGGTTTTGGGAGGGTTTTTTAAGTATTTTGTTTGGGGTTTTTTTTTGTGGAAGGGAGATAGGAGGAAAGTCTCAGATGTTTGATTTCTGTTGTGTTTTGGCTTTTTTAAAACATAACATGTTAATAAAAAGCTTACACAGAAAGGAGACTCATCAAGCCACAGCTCGGAATCAAAGCAGCATTAGCAGTCCTGCATTCTAAAAAAGAGATACAAACACAAAAATATTTAAAGAGCAGATAAAACCAGCTCCACTCAGATGAGAAAGAGAGAGAGAATAAAAATCCCTTTGCAATAGTTCACTGAAGCCATTGAAAAAATACCAACTTCAAACAGACCTCAGCAGGTTGAAGCTGAGAGTTGAACAGCTCAGCATAAACCTGAGCAGAAACCTCCACTGACTTCATTGCCTTCTTCCTTCTATTTGGTTGAGGCCAAATAATGAGGTGGGTCAAGTGCACTTCAGAGAAACAGCAGCTATGAAAGATCCAGGCACAGCATCAGCTTTGATGCCCTTAAATAGGGAATCAGAGCTCAAGACAGGCATTACTTCATCAGGAAGCCAGAGCCAAACTGGAGGTCTCCAGGCTGGCAAGATTCAAAAGCCCTTGAGTTAGAAATTACTGGTTCCACACACTCACAACCAGCAGTTTCAGCCTGAAGTGTGGAGCCAAAATGAACTTTTGGAGCAGTTGTGCAGAAGCCCTTGTGAGGGCAAGTGTGCTCTGCTCAAACCCTCTGCACAAGTGAAATATCTGAATTTTTCATGTGCTGCAACCTAATGCTTAAATACAGAGCTCATTTGAAAGGAGACATAAAGGTTTTAGAGTTAAACTTTAGGAGTTTGGCAAAAAAGCATTTGCCATGTAAGACTGCAAATCAGGACAGGGCAAATACCATCCCAGTCTTTAGCACAGTACATGAACAGCAACAGAAGAGCAAAAACATGCATCCATGGCTGGTGAACCAGAGGATTGCTTCCAAAAAAGGGCTGAGAGAAATAATAAAATAATAAAGTTTTGTGAAGCAAAGTTAATTAATAGGATTGAATGGCATCACTTAAACCTGCCAAAACCAGCAACAACCAACCCCCCAAACCACGGTGTGACATTCAGCAGAAGTAAAGTTTCTGAAGTGTTGGGGTTTTTTTATCTCCTTACATTCCCACAACTTCATTGCAGCACCTCCCTACCTCCTCCTCCAAGAGCAGCTCAGTGACCTGAGCCAGACAGAGCAGAACCAAACACAGCTGAGGACCCACTAATTTGGGACCTACCATCAAAATTTGGTACTACTCCCTACCCCCTTCCCTCCCACACCCCTGTCAAATTTTACCCGACTAAATCCTATTTGGAATTTGGCTGAAGTTGGTTATTTGCTTCAAAAACGAGCAGGGAGAAGGGATGGAGAACAGATAACTTGCCATGGAAGTGCAGTTTAGCAGTCTCAGGCTAAAAATGCTTCATGTTATTACTGTCAGCCCTCCTTCAGCAGCAGCTGCTCTGAAAACCTGAGCGCAGATCACAGGCTATTACCTGTGTAGATAAAAACCTGTTCTTACCTGAGAAGTAGGTCACAGATGACTGATCTGACCAGCTAAAAATGTCTGTGGAGCTGCTTTAAGTTCTCTAAAACCTGAAAAGGCACCACAGAGCAGCTCAGGGCTCCCTGCCTGTCCTGCCTGGGAGTGGGTACAACAAACACATGTGAGACTGCACAAATACAAAATACAGGCATAGTTCTCATGAGCTTGGAAATGTATGGGACTTTGAGGTGTGGAATTGCAAATTATTTCTACATCCTGCATCCAAAACACGAGTCTGTAGAGGGCTCAGATTTGCTTTTTCTCTTGGAGGGGTTCTAAGCTTCAGAGCACCACATTCCTGGTCCCAAAAATGCCACCGGCCTCTCTCTGGCAGAGTAGACTCGTCACCTAGAGTTACATCTGAAGAATTCTGCCCTGTTATTTTCTTCACATGAACAGGGAGGAGAAAAACAAGAAAACTGGACTTGCCTCTCTCTCTCTTGATCACTGCAAGCCGCTTACATTTCTCTCAAGAACTGAGAGAAATTACCTGCTATATTTCTACATTGCTGTAAGTAATGAGTAGGTTCCTGTTGGAGAGCCATGGCTGCTCAGGATTTCTACTGTATTCACACGAAAAAGCTCAAATAAACTCCAAGCCAGAGCATCAATAAAAAGTGTTTATTAGACCTTGCAAACCACCTCTTTTTTCTTCTGGCTGTTTGCAGTGGAAAACACATTTAAATGTGGCTGTTTCAACTGCAATTTTCTCCTGGTTTTGGTTTGTTTGGTTGGTTTTTTCCTTTTTCATGGAGAGTTCAGTATAGAAAACAGAAACACCAAAAGTATCACACAGGGTTAATCTTTCTGCCTCAAAGGATTGGCAAGTTACAACAGATACTGCTCAATAGTATTTTCATGGCTTTTTAAGTATAAAAGCTTGTGATACCACTGCACCAATTAACTGATGGCACTGGTGACATTCAGCAGGTGTAACTGCCCGAAGAAGGATCCCAAGCAACATTCCTGTGTACAAACAAACAACAGTCACATTTCCTGGTGCAGGATTTTGGCTTATCTCTCCCTCCATTGTCTGACAGAAGCTCAGAAGGTACAATTTGAAGACAGCCTACAATTTGAAGATCTCAATGCTCCCAAAGTGACACTTTCACTTTCCCCCTCTGGAGTTTTTCAGTCCATGTCGCTGTCGAGTTAAATTCCTGCTTTATTCCCACGAAACATAATTCAAGCTTTCCTAAACTAGCAGGAGTCTATGACCTCAGTTTTTCCTTGTTCAGGCTACCCACCTATGTTGGCACATGTTGTTTGGTTGGCATTAGCCCAGCTCCAAGCCCAGCACCAGGTGCTGCAGCTGTGCCCGGCAGCTCAGGATTCAGCCCCACACAGAACACTTTAATTTCTCTGGCACATGGCACTTTGCATCATGCATTAACATCAGCTACTCCATGTTTCCTCCCTTCCCTGGGAGCTGTTTCATGTGTAGTGACATTCTCCTTGCAGTCTGCTCCAGGGGGGTGAGTACTATGGGATGGATTTCTAAACACGAGTTTCAGAAGTAGGTCAAAGGCAGGCACCAGCTCTCACCTTCTGCAGGCAGCGCTGCTCCTGGAGACACTGAGACCCACAGAGGGATCACAGCACTTACACAGAGTTTAATAAAGGTGTTATGGACAACCTGAAGTAAAAAAAAAAAACAACACTGATCCCAGTGTATGTGCCTATAAACCATCAAATAGATAATTAAATAGGCAATGCTGGCAGCAGAGCTCACTCCACCCATGGGGATAGCAACAGCCACGTCTCAGCCTCCTGCTTACTTGAGCTCATTAAGCTCCTCAGACAGCACAGTGGCACAAGGGAGGGACAGGAGCAGGAGCACAGTTTATGCTGCACATGCTTGAAGTGGAATTTTCATGAGAAAACAACACTGTTTTCTCCCTGACAGTTGTAAAGGCGCCCAGGGAACATTTGGCTGTTGTAGACACTGCTCCTTTCATCAAAACTAGGCTTCAGTGTGCAGTTAGTTCCCTTCCCTCTGCCCAGGATGGGAGAGCACAAACAGGAGCAAAAACCTGCTCCTGGGACAGCCACACAATCCAAAGGGAAGAGTTTGCACAGAGTTCCTGGCAGTCACATCCATCCAGGCTGCAAAAACAGAGAGAAGGGGGACCAGTTTCCCAATAGCTTAAACACTAATCTACATTTTGTGTAGATTCCATCTGACGTGGAACTGGCTATCCCATCATCAGAATTAATTACAAGGAAGCAAAAGACAGCAAAAAATATCATGTCTTCAAGAAACAAGCCAAGGGTCACAAAGATGCAATGGGTTAAACATTGGGAGGGACAAACTTGCCTGCCATCTAGGGAATGAGGATGTGTTCTGTCCCAGCTAAGGACCTGGGACAGAAAGCAAACATTTTTCTGTAGAGCAAGGGATTGTTCAAGGTAAGTCTAGTTCAAGACATCAGGCTTAGACAAAGCAGCTCAGTTAGGCCAGGCTGCCAGGTTGCTGTCCTCTAAACCTTACAGCAGAATTAGCAGACAAACCATTTTCTTAATCCCTCATCTCCTATGCCACAAGGTGACCCAACCTTTTATTCCTTATAGCGCCTTTTCTAAAGGCTGCCTAAATATCTTACATATCATCCCATCCATCACACCTGCAGAGAGGGTAAAGCTACACAGGCACCAAACCCCCACTCAGCAGCCAGAACAGTCACACTTGTTTCCCAAAACCCAGATTAGAAAGAAAATTATGAGATTCCACCATAAGAAATCTGCAACTCTGTGCTGTCAGATGTCAGGGAATATCTCGACCCACTGCCAGAGCAGTGCCACTCACCACAGACCCAGGAAAATCTGGGCATGTTGGGTGGCACCAGGATACACACTTGTTTTTTGGTGTCTGCTGCAAGCAAAGGAAACATCTGCCTCAGCAGATATTATGAAAGCAGCTAGAAATGAAGAACTATTAATATATTTGTGTTTTCAAGCACGTGGGTGGGTGAAGCAAGTCCTCCTGTAACCATAGCTGCTCCCAAACAAAGCACATTTCTGTAAACCAGAGGGGATCTGTTACAAAGCACAGAAAAAATATTTTTACACACAGAGTCTAATAACATGATTTGTCAATTAGCTCAGTCACCATTCAAAGGAGTCACCATCCTACCCTCTTCCCCTTCTTCCCTCCCATGAAATAGAAAAAGCAGCAGTTTTAGAAGTAGTTCTGAAACACAATTAGCATTTATTATAACTTCCCAGGTACAACCTACGCTTATCTCCCAACTGCACGAAGAGAGATCTCTTTGAGGGGTTATGATAAAAGTAGTCATTTCACAGCTGATCTCCACACCCTGTTTTAACAAGCCTGCCCATTTCTAGAAAATCCTGTCACCCTATAATCTTCAGAAAGATTAAAGGTACATAACACAGCTTTAAAAACCCACGTTGCTTAAGGTCTCTTATTACTCAGGTTTTCCCTGAACTCACTGTTCATTATTTCTCAGCCAAGAACTGAAATGAAGTTCCTGTAATTCCACCAACATGTCACTTTTAACAGGCAGCAGTGGCTGCACTTCCCAGCTGCCAGAGGATCAAAGAGCACACTGGGAACATTATTTGAAGGAAAAGGTGAAAACAGAGCTGAATGCCCACCACATCTCCTGCAGCATGTGAAGTGTTCTACCTTTAACTCCACATTTTCTGCATCCATCCCCCCTGTGCCTTGAGAAGGCACAGAGAGCTCTGCACTCCTGAGAATAAGGATGTTCATCTTTAACTTGAAATCAAAGCCCCAAGTATTCCAGAGCCTGCTGTATGCCCCCCAGAAAAGGGTGATATTAAGCACTGCTGCAATAATTAGAGGAGGATACCGTGTTTCCATTTCTTCCCTCCTCTTTGTAAAGCTGTGAGTTCTGCCTGAATCCCTGTTTTCTCTCATCTCCCCCTCACCTTCTCTCTGTGGTTTTGTGAAGTGCCAGCCAAAAGCAAAGGTTGTTCCTAGGCTGGAACACGAAATTTAATTAGGTGCTCCCTCTCCTGTGAGGATGAGGTGGAGAGAGCCAGAATCAGAAGGCACAAGCTCAGTTTGGAAGGAACCCAAGAACATTAAGCTGCAATCAGTAAGAGAGAAATGTTTATTCATGAAACCTGTGTTAGTGCTGAAACAGGAGAGATGTTTCCAATCCCCCACTATTTGCAAGGCATTACCTCTCATTTGTATTTTGTTGCCCCCCTTTGTTCCATTTTGGAACAAAGTAAAACTCATTGCTTAACGATCTATCAACCCTCAGCCAGATGCTTCACAGCTTAGCAAAAAATATTCCATTTTCTGGACAACTTTAACAGCCATGGAAAGATGAGGAATTCTTGCAGTTCTTGAAGGCAAACTCTGATGGCACAGAGAATGGACAGTGAGAGACTGAAAGAATTCAACCACAAATTTTTCAGTGGCTTCATGTGCCACCTAAAGTAGGTTAAACTGGACCATATTCCTTAAGTGAGCTCAAAAACGTAGCAGGGGCAGGATGAAGATCAGGCCAGAGGCAGAGAAATAACTAAAAAAATGCTATAAAAGCTGTCTAGAAAACCCTGCACTGCAGTAAAGAGGTAATAATACCACAGGAACCTGTGAGAAAGCACTGCTATGACAGCCCGTAAAACAGGGGAAATAATTGAACATACCTGTCAAAAAAAAAAAAAAAAAAAGCAGCTGATTACAGACCAGTTTGGCTTAGTTTAAAATTCCTCTTCAGAGCAATAGCATATATTTGTAGACAAACCACCTCTACCTGTTTGGATGAGAAGGAAATAAGTAGCAGCCAACAAAATTGTCAAGGATTAATCCAATTTCTCTCCATAGCCATGAACAAACTGTTGGATAAAAGAATAACAGAAGTGAGATAAGACTTCTAAACCCTGTTTCTGAAACTTGTTCAAGTTTGGAGATGCCCCTTTTTTAAGATTTTGTAAATACTGTCGTTCCCCAACAATTAATCAGAAATTCCTAATGAAATATCAGACATTTAAAACAAACTGTGGCCTGGTACAACACTGAAAGCTTTGGAATCACCTAGAAGAACTTTCCTAACTAAGTGTGGAGCAACACAGCAGAGGAGAGATGTTCACAAATCCCTGATTAAAAGCAGAGTTGAGCCATAGGACAAGTTGGGTTGGAAGGGCTGGAAGGCTCCTGGATCTCCAGCACTGGATTTTTTTATCAGAGGGACAGATAATTGCCATGCTGAACTTCCAGCTTCAATTTTCCAGCCACTCCAAAATGTTTTGTAAGTGTTAGTAACATCCCTAGTATGGGATGATACCCAGATCCTAAATGAGACACGAGATGGGTTCGGCATGCTGGGTTAATGGTTGGCCTTGATGACCTTGGAGGTCTTTTTTCCAGCCTCAACAATTCTATAATTACATTAGTTCAAGGTTCTGTCAGCAAAACCAAGCACTGGATCCTCTGCAGCTCTAGTGCTCAGATAGGGTTAATTTTTTGACTCTAATCTCTGCAAAGTACAGGCAGAAAAGAACATTTCTTTGTTTCTTTACTTCAAGAGGAGTATAAGTGGCCAGCACAGAACCTGCATCGATCTCTTTTCTACTCAACAGAGAAAAATCACAGGCCTCACTCAACCAGCACCCAGACTTAGCTGAAAGCTTGTTTCAGACAAGTACCACATCCAGCCCTCACTCTCATCCTTGTCTCAGAGACTGAGAACATCCAGGAGGATCATCATCAAATCATCTCTGCTTGAACGAGCTCAGCTCCCAGCGCTGTGGATCCCACCCCAGCACTTCACCCAGAGCAGCCCTCCAGAAATAAATCCTGCTTTGGCACCATGGAACAGAACAGCCTGAAAGGGAGCATCTGTGAGTGGGGGCTTCCCTGAGCAGGACCCACAGAACAGACAAACTATTCAAAATTATAACTGTGCCAAGAGATAAACGTTTTCCACAGGAGGCTCAATAAACACTCCAGATTTGCTTCTAAAGCACATTTATATTTGGGCAGTTTGAGACTCTAAGATTTGGCTGCTTCTTTCTAAGAGACATGACCACGGAGCACTGACATTTATGCTGCTCCCAAACAGCTTAAAGCTCCCATTTCTTTCTTTTGCTTCCTCCAAACCTTGACCTCTGCCTGTAGAACCTACCTAGGAACAGAAATAGATATGTCCAAATTCACCAATTAGGGTTGTTCAGAGTATTTTCAATCCTGCCACAGCAGCCTGATATCCAGTGACACTTCCAGACTAAGCCTGCCGAGATTTTATGAACATTAACAATTCAAGCACTTTACCAAAAATCAATATTTCTTAATTTCACCTGTCCCTTCCAAAACCACCCTCCACAGGGCAGCACGTCCATGCTGCCTCAATAACCAGCTTTTCCTCAACATCACAAACATGTTCATGCTTTACAGCTCACACCTTCATGCTACTGAACGTTGTGCTGGGAGGAAAACAAACCATTTTCAACCCCTAGTTGTTCTGTCCTGCCTTTTTTCCCCTCAGTAAGACAACAGAGGATATTGTTTCACACTAAACCAACTTTTTCTTTAGTGACTGTTTCACATCTTCATTTTTGCTGCCAATAGAACAGAGACACACTAAGCAAAAGAACCCTTTTTCACCCAGTTCCCCTCATTCAGCAGCACATCCAGTAGTAGGGAAATTATGTGGAGAGTAGAATACCACAATCCTAGGATCAATGTAATATAATTCTTTAGCAATATGCAAATGGTGAGCTGGAGCAATGTGGAAGCCCTTCTAAACACAGGGGTAAAGAGACCCCAATTTTGTGATACAAGTTCACAGGCCTGATTTTACAGTTGGCAAAAACCATTCATTTTTGTCCATCATCATGGCAAAAGCAACTGTCAGGATGTGACTGTGATGTCAAGAACATCAACTTAACCTGAGAGCACCCAGTGCCAGCCCAGGGCTGCTGGGACCCCTCCAAGCACTGACAAAATGCCCATGGAAAGCTTCCCCTCTCCCCTGGTACAACCATCAGTGAGATGTCTCACTGGCTGCCTACAGAAGAAGAGTTAAGAAAAGCTTACATTACTTCTCCTTTCTTAACAGAGAACACATAAAAAGAGAATAGCACAGTTCTGACTTTACTTGCCCAGACTGTTTATCCAGTGACAATTCCTGCCTCTAAATTATTAAGGCAACTTTTTACACTCCTTAGCACCCAAAGATAATGTGTGCTGGGTATTACTGCAGCTTATCAGAAACAATGAGGATCAATGAACCAATCTGGAGGCTGTAAGGTGACAGGTAACTGTGATCACATTTAATGTGAAAGAGAAACAGCAGCTTCTTAAAATACCACACCACCACATGATTTTATGAATGAAAGACAAGTCGTGGCTTTCTGAGCCCTTCTGTACATTTACTTTATACTCTGAAACTGATAACACCATTTCAATTTTCAGCCTAAGAACAGACAACACACTCACCACAGGCTGTACTGACCCCAGGGATGCAGTGGCAGAGCATCCATGAGCCATGAACAGACTGCTGCATAAAGGAATAACAGGAGGCACATACCGAGACTCCAGTGAGGTTTTTGTCACTGTCCCATCACACAGATTTCTACACCCTGTTTCTGAAACCTGCTGATTTTGAAGATTTTGTAAATTCAGTCATTCCCCAACAATGAATTACAAATTCCTAATGAAATACCAGACACTTATAACAAACTGTGGCCTAGCACAATGCTGAAGGCTTTGAAAACATCTGGAAGCACTTTCCTCAAAGTGTGGAGGACTTTACAAATCTCTCATTAAAACAGAGTCAAGCCATGGGACAAGTTGGTCTGGGAAGGTTGGAAGGCTCTGACCCCTTCTGTATGTTTACCTTATACTCTAAAACTGGAGTCCTGGTAACATCATTTCAGTTTTCAGCCTCAGAACAGTCAAACACACCAACCACAGGCTGCACTGACCGTGGGATGCAGTGGCAGAGCATCTGGCAAGGAGCATCCTACAGACTTGGGGTCAAATCCTGCTCTGGAGATTATAGCTGAGGCATCCCTGGTAAAACTAAAAGCCTTGGTCAACACCCATTTCCTTGGATTTGCTGTGGGATGGTCTGCCAGCCTCCAAAAAACCCCTGGTTGCCATAGAAACAGGAACACCACAGTAAAGGAAAGGGAAGAAATATTCAATTGTCAGCACAGAGAGATTGATTGTTTAAGTTTCCCCCCACACGTGTAAAACCAACACAGGGCTTTGTGTCATTTAGTCCCAACCTAAATTCCTTCCTGCTGGTTTCATGTGGTATTTATGAGGGCTCTGATCCAGTAACCTTCCTCCTTTTCACAGCATTTCACAGCAACAGCCCCCCTTCTCTGCTGTAACCATCAGCCCAAGTGCATCCAGAGGGGGAAGGAGCCAAAACCATCACGCAGGCAAAGTGCTCAGGGAAGAGGGGAAGAAAAGGATAAAACACCATAATTATTTTGTTTAAGCTCCCTTTGGGTGACGCTCCTTGAATACCAATGGCTGCACTGAGCTCTTTGCTATTCCAGTGGTGTCACCACACAGCACCTTCCAGAGCGAGCCCTGCAGTCCATCCCTGACACCTCATTCCCAGGGGTTGTAAATCACTCCTGTTGCCTATTAATGGAAAGCCTGAACAACTTCATGAGCAATTAATTGGTGCACTTAGGTAAAGTAAAGCAAGAGGAACATATTGGATTCAAACAGCAGCTTGTCCGGCGCTCAGGCTCCGACAGGATCTGGCTGAGGAAGAAAGTGGGAGCAACCAGCAAAGGATCATTCTATGGAAAACAAGGCTCCTGGGGAGGAAAGGCAGTGCCTAACCTGGGGCAGTGAGTGGTTGGCTGATGCCTTAATGCAGGCAGCTTTGTATCTCCTCTAGAACTTCATCCTACATAATTTAACTGTGGATTTTCAAGCAAATGTCTAATCTTTTGCCAAGCCTGCAAAGTTATTTTCCTGAATTGCCTCAAGACAGAATGGCACAAGTAAAATGTGTGCTCTTTTTTGATTCAGTTTTAAATACATTACCTTCCAAATTTCTTGGCTGTCCCTTTGTTCCCACATTACAAGAGCAGCAAATAGCTGCTAACGAAGAACTGCACAGATGTTGCATTCCCTTTGATGGATTTTTGTGCATTATAAGACACAGAAGTTAAACATTACTGACTTTTATTTTCATTCTGGATTATTTAATCAGTGGAATGCACAGTGAAAAAAGCACAGAAGAAATGAGCTGGGAAAGGGGAACTAGGGTAAGAATGCTTGGGGAGGGAGGCAGGGAGACCAGTGTGAATGGGGCAGGGCCCTTATAGATCATAAAATGACTGAGAACAAGTGCCATACTGAGAGGGGAAGAGGATCCAAAGATAATGAACAAGCAGCAAAGGTAAATGAATACAAATATAAGAGTCTGCAGCACATGAGTGGAAATTTTCGGTTTGGTTTTGACACCACTGTTACAAGAAGGGCTCAGAGTTATTGTTGGGAGATCCTGTTATTGCTGAGATATTGTTATTGTTAGGAGTTTGAAAAATCCCACTAATGCTATCATATATATATACACACATATAAAAAAAAAATCCTTGGCTTTTTTCCTCACACTTAGGAATCAGCAAACAGCCAATTTACAGTGACTGTCCAAGGCTTGATCTGTCCAAATTACTGACAAATGTCTCCACACAGACCCAACTTTTCTGCTCTTCCACCCCAGCCACAGTCAGTGACCTGCCCCCTTTTTAAGTTCCTTAATTATGTTTATATACTTTGTGATTTGCTTAACTGAAACCAGAAGACAGAAAAGCACATCCTGGCTACTAAATCATTAAAAACAATGTGCACATCACAAGGGGAGTCATCTCCCACTGCTGTCCTGTGCTCATTTTACAGGGAATTATAACACACACACATCCACGTACATCCAACACAGCAGACTGTTATTTTTGGGTTAAATTCACTTAACTGAAGATGCCTCAAAGGGGAGTAAGCTGTCTCAAAATGAATGTGTAGAACATGAAGATTTGGTTAAGCTTTATCAGAAAAAAACCACAACCAAACAAGTGAAGAACTTCACAGAACTTCAGCTGTGAAAGACCAACAAAGGGAGACATTCCCAAAAACCAGAACTAAAGCTCCTGTGTCTCCCTGACAGGAAGAATTCAGGGGGGGACTAAAAGAAGCATCCTTTGCCTTTTCTTGCAAAACCCAAAGGATTTGCCTCTGCTGCTGCACAGAACTTCATGGTCTAGCCAGAATTATACAAATATTGAAATTTAAGAAATTCTGTACTTGCAAAACACTCCACTATTTTTATTTTCAATATATTCATTCTTTTTGAGCATAAAACAACAGGATGGTCCCCTCTGTGGTGCCCTACAACACACAGGGTGGTGCCACTGCAACAAAGAACAGCACAGTATTCCCATTATACACCTGCCATTGATAGTTTTAATTAGAGAGTGAAAGTTTATATATTACAAAGGGGCACTCCTTTACATTTACAAACCACAGGGTTTTAGGGAAAACACAGCTAAGAGGAAAACTAGACTTATCTCCTGGGAATGGCTAAAATTTCTTGGTTTCTCTGCTGACACCCTGAGACTCAGCAGAGGAGAGGAGATGTGCATGTGAGGGCACAACACAGTCCATCCATGGGATATCTCCCAGCTCCAGAATTCCCTGTCCTTGGCTCTTCCCAGACCAACAACACCCTGCAAGGCTCAGGCCTGATGATCCATCTGTCTCAACAGTGCAGGGGGAAGGAGGAGCTTTTTGGGATGTTCTTCCCAAATTGTTGATGGCCACGGGTCACAAATTTAGACACAAGGCATATTTAATATAAACCATGTAGATATTCCACAGTGCATCCTTTCACTGAACATCAAGGATTCCAGAGGAAAACAGTTAATCCAGAAGAACCTATTCAGTGCATTCCAGGTAAATCCCAAAGGTTAAAGAGAAGATTGGCAAAGGAACTTGAAGCAGAGCCAGAACTGCACCCCACTAACATTTTAAAGTGTAGTTAAACTCAATCTCTATTTTATCCTGTGTCTCCTACTCTAACTCAGAGAGGAAACATCAACTTTTCTGAAATTCCTACTAAGCTCTAATGAAAATGGAAAAGTTACCATCCACTTCCAGAGTTCTACAGAAGTTGCTAATTTCCTTTTTTCTGTGATTTCTCCCAAGTGAAGGGGGAGGAAAAGCCCTGCCAATTGGCACTAGTGGATTGTTGCTCAGGCTTTTGCCTGAAGGAAGAGCTGCTTTCAAGCAAGTAAAACCAAAATTCAGCAGAAAAAGTATCCCCCTTTACCTCAATTAGGAGATGAAAGGGGCCCCCTCAGGTCCTTGGAAACCTGAAAGGACAGGGCAGCAAGAGCAGCAGGGGCAGGAGAGGTTTCTGATTTGATTTAAATGTTGCCAGTGCAATCTGTGAGGAAAGAAGTTTTCAGTTTGCCAGACTTCAAATTTGATTACGGGCACGTTTTTAGCTCAGTAACATCAGTGTAAAGCAGAGTAGAGCATTAATCACCTTGCACACACTGAATGCAAAGAGGACAATCAGCAATCGTGGGCTCTCACCCAGCTCTCAGTGTTGTGTTTTTAGTAGAGCATTAACTTCCAGGAGTAACATCTGTCACTTGAGCTTTGTTTTCTCATCTTGGAGTGTGTGATGCCCACGACAGTGTTTTGCTTTTATCTGAGTATCTGGAAAGAGCCAGAGAGCTGAAGAAGGTGAACAACATATATTTTAATGTGAGACTACTAAAGTAAAAGTGAAGTAAAGTAAAAGTCCTGCTGCTCAAGTCAACTAAAATTCAGCATTGAGGAGTTGACCAAGAACAGCCTCCACACTGGCTCAGGGTGGAAAAAGGCTGTTGCTGGGGTTTAAATCTGCAGTTAAAGCCCCACAGCAGCAAGGGAAAACCAGTGAGAGTGATGGTGACTGTAAATAAGAGGGACATGTGAAAGAAATGCACCTCATCTTCTGAGTTTTAAACTCACATAATATCTAAGTCAAGTAATTTGTAACAAACTGTTCCTGTAAGAACAGGTCCAGGAAAGAGAGAATCGTAAGTCAAATGCAAAAGGTATGAAAAATAATATACAAGTCCAATCTCACTTGAGAAAGAACAATGAGGGTAAAACACCCAAGTTCTTCTCTAGTTGGTGCTAATAAAACAACTTTTTTGTGTCCTGTAAATAACTAAAAGTCCAGGACAAACCCTCCATTCCCTCCTCCACTTACCAGGACAGTTGCTATCCATCCAACACTCCTGTGAGTTCCTTGGTACAGACTGGAGGAAGACAACAATGACTTTCACAGGTGACATTTTACTCATTAATGTTTCTCCACATGCCCTGTCCTTTGTCAGACCCTTATTCCTGTAACACAAAGGCACAGCAGAGCTCCCTGCAGCTCCTTTCTCTCTGCATTGCCTCAGTGCCACACGAACACACTCTGCCTCTCTCCTCTTCAGCACCTCCTGAATGCAGCTATTTTGCCATGGGTGCCCTGTCTGACACCGAAAAAAAAGGAAATCTTAAGGCTAACAGTCAGTGAAAAATCATTTTCCCTTTCTCAGTCATTGTGTGACCCCAGCTCTGTGTCAGCAGACACGGGGAAATCCTCTCTAGCACCGATTACACACATCTGCTTCAGGATCCTGCCCAAAGGTTCACACTCCTAACCTGAATGTTTGCTTTGAAACACAACCTAATTGAACCAAACTTACCAAGAAACCAACATGGGCTGAGAAATGCCAGAAAACACACAGTCCAGGTGCTGAAAACTCCCAAACTACACATGAAATAGAACAACTTCAGTCACGTACAAGCTTCTCTGAGCTGATGCTCCACACACCAAACAACATACAGCATTTATTTACTGACTGCAGCCTCTCCCACTCTGAGCAGCTGACAGCTCCAGCCAACACTAGTGCAGCAGAGTTTTAGTGCCTGCCCACAGGAAATACTTCATCTTTCTGCACTGGAAATTTTCTGCAGCTGCAATTTTGATCTTGACCTCTCCAAGTTATATTGAGGTTTCCAAAAGGGGTAAGAGGAATTATGTTTAAAAAAAGAAAAAAAAGATCAGTCCTTCCACTCCAGATAGACATTAATAATTCCTTTTGAACCTATTTTAGACTCACCAAGTTTTAAAGAGTAGCCATAAGTTCGTTTTCCACTTTAATACCCTTATCTGTGCACTGAATTCAGGGAGCCAAGCAACTCACTACCCAACACCCACCTCCAACAGCAAATCTACTCTGCAGGAAGGTGCTACTCAATATTTACTCCTCCTTCTCAAATATTGCAGCTTTAACTTTTTAAATGTTGTGCCCAAGTCTGCTACAAAGTTTGCAAATTAACCCTTTCCTTGCTTGCTCTGTCAGTAGAGTGCTAATATTCAAAAAGAGAGGTATTTAGATATTAATGTGGAAGTGTCCCTTCTGTGGGGTATTCAGAGGTAGAGCAAATACTTCACTGTAGGACAATCCACTTAAAAGAACTATCAGATGGATTTGTAGAGCAATATTGAAGGGAGGAAAACATTCACTCAAAACATTCCCCCCACTCTCATGGATGACCCAGCAAGAAAACCCCAATTCAGTACTGCCCCAAAACCAAAGAAATAACTGAAATTCCCATTACAAAAAGACTAGATTTTATTTTTTCTATTTTATCCTAAGCTGCAAAAGCAGTTAAAGTTTTAGAGTATTCTAAATGCTTATACTGTTATTCAAGTTTCTATTTGCAAACACAATCATTTAGTACATTTCCTGCTTTAGGCAAAATAAACTGAAAAAAATCTCAGTTCTTTTGTTGGGCAAAGAATAAAAAAACCAAACAAATATAGTGGTTGAAATCAGTAACTCTTCCTCCAAATACAGTTCAGCAGCCAGTGAAGGAAGTTTACTGAATTTCTACACATTGTATTACATGAAGTTAGTTCACAGAGATTTGATGTTCCAAATTCTTTGAAAGGCATAAAAAGTCTCCTGCATTTCCTGGACCAAAACACACCCTGTGAATTTACATTATTTACATAATAACTATTGTAGAAAACTAAACTGACATCATCATCCATAAACCAGTTTTCCACGTCCTTCCCAAATTAGGACAGTGATTTAATTGATGTATAAATTTTAAAGCCAGCAAGTATCTCAGGAAGGTACAGAGTGCTCTGGTTTTACTCAAAATCCTGAGCTCCTGCATTTCCCAGGGAAGGGCCCTTTGTTACAGGTGACAAATCAAGACTCAAATGACAAGTCAATCACTTCATATTACACTGGCCTCTCTTACATACACATACACAGAAAATAATTAAAGAAAGGCAGAGAAAGGCAATGACCATCTCTGACTTCCTTAATGAAAAGACACAGACTTTGTGATCAAGGAAAACATTTCCAAGAGGATACCTGGATTTTGGGAGAGTGGCAGAGAAATCTTTCACATGCCCAAGACACACAGTGGTTAATTTTGAATGATATCTGAGATGATGAGGGAGGCCACATAACAAAAGATGTGTCTGATCCAATCACTTACTAATATCATCCAGAGAAGATGAAATCTGTTCTCAGCATCCTGGTAACAAGGCACTTAAAATGACAGAACCCACTTAAGCCTCCTCTCATCTTAGAAATGTGATTCTAATAGCCTTAAAATTATAAAGAAATAATTAGAAGGAAAGTAATTATTGTATGTTGGGAAGTAGAGGTGAGACTGCAGACCAAGGACAAAGGGAGAAGTGACTTCATTGTATTATCACAACCAGCCACGTCTTCATTGTTGTCCCAGTGTCTCCTGTTTCCAGTAAATAAAAGACCACCTAGAATGGGCTGATGCTCAAAAGGAGCATCTTTAAGACATGAATACAGCCCAGAAATACCACAAAACTGAGCCAAAGTGCTCTCTCTAGAGCTGTCATACGTCTAAAACACTCAGACACGACCAAGAAAGGCACATCACTGAGCAGACCCAGAAAGAACACACTGACAATCAGGACACCTTTACAGCACCACAGGAATGAGCCCCACTATTAAACAGAGAAAGACTGATGCTGTGCAGGATGATAAGGCTAATTAGGCTGCTTTAAAAAACACCTAAAAATAGCCACCTTAATTAGGCACAAAGAAACGAAACATTTAGGAGATGCTTCTCGTGTTTGAGTCTCACTGCATTTCCAGGGGGGCCAAATATTTGTCCTATCACAGGAGACAGGCTACAGGGAGATGTAATAAAAGAAAGAGACTTAATAATGTGAGGTATGTACAGAACAGCAGACAGAAAATATTGACTTGGCAGAACAGAGGGAACATCATTTGGAATGGTTCTTTGGGTCAAGGCTGCTGTGGCAGGGGTTGAAAAAAAGAACTACTTGATGCTGAGGTCCTGGGAAAAGGCAGGAAATTAAAAAAGGGAGGTGCTGTGTCAACATTTACCATTATTTTTAATGTACAATTTAGACTATGAATTCCAATAAACCCAACAGCAGACAAAGCACACAATGCAAACTCTGCTTTACTTGTTAATAATGAAATATATGTGACAAGAGGAGAACTAAGTGCGTCAGATCAAACCAAAACACGAGGCAAGATTTCAAGTTTCAGAAACACCAACAGCTCTCAGTCCCCAGACCTTGGACTTCAAGAGCATGAGGTGCAAAAATGCTGCCAGTCCAAAGGAAGTCTTTTCTCACAGCTGGGTGACACAGTCCTTGCAAAGGACATTAGAGCTCCTAAATCTCCAGTTATGCTCTTGAGTGCTCTCCTTGCTCCAGGATGGATTCTCCCCCTTGGAGACACACAAAAAGGCAGTGACCACCTTCCACGTTTTCCTGGTTAACTTTTGGCAAATGAGCACCTCAAAAAAAATTAATGAAATTTCAATATTTAAAAGTTTTGAGCCTCTATCTCTCCAGTGCATAGAAACTGTACCCAGAGGACAACATTCTACTTTGTTACTTGCAAACAAATCTAGGTGTCTTCGTTTATTTTTCTTTCAAGCAGTGATTTTATATCTGCCCTGACAACAGGAGACACTTGACCTGCGATGGTCACACAGTGGCTGTGCCCTCACATTCCTCCCTCCAAGGTAACACAAATACATCCATGTGATATCCTTCTGCACATCATCTGTGTCCACATGCCCACATCTTAAGGGTTATAATCCTGGTTGTCTCACTCATTAAGGAGTAGGAAGTGACCAAAAGGGCTGAATAAACACCTTATGACTGATGTCTGGAGCAGAAACAAGCCTGAGTGATTAACTACATATTTATCAATAGAAGGGCAAAATTCCTCTGCTCTTCATCAGGTAGAGCTCCACCTGTGCCAGGTGCTCATCTCAAAACCTGGAGGTAGCCCTGGTTGTGAATCAATACTGGCTTTATCAAAAAGCATGTCTGGCCTTTACATGTTAAGTTTTGCCTCAGTGTCTGCACAGCAGCTTTGTAAAGCTGCTGTCTGATGTGTCTACAGGGTCCAATCTTGTTAAGCACTTGCATTCTATGCTGTTTCACAGAGTATAAAATAATCCACTCCAGCAGCCTTACTTGGAATTGATGGGTTGGCAGCTGCAATCTTAAGTCTGTGTGTTAATAAAAAAGCATATAAATGTTTTTCCCCAGCAGTAGCCAAGCTCACAAAGAGATATCTTTTGTTTTATCTGAAAGCCTGATCCATCTCTACTCTTACCCAAAACAAAAGAAAAACTGAACTTCCACCCAGTCAGACAGAAGGAAGAGGTTTGGGAAGTGAAGTGGCGGCCAGCCCCACTCCTCAGCTCCTAAAAAGCCCCAATCCAAACACTGATATGAAGGGTAAAAGTAGTAAAAAAAGCCAGTTTTGCTCTTGCTGGCAAAGAGGGTCTCCAGCTTTCATCCCACCCTTCCCAAGTGGAAACCATCCTCCCTCCCTCAGCCTGTTTCCATTTGCTCCACAAGACCCACTGCAGAGGTCATTGCTGCCTCCACTGAAAAAGTCCCTCTCCAGCACTGGAAGTGGGAAAAGTGGACGAAACAGTTTTCCAACAGAAGAAATATTTCCTTCCAGACCAGCCCTTCGGAGCTCAGCTGACCAAGAAGCAAGGGAAAGGGAGGGCTGGCAGGAGCAGCCCTCTGAAGGGTGAGAAGAGCCCCTAGATTTGCTGCTCAGCTGTAATGCTGCTTTTTCTAAATGCTTGACTTCCCAGACTTAATGTGCTGTGAAAGCTGGGTTTGCACGAAATAGATAAACATAATTATCTTGTGCTCATACGGAGCATTATTTAAAAGAAGTTTTCCATATTCACAATTCACCGGGATAAAGAGGATTTGCGGTGATCAGGAGGCCAGCAGAGTGAAGATGTGGGAATTAAGCAAAAATCTGGAGTGTGGATTCATCCAAAAGAACACTTTCAAGAAGACTAGCGAGGTATTACAGTTTGCCAGGAAAAAGCTTACTAAAGTTCAGAAGGAATTTGAAAGGAAAACAGCCCTTGATCTCAGACAGCTCTCATGGAGCTCCTGAATCCAGGGGAATGACCTGCAACAGGCAGGGCAGGAATGTCACCAGCACAGGGCTCCTCAGTACCCTGCTCATTCTGCCTTGACCTTTTCCCACTCTCACTGCAGAACCACAGAGACACAAACACTCCCCTTTGCTCTAAGTCACACTCAAGGCAAGTAAAGGGAAGTTTCTGCATGGCTCATATTACATCTATTTCAACTTTATATCTACCAAGTTACCTTAATAAATCAACCCCAATGTAAAAAAAAAAACAACTTATTTTCTCCTCCTGCAGACAGTATGCTTAAACTACTTTATGTATCTAATGACCTCAAAATACCATTTCCTCCCAATTTCAATTCAAATAGACACGAATCTAAAGTAACAACCAAATCTAATGGAAATAAAATAATTCACCCATAGAAACATACAGAAAACCAAGAACCCATATCTACATCAATCTGTAAACCTGCTTAAATAAGTGCTTATAGCTACACTGAAGTCTCAGCACTGAGAAAGACAAGAATATAACCTGCATTAAACTTTAAATGATTTTATCACCCACTGAGAATCTTACCCGGGACAATAACCAGGTAGAAAAGGAAATCAAGACTACATCCTGCAGGCTAGTTTAAAACCATCATTAGAAACTGCAATGTTTCATTAAAATTTAAAAATCAAGCCACTCCAGAGCTGGCTGAGCACTTCAGAGGTGTCAGGGTTAAAGAGCAGGCAGCAGTTTTTCCATGGCCAGCTCTTCCAGCGTGGAGTTGTCAGAGTGTTCTTCATTAGCTCCCATTTGCTCTAAATGATGCCAGGGAGCCTTTCAACACTGACCTTGACAGAAGCAGAATTAGGGCACTGTGAGCATATTCCTGAAGTTCTTCACCTCTGCTAATACTTCCACTGGGGGCTGTGGCTGCAGCCACCACTTCTGTTCCAGCTTTACCCTACTCTCTGCTCCACAGCCTGTTGAAAGGGCATTTCAGCTTTAATTGACTGAAAAAGAGCAAGAACAAAATGCCACGACCATCATTTTACGAACTGGAGAGGCTTTCTCAGCATTTGTTCCAAGCTGGAGGAGGTTTAAGCAGTTAGTTGTAGCCCTGCTTTACTTTCCAAGCAGACTTATCTTCCCAGTGTGCATCCAGGTGTCTCAGGGAAATCGACTGTGTCGACACAGAGACAGACACCTGCAGCAGCAACTGGTCCTAAATGATTCCACCAGGGAAGAGCCTTCTGTTGTAGCTGACAACAAATTATACACTGACAGAGCATGTGTTCCTCAGCAGATGAAACTGCATCACTTTGAGAACCACTTAAGACCCTACTGAAAAACTTGGAAAACAAAGGAACATGAAAAAAAGAAAACAATTTATCTGCTCTAGTTTGTTCCTCTCGTGTGCCAATCAAGGCACTGCCACCCACATAAACCATTCTTTTTTTCTGCCTCCCATTGGCAAATAGATGAAGGATATTGATTTGACAGGCAGAGAAATAAAAACAGAGATTCAGCTTCACTGAGCTTTAATATAACATAATATAAAGTTAAATGCATTATGGATGGGGATCCAACAAAAGAGCACTTCAGATCTGAAAAAAACTAATTCCACTTCAACAAATGTTGCAGGAGACTAAGAGCAGGAATGGACCAAAATATTTCCTTTGAAGGCCAGAGGCAGATCTTTCATGTCAAAGGAAAATACAAGATTGCATCTCCCACCATCGCCTAAAGAAAGATCCTCTCAGCTCGGATCCAATATTGAGTTTGTTCAACACTCACAATATGTTTGCATAAAAGCCACACTCCTACTCCATCATCTGAGGACAAGAAATCAATCTCAGGGTACAGGGATAATCACAGTGACTATTCCAGCACAGACATAACACAAGCATTAAAAAGGAAGGATAATCTTAATCACTGTTCCTCTAATCCCATCCTTGCCAAAGCCACTGGGAGCACAGTGAGACTGCAGCATGGCACAATAGGGACTGTTCTGTATTCCATAACAAGATGAAATTAATTCAAGCATCCCTTCCCCTCTCAATATCTCTGTGTCACAACTGGAGTTCTCTGACACTCCTCTGCCCCAGTGTTTTCTGCTCACAGCCCATTGCTCCACAGGCAAACTACAGACAAAACTTCACTTTTTTCATGCAAAATTCAGTTTTCAAATGCAAGACAAAAGCTTTCAGTTGTTGCTGAGATTCCCAAGCCACAGAGGTTATGAGCAGTGAACTTCTAATGGTCAAGTGCTGTTGAAAGGATTAGTTTAAATGTTTAGTCCATGATTCCACAGAATTCAGGAACCTAACAGTTTTTCATATGCTCTCCCTCTTCTTTATTGTGAAATGAAGAAACATTGTCCCCATTGTATGAGTGAAAAACTGTCACATAAACACCTCAGGACACACTTTGATGTGCAGCAATGCACCTAAAGTTGGAAGAGGGTAATTAGCAGGGCTTAAAGCAGCAGCCAGACATAAAACTCCCACAGAAAACCAGTGGGAACTAATGACTAAACACCTTTTTAAAACTGGGATTAAGCTCCTCTATACCTCCCGTGGCCTTAACGACTCGGAAAACTTCATCAACTTCACACAAAACCTCTGGAGGACAGCAAAGAGCTGAATCCAGACACACAACACCCAGGTTCCTCTCTACCTGCCACCAGGTCCTTTGTTCTTCTCCCAGCACACCTGGAGAAGCTCAGAGATGAGCTGGAGCACTGACATCCAGTTGGACAAGGATCACTCAACAACTTGGCACAAAAATAGTATCTCAGTGCAAACACGCAGCACTTCATGAAATCTCAGGGTGGTTTGGGTTGAAAGGGACCTTAAAGATCATCTGGTTCTGAGCCCACTATGGCACCAACCCAAAAGGTCTAGAGAAGTCAAGCCTGTGGAGGCCAGTTTAAGGAGAAATTAATTTGAAGGCAGGAATCCTAAGAGTAGCAAATATAGTGTATTTCTCAAGTAGTAAAATACCAGCATCAGGACCCTTCTCTCATTTGCATTTCTCAGTATATTCCTACAATTGGTACAACAGAATTAAGTGACCACACCACCACCCCTAGGGCCTGAAAACAGGCTTAACAGGCAAGTGGAGAGCACAGTGCTCACCCTGAACAGGTTCCAGTGAAAGCAACACTGTCCTTTTAGTTCTTAGGTATTCTGGAGCAGTCTGTGATATGACCCAAAAAACACCCCAAACCCCTTCATATCTCACACTTTGCAAAAGCAGAACTAAGCCCCACAATGACACATCCTGCACACAAGCAGCTCCATCTGCCTTCGCAGTGGGCACAGGTACCCAGCCCTCACCCCCCCTGCTCTCTCCTCCAGGTTTGTTTTCCAAGCAGTCACACCACTGACAGACCTCTGGGGCTCCCAGGGTTTTCATCCTGATGAGCTCAGACACTGCTGACTGCTCTCAGCACCACCCCAAAGCCCCCCAGCCCCTCTCCTCTCCCAGGAGCTCTGCTGGCACCATCCTGCCTCCCAGGCTCTCCAGGGCATCTCACAAACCCAGGAAGAGACACCGTGTAACCTCCAGGCAAAAATCCTCCATCCTGCCTCCAAATACTTGTTTCTCATAAACAACAAACTCTTTTTTTCCAGCACCACCAAAACTCTCACTTATGAAAAGCAAAATGAAGCAGAACAAACATACTTGAAGCAAATCTTTGTTCAGAGTAAGAGACACTATTTTACTTGTTCATTTGTTTGGGTTTCTGTAAACCAGTCTTTAATTCAAGCACACTCCCGATTTTAATTTCTAGTTTGCTAAGACTGACAAACACTCACAACATTTGCCCAAATCTAGTTACTATTGCTCTCCAAGATAGTGTTTTCTAGGACAGCACAAAAAATGCAGACTTAGGATGGACACAGGGATGAAAAGTGAAGACACACAGCAAATGCATGTTTACATTAATTCTTCAGAGCACAATAAATCTGCAGCACACCTTCCTGCACACCAAGATGTCAGCTGATTTGTTGAAAAGTCATCAAATTTGCATGTATGAAAGCAGTTCAAAAGTGGGGTGTCCTTTATAATGCAAACTGTCTCGCTGCAGGCTTGTAAAATCTTGGCAATCTGAGTGGTCCACAGATGTTAAATATTATTAGATCACTTCAGGGAAGGCTCATGAAACACTGCTCTGTCAGATTCACAGCTGCTGTTCTGTGGAGTCTCAGACAATTTCAGATTAGAAAGAAGGGACACATTTTTTACAGTACATGGGTGATTAACCACTGGTGCAAACTGCAAAAGGGAAGGAGTGGAGCTGCCATATCTTGATATTTGAGATCAAAAGTTTCCAACAGACATGTTAGATTTGGTGAGAGCTGCAGTGCATTTCTTGGCTCTGAGTGAGAGAAAAGAAGTGAGAATGAGTAGCAGACTACAAGAAGATGCAGCACTACAGGATGGCCCCTCCTGTGATTCTCTGAGTTTTAAGGACTATTCTATCAGACAATTTTGAAAAAAATTCTTCCCCTTAGAAACATGAGGTCCCAGAGATGTGACACAGCATTTCCCATAACACACCTCACAAGGTTTCCCTTAGGATGGTGACACACTCAAGTGGATCAGATCATCCTCTTCTGGGAGAACTGAGACAAGAACCCTTTTTTTCAGTGAGCTTATGGATTTTATGTGAGGGCATATTAAGGCAATAACTTGAGATTTCAATCCTACAGTGCCACAGAAAATGGTCTTATCTTAGATAACATAATTCTTTCATTCTTAACAAGCATTGTCTTATAAAAGTGTAATAATCCAAAGTTTGAACTACTGCTTTGTTCCAAGTAAAAGTGACTGCCATGGCTTGAGTGTAAAAGCAAAGAGGATTCAATAAACAGGTTAATCTCTTCTGTCTCCTCTACAACAGTTCAAGTGTGCTGAGCTGGAAGAGCTTCACTCAAATGAAAGGTGAGGAAAAAGATTTCAATCCCACAACTTGATTTCACCACCATCCAGACAAGAGTCTCATTTCCAGTCCACCCAGGCTTGAAGGTTGATATTTGTGACCTGGCCAGTTTTTCCTGCTGCCTTGAGAAAACCAGATCAAAGCTCAATTCCAGAACAGTTTGGAGTGGAAAGGACATTAAAGATCATCCAGTGCCACCCCCTGCCATGGGCAGGGACACCTTCCACCAGCCCAGGTTGCTCCAAGCCCCATCCAACCTGGCCTTGGACACTTCCAGGGATGGGGCAGCCACAGCTTCTCTGGGCAACCTGTGCCAGGGTCTCCCCACCCTCACAGGGAAGGATTCCTTCCCAGTATTCAATCTAAATCTCCCCTCCTTGAGTTACAACAGGTTCAATTTGAAGATATAGAAAACACAATTGAAAAGATTTAGCTAAAAAGAAATATTTCATGTTTATTTCAACAAATATTTCAGAACGTTATCATTATCAAGTCTAGCAAATGGTGATTTTGCTTTGGATTCACATTTTACTGTTGTTTCTTAAAAAAAAAATAAAAGTGATTTTACAATTACCTTCCTAAATAATCAGAAAAACACTTGCTAGTAGTACACAGCTAAACTCTTCTGTTGCTTAGCAGTTTTCATCTCAAAATGAGAAAGTGTATGAAAGGACTTATCATAGTCTCCAAAGCAGAGTTCATTGCTGCAGCATGTTTTCAGAAACAATAATCCCATCTCTACCAGTGCTAAGCTTTACAGTTTACAGATCTGTGCAACTGGGTGTTTTCAGGATCTTTATTCCCTTTTTCCTATATTCCTTTTCTTTTACAAAAATAAATGAATATGTCACAGACACAATTCTTAAACCTTGATACTGCATTAAGCTTCACAGAGAAGCACAAACATCCCTTAAGCCTCAGGCTCAAAGTCATTCCTGTGTTCAGATGTTCTGGATGCAAACAATACTTTGAAGCTTTGATACCACTTAAATCAAAACAAAGAAAATCTTTGTAGCAGCAAAGTTTCAGGTAATTAATTCCTTCTATTGGGACTATATAGTTGGTTTTTTCTACCCCATAATACCACAACAAAAAGACACAGTAAAGACTGGTCTTAAGTAAATGGTAGTTAGAATTTCTGTCAGTTATTTAATGACTAATTTCTGTTTGAGTAAGATACCTGAACAGCTTTTGTGAGTGCACAGCAAAAAGAGAAGGAAGCACATCTGAGGAAAGTCTTATAGCCCCAAAAAGAGCCCTTTCCCTGGACATCCTTCATTTCAGTTTGATCCAGCAAGGCAGGAAGATATAACGATTCTGCCTCTATTTCCATGTTGGTGGTGCTGTATGATTTTGCAGTCCCAACAACCTCATTTTCCTAAACTTTAAAGCTAAATTTCAAAATATCATCATTTACTGGCAGTTTTACTTTACTTTGGAGTGACAGACTTCCCATTTTAATTCCAATGCCTTCGATTATATTGATATTCCTTTCTGTAATATAAAGCCCTCTGCTCTGGAACAGCAGGACCCAAGCAACACGTGTGTGTTTGACAGGATAAAGTGCTTTGCATTTTACAGCACTCATCTCCCACCACTGCTCTGCTGGAGCTACTCAAACAACAGAACTAAACAAAACCCCCCAAATGAATCAGTACCAGGAAGGCAAAAAACTCCAACACTAAAGCCAACACTGATTTTTAGTGCAATATTGTCCCCAGAAGCTCTGGCAGTTTGAACTACAAGAAGAAAAGCAAGTTTTGCATCTGTTTATTCACTCGAATGCACAAATCCCAATCCAAAATCCACCGTGTGGCACATGCAGAGGAGACCAGGCTCCAGGGAGACCTCATTGAGGTCTGTCAGTACTTAAAAGGAGCTTATAAAAAAGCTGGAGAGCGACTTTTTACAGGGACAGACAGTGATAGGACAAGGGGGAATGACTTGAAACTAAAAGAGGAAAGATTTAGATGAGGTGTGAGGAGGAAATTCCTCCCTGGGCAGGTCCTGGCACAAGGTGCCCAGAGAAGCTGAAGCTGCCCCAGGAACTGCAGTGAAAAAGTGACAAATATGGAATAAAAGTAGAAAAGTGAAACCTCAGGAAGAAACTGAACAGAGAACAACTGATAATGTTGCTTTCAAGCTACACCTCCCAAGTTTAAAGTCTTCACTTCAATGAATAGATATCACACAAATTAACAAGGCTCTTCAGAGTGATATCACAATTTGACTTTATAATGCAAATTAATAGAAAAGACCAAGAAAAACATACCCATCTCCTCAAAAATGCAGAAAAATGCCCAAAACTACACAGGGAACTATTACACACCTAAGTTTTAATTGGTACTTGCATTAAATAAAGGGATTGTTTGTTTTCCATCTCAGATTTTTTCATTTACCTTCAGGTTCCCACCTCTGAGTAGAACAGATGAGTTTAATGAGACTTTGGATGAAGCACTTTGTGATGCAACAAGATACAGAAACTATTACCCCCCTCCCAACCTCTCTCATGATTTATTAAATTGCAGCAAACAAAGATTGCATCCTGCTCCAGATTCAACAAAGGATTAGACACTGACATGGATAATGGAAAAGCCTAAATCCATCAGATTGAACTTAAATAAATAAACAAACAAATCCTAAAGCATATTAACTCCCTGCACCTTTACAGATGAAGTGGGAAAGACAACATACCTAAGAGTTCCACCAGCACTTGCCTCTGGTGTTTATCCCCACAAAAGACATTCCCAGTAGAAGTGGGAATGGGCAGATTGTTGGTACTTAGTGAGTTATTTCCTGCCAAGTCCAAATGCAAAAGGTGCTCTCTGAGAATTACATGGTGTTTTTATTCCCCTTAATGCCCCTTCCCCACCCTCAAAAACACCTCAGAGCTGCTGAAGACATAACATGAAATACCTATAGGTGGTACTCGCTATGCAAGCACAGGAATGTTTTATCTGATTTACAGATTTATAGATTCTGCTGCATCTCTCGCTGCACAAGCCAAAACTGTGTGAGTGATAAATTACAGGGATGCAGAAATTACCAGCTACAGGGAACACGCTGTCAGAGATGCCAAAGGAAGGTGCAATATATGGGATGTATCCAAAACAGGGAGAAAACAGCTCTCTTTGCAAGACAAATTCCCAGATGTACAAATTTTCTTTGGCTGCTGATATGTGAGTTGGGAGATTTTAGGGAGGGAGAGGAAGAGAGGAAAGGGAATACTTGCTCTGACTCCCTGCCCTGAACCTGGGGTTCAGACAAGCATCAGTAACTTCTGAAGCAAAATCACCTCCTGGTGTGCCTCAGCAGACCTCTGCTCCCTCTGCAGGGAGCAGGAACTTAATCCAAAGTTATACACACTGAAGAACTGCTCCCCTTGACCACCCCCAGCATCTGCATCCTGCTACTCTTGATCTTCAGGGGAGGTTGCCCATAGGACACAACCAATTGTTCTCTCTTTTTTTTCCCCCCTTTATCTCCCACTCTTTCCAAAAGCCATGTGCACCAAGCCCAAGCTGAAAAACCCAGAGAGAGGCAGAGAATATTTACTCAGTTCAAGCTTTGTCCTGGTGCTCCAACACAGCTTCTACACAGGCCCTGATTTTCCTCTATGCCCATGTAATGTTAGTCACACTCCCAAATATATCTGCCAGCAAACATGGGACAAAAAAGTCATAGCTGAGGTCCTCCAAAGCCTGAAGGAGCTGTCTGTGTCATCAGGGAGAGGATCTCCACGGACACCTGCTGCCAAAAACTGCCTCTCGACAAGATCCAGGCTGGAGGTTCTCAAGAAAGCCACATTCCAGCACTGCTGTGAGTCAGACTGACAGGACAGGGAGGAGAAAATAAACTGGGCTACAGTGCAAGAACAGGCCCCAAAAACCCCCCTGTAATATTCAGAGGAGCAGGTTTATACCTTTAAGATCAAATCTATTTATTACTCTGTATAACATCTGTTCTCTCGCAGTGACACTCTCAAGGACACAATTTTCACAGGCAAGTGGTGAGTTCTCCCCAGGTTAAGGGGCTGTCACATCCAGCAGCCTGGGCAGGTGTGACATGTGCTCTGTGAATGAGAAGTTTCAAGATTCTGCCTGAGTTGCAGACTCTTCTGTCACCCAGTTCCTATGAAAAAACAGCCATTTCCAGCAGTTTCCCACCAAGAGTAAAGGATCAAGGTGCCAGTGGCACTGAGCAAAAGGGAAGACTTGGTTTAGGGAACTGAAATGAACTTTTAAAATAAGCATTAGGATGGCCCCGGAATGACTGTTGGGAAATGCTGATATAGTTAAACAAACAAACAAAATCCCCTACAGTTTCTACATTGAAGCTGTGACCTAGGAAAAAGAAAAAGATAAGGAAATCAAATTAAATCATCTCACTTTTCAGCACAATACAGCACTGGCTTAGGCACGGGATCAGCCAGCACTGCTCAAGCTGAACACTCTCCCAGGACAGCGCTGGAGCTTCTGCAATTCTCACTCTGCTGCTTTTCAAGAACACTGAACACGTTTAGAATCAAGCAGGAAAAAAGCAGCAAAGGATTATCCTTCTGTAAACACTCCAGAGCCTCCCCAGCCAGGCACTGGCTGCACATACAGGTGTTTAGCTGGGAGCAGCCTTTGGCTCAGCAACATCATTAGGAAAACGCTGCTGTGCTTTCCAGCTCATTTGGCCCAGGCAGGGGAGGCTGGAAACCAACACCAACAACTGTCTGGGCTGAGTGACAGACTTTGCACGTGTGGGACTCTTCCAAGGCCGCCTTTGCTCTCCAAATTTGAAGGGGTACATTCCCTTGTCGATGCCAAGCGCCAAAGCCACACCTGGAGACCAAAGCCTGCCTTATCCTCTGGGGTTCTGAGACTCTGAACACCTTTCAAAGAGAGATGCAAAATCCACCTAATAAATATGGAAAGAAACACTCTCACAAAGCTATCAAGAAGTACAAGAGTTACAGAAAAGTACAGGAGGGACTGACGTAGATTTTCACCTTTTTTTCCATAATAATGACCAAAATTTGCACAATACTAAAAGTCTCGCATGCAAATGCAAACATCACTATAATCCCTGTTAACAAAGCACACAGAGAAATTAAAGCAAGCTTAACTAAGCAGTGTTTCTGAATATTAATGAGCCTAAAAGCTAAATCCAAGCTTTAAAACTTTTAAGTAAAAAGAGGATTGTTTTCAGACTAATTTGTATTTAAACCGGATGCTTTGCATGTGAAACCAAGGAAGAGAACGAACTATGCTGCCCTAGAAAAGCATTAAAATGAGTACAACAAAGGAAGATCTTTGGAAATTCTGAATATCTGGATCTATTCAGCTTTTAAGCTGATACACTGAACTGTCCTCAAATGTCACTGGACAGTGGCTCATTCCAAATCTCCACATTACATTTTATTGCAGAGATCAAAAGAACACTTTTTTTTTTTCTTACTGTCATATACCAGGTTTTCTACCTGACATGTAAAAGCAATGCATTCACTACCCACAGAAGTTTAGGACAACTGTGGAACAGATTTCACATCTCACACAGACAGTTCAGACTCAATTTTGTGAACCTTCAACATCCCCTGCATCAAACTGAACGGCTTTGAAATCCTACCAACTTCATGAGGAACAGAGAGCACGTCAGGGGGGTTTATCCACATCTCAGGTATCTATAACAGACGCCCATATCATCCCCCCAGTCAGGGAAAAGAAGCTGGTACTTCTATTCCAAATGTCACCCCATCTCATCAGGTGAGATGAACTGTCCTGGAGAATCAGCTCTTCCTCTCCAGGGGCTCTAAAGGGAGCTGAGGACCCACTCCAGAGCAGTGTCCCCAACACAGACACCTCCCAGGGAGGTGGATCTCACTCCTCATGGTCCAGAACAAACCACATCCAACCACTGAAATTTGACCAAAGTGTTGAGAGTGCCAGCTCCATTTTATTCCATGACTACATTCCCTTTGTTTGGCCACCCAAGCAGAATGGTTTGGGATGGACAGGACCTTAAAGCTCATCTCATTCCACCCCCTGCCATGAGCCGGGACATCTTCCACTATCCCAGGTTGCTCCAAGCCCCATCCAGCCTGGCCTTGGACACTTCCAGGGATGGGGTAGCCACAGCTTCTCTGGGCAACCTGTGCCAGGGCCTCCCCACCCTCAAAGGGAAGAATTTCTTCCTAATATCCAATCTGAACCTACTCATTGGAATAAACCCATACTCTTGTAAATTGTCTTTTCAGTACTTTTTAGTTTTGTCATTTGGTTGTTGCCTTTCTTTTTGGTTGTTGTTTTGGTGGGTTTTGTTTAGTTTTTTTAGTTCATTACCACAGCAGAGGAAGTTTTTCACTGACCTGAGTACTATCACTGAGGATAACAGGCTGAATCACTTGATAGCCTGGCAAATACCTGTCTGCTCTTTTCCATTTGTGGAAATCTACAGTCCATAAGGTAAAATCCATTTACTGTTTAATATTGATAAGTGTAACACAGCAGAGAACAACATGAGAATTGCAGTAACCTCTGAAAAAATTAAGGGCATTGGAAGATGTGCATCCTTGGGAGCACACAAGTTCCTGAGGTACAGGGAGCATGGGCACTCAGATCCTTTGCTCACCCATGAAGCACATCCAGAGTTTCAGAGAAAACTTCCAGCAGTCACCAGGCAGCCTCAGCTATATTCTAACATCTTATAAATACCCCCCAAGCCCACAGAAAAAAAAAAGTTACTTTTGTAGGGACAAAGGACACTGAGCCCTTCTGCTTTCCCTTCTTTCTGCTTCAATGGAGGGCAGCAACCCCAAAGTATGAACTACTGGTAAAATACGTAGAAAAAATAATCTCAGGCCAGTTTGTTACTGTGAACTCACCTTTTCCTCTCTCCCACCCCTCCCCATCCCTCTGCAGCACTCACAGGAGCTCAGGCAGCTGCAGCCTGAGTTACTGGCTTACAGAGATCAGTGCTTACTGGAGTTCAAACGCTTCATTAACTTCTTGTGCTTGGACCCTGGAGATAAAAATCCACTGTCTGGAACAGATTTGCATAAAGGCAACAAAAGATAAATAAAATTATAAAATAATACATAATAAAGTGAGCAAAGCAGGGCTTCCCCCTCCTTCTTTAAAACCCTAAGCAATGGGGAATTCCCACCTTCCCCTGCAGCGATGAACCTAAGGGAGAGCTCATGACCTTCAGGCTTAAAGCTGGAACTGCCCTCTTGCCTTCCTGCACAAACAGGTTCACAGTTTGGATCCAAGTCAGGATCACAGATGTGCATATCCTAAAACACAACAGCTAACAAGTTTGGCAGCCTGTGCAGTGCTGATATGAATAAGGTTTGCCTGCCAAGTGGTCCCCAGCGCAGCCCGAACGTGCACAATAAAACACCCTCCAGCGTTGCTCACGTCCTCCATTCCTGCTCCAGGGGAATGGGGTTTCCAAACATGAGCTTTGTCAAAGCTTTGCTGCCTCCCCCACTGACACAACACCCAGGTGCTCCACGTCTCATGTGCTCACAGCCAGCTCATTTATGTCAGTCCTGACAAAAGCGGTGACATTTGCCAAAGTTTGATTCATCCCAGGCTGAAATCCCCATTCCCTGGGGGTAAATATTGCTGTCTAATGAGGAGCATTCAGTTATTCTGTGAGGCAGCAAATGGCTGAGGATCTTGAGAAAGCTGATTTGTTAAATTAATTGCTGGAGGTAAGAACTTTGGTAAGCCAGGGCTCAAAATGCAGCCTCAACACTTCCTAAGGGATGCTACAGAAGGGTCCTTGGACCTGCCTTGAAAAATGTACAAAAAAGGGACCAGGTGAGAGAGCAGCCTGAGCTATTCCATCTCTTTACCTATGGATTTCTTCACAGAAAAATGAGGTTTATTTAAAATGTGCATTTTATAAGCTGCAGCAGGAGTCTCCTCCAGCCCTAAGAGCTGCGCCCTGAGAGAGCAGCACCCCTCTCCTCCTGACTGGCAGCTCTCCTCCCAGGCTGGGTTCAGTCCAGCCTTCAGATCACAGACAAGAAAAAAATACCTGCTAAGGTGAGGCTTTAGCACAGGGTTGTAGGTTTACCCTCCTGAGCAGTGTCATACCCGTCTCTCCTGCTCTACAGAGCCAGAGCAGCCTCCTGCTCCTGGGCTGTGGGGGCCCAGCAGCAGCTCCTAACACAACATGGTTATTCCTTGCAAGGGTCATTTAGCACCAAGTGAGGACAAAGCAGAAAAGCAGCCACTCAGATTTATATTCCATAACAAAGACTCTGGAAAATAATGGTGTATCACTGAGCAGGATGTGCAGCACCTCTGCCCTAAAGAAGAGCTCTCCTTCCCCCAGGTACTCTCTGCTGCATCTCACCCCACTCCTCCTCCACGTCAACACACAGAGAGGAACTTTCTGGCTCTTGAACTAAAACTATCTGGGTCTCACTTTTATGTTCCAGAGTTTCTGAACTTTTTGCTTTACACCCACTAAGAGGAATTTTGGTGAAAAGAAAAAGAGAAAGGGAACAAGAAACCCCTGTAGCAAACCCAACAGCACAGAGTTCTGTAATTGATCCAGGAGGGAGATGAAGCCATAATTAAACCATTCGGGAGAGGGGAAGTCTCAACCACACTTTTTTTGGGGGTGTAAGAGGGGGAAGTACCTGGTTATGTTCACTTTACAAACAAGCAAAAGCTAATTGCTTCAGAGTGCCAGCAAAACCTACCCGGGGAATACATCCTCTTATCTAATGGCACCTGCAGCAGGACTGTGCTGCTCTGAATTACAGCCCAGATCAAAGAGTGCCTGTGCATTGCACCATTCCAGTTCCTGCTCCAGCACACAGGTGTGTGTTTCTGATCACTCTGTCAGCTCAATTGGTACTTTTAATTAGAAGACACTCCCACTTCTCACCTTCCCCCTCACACCTGACAGTGCTGGAAGCTCAGCCCATCCCTCATGGTTTGACAGGAGGGAAGAGGCAGCTCCCTACAGCATCAGTCCCTGCAAAGGGGCTGGGCCAGGGGGATTTTCTATCAGTGTCCAGACCAGATCTGCAATTCATACACTCACTGATTCCCACTTGCTGCTAATAGGAGGCAGGTTAGATGTAGAACAGCATTAATCAGTTATAAATTGAAATTAATGACCATAATAATGAAAGGATGCGTGAATATGAAGTTTGCTTTTGCAGTGGTATTTACACAAGATAGATTAGTAAGGTAATTTGTGTTAGATTTTTTTTTACTATGAAGCCATGAGGAATTCAGAGCAAACAGCTGCTTGGGGGCATTAATGACCAGACCACATCAACCCTAACACCTGCAGGAGGATGGAAGCACCTCTGACCATCAAACATCATACAGCAAAAAGTATATAACACCCCGTGTATCATGTCTGTGGGGCCATGTGCTCAGAGTTGCTTGTTCTGACCCTCTTTCACTGATTTAAAGTACAGCTGTGCTGTTGGGGAGCTGGATGGGCACAGCAGAGACAGAGATGGGAAAGCACTGACAGGAGTTCCAGCTCCAAAACCCGTGCTGAAGCCCTGGTAGCCAGCACTGACCACTGCAGAGCCCCACCTCTACCTGTGCCCCCAAAGGTATCCACTCACCAGAAGCTGTAGCAGAGAAATAGCTCCAAATTATCATCCCTAAAAAACACAACAGAGAGCAAAGACATCCCATGCCCTGGGGGCCAGACTGCAATCTCCACGTTTCTGCCTGGATTAAAACAAACCTTTTGCCAGTTGGTCAGTGGTGTGACTTCTCTAAGTCAGTTTAACACTTGGACTCCCCATAACCAGCTGGGAATCAGCAGTTTTCATGGCAACATATTGAACTCACTTATCACCCTTCACTTCAGGCTTTGCAATTCATTTGGTAACAGTAACGAAATAAATAAACACACTTTTGTGGGTAGATGAGACTCAGTGTTGAGAAAAGGCTGACACTGAAGGTGGAGGAGAGGCAAACAGGCACAGGACTGAGATCTGTGAATCTGACAACAGGTAATCAGAAAAAAAAGCTATATTTAAGCAAGACAGCAAGAGGGGATTGAGACACTGAAGTTCTGCTCAAGGGACTGCTGTGAAAAGCAGCAGCAGCAGCAGGGAGGGAACAAAGAGGATGGAAGCAGACTCTCCTCTCAGGTGTCCACTGAAGGACAAGAGGGGAACACGGTAAAATACATTTAATCCCCTTTGAACTTTATTTTTTTTTATCATAACCTTGTCACTTGTTCTCTTCAGCAGGGGCAGGGGGCAGAGGGCAGAGGAGGGGCAGGACTGAGCTCTGCTCTGGGGGAACCAGGGACAGGACCCCCAGAGAATGGCCTGAAGTTGTGTCAGGGCTGGGTCAGGTTGGATCTCAGCAAAAGATTCTTCCCCCAGAGGGTGGTTGGCACTGCCCAGGCTCCCCAGGGCAGTGGGCACAGTCCCAAGGCTGCCAGAGCTCCAGGAGGGTTCGGATGATCCTCTGGGGCACAGGGTGTGACTCTTGGGGATGGTTCTGTGCAGGGCCAGGAGCTGGACTTGATGATCTTTGTGGGTCCCTTCCAACTCTGCAGATTCCATGATTAAACACTAAAACAGATTGCTCATAAAACCCATTGAGTTTCCATCTTTGGAAATGTTAAAAACTAGACAAGGCCCAGGGCAACCTGCTCCCTCTGACTATGCTTTAGAGGATGGGGGGAAGATTTCAGGATCTCTGAAAACACCTTCTTACCTCAGCAATTCTGTTATTCAGTGCTATCTGGGAAGAAAGGGAGAGGACCTCAGACCCCTCAGGAACGTGCTCCTCCCAACTCAATCTCTCAAAATCGGACCAAAGGACTCGAGATTCCTCCAAGATACAGAAGGCTCCAAACACAAACTTCTCCCACTCTAACCCAAGCTCCTCTCCATCTTTTAGGACCCCACCTTTTTAATTCCCAGTTCTTCCCCATCCAATACAGGGGTGTATTATCTGCCCAACTTCATCTTCCCTTTACCTCCATTTTCAGTATCACCTTCCCAAATCCACAGTGAATGTCACATGTTAATGAAATAACCCCCCAGGGAATGAAAGCAAACATGCACATCCTTATCAAATCCCATTTTTATTTGAGGAAAATGTCTCTCGGGAGAAGACCTGTGGTTTAATGGCTCCAAATTTAGCTCAGTAGTGCCTCCTTACAATTCCAAAAACTTCTGGACAGTCTGGATAAGCATATGGATCTCGTAATGCCCAAGTTGGCCATTAAAAGGAGGAAGTTCTTGGAAGTGCAAGTAGAATGCAGAGCAGGAATGTCCTGTGTCTGAAACATTTGCTTTTCATGACAGAATGAATTCCCAATCAGCACATTTAGTGTTCTCAAGGAAGCACAAGGTTGTTTTGGGCTCATCTCTTCCCGAGTAGAACTCAGAGCTAAGAAGTTGCTGCAAAGAGCAGTGAGTTGCCTCAACCTTTTCCAAAGAACCCATAAAAAACCCCCTATAAAATTAAAATTGCAACAAGCTCCTATGGTGCACTGCAGACATATTTCAACCTCACACACATCCAAGCTCCATGCACAGCTCAGTTCAGGCTCCAGGGTTCACTCAGCCCGTGACCTCCTCCCTGAGACTGATGATTCCTGCTCCCTGTTACCACACAGCCACTTGTTTGCATTAGCCTCCTGTGCACAAGGAAAAATGCCTTTCTCACTGCTTGAGCTGGCTTTTGTTTCACCTGAAGGGAAAGCAGCAACAAAAAGTCATCTGCAACTCCCTGTCCAGAGCTTTAATAGACTTTCACCTGCTGCGTGGCAGGCACAGAAGGAACCCCCAGGCACAGACTTCCATGAGGTTACAAAAGCATTATGTGCCTGGGACTGAGCACAGCTATCCATCTGTAGGAGCAGGAACAAGAGGAAATTAAGGTGGAACACATACTTGAAAAAGCAAAAAAAAAAAAAAAATCCCCATATTTAGAGGTAAAATCACAGGTCAGTGCTGAACTGAGTGCAGAACAGCACTGCACTAAACAGGTGTGTGTGTTTTTAAATCAGAACATAGGAGCCAATAAATCATTTCCACATAGGCCACAAATCAGCTGTCAGATGGCAGGGCCTTTCAGAGGTTACCCAAGATCAAAACAGCAGCTTGGAATTTTAAAAGCAAAGGTCTTTCCTCCATCCAAAGTGATGCTGCCCATAGAGCAGCTGGGCAGAATGCTTTTAATTTCCATTCTTTATGATCCATAGCAGTCACTTTGGAAAGACATGGTTAATTAGCATTTTTCTACCCTTCCTAGTAAAAGCCTTATCCCAAACTCTATTCTACCAGTAAGAGCAGCATCACAAGAGCAGAGAGCATCTCTGTCAGAGCAGAGAGCAAGTGAGCACCCCCATATTCACTCTATCATTTTTCCATCTCTCTGCTAAACTCAGACAAATTCCTGTTAATTCAGGGGCTCCAAGGAAGCTCTACCTGGGCCAGATTTAACTGCAGGAAGTAGGATGGATGTTGCTACCAATGCCATGAATATTGTATCAGCTGCTGAAAAGCCCAGAGAGCAATATCCTGACACACAGACCTTCCTCTGTTACTCTTCCAAAAACCAGAGAAATAATTATTTTTCAAACCTATTATTACACAATACTACTAGAAACATTGAAAGAAAAATTAATTTCTACTGTCTACTCATTCAATACTTCTCATGTAACTAAAGAAAATTAAGAGTGGGAGATTTCTAAGAAGCAAAGTTCAGCTCCAGTGGGGATGAAGCTGGCACAAGTACTGCTGCAGGTTTACATGGGGGAATAAAAACTAAGACCACATCAAGTAGTTTTTAAATTCCACCCTAAATTGACAAGCTTAAGGAAAATAAGATGAAATCTGACTTTGCACATTACAATCTTTTTTTATTCCTGTGATAGATGCAAATGTCTGCAGAGAGATCCGTACACCAGGCGCTCGGGAGAGTTAAGTACTATTACATGCACTTTACAAATGAAGAAAGCAGAAGTGAATTATTTGCCCAAAAGCCATGAGACAGACAAGGACTCAACTGAATCCACAGCCTCTCCATCTGGACTTTCCTCTCTCTGCTAAACACCAACACTCCCAGGCTACTGCCAGCGGAGGGACAACACAATCTGCATCATGTTTTTCGGCCTTTCTACGTTTTCCAAGAGGCAATGGATCAACACTGGAAACCCCCCACATTGATTGTTTGCTCTGAGACCCAAATTTGATGAAGAATTTCTCATCTGGATAAACCAAAAACCGTTCTCATCTTAATTTAGCATTTCTCTGTAGTGAACAGAAGAAACAGACACTGGAGATTTTTGACAGGCTGTAACAGAAGCTGAATTGAATTCAAAATTTCTCGGTCAGAAAAAATTCGAATATGAAAATATTTCTCTGCATCTCAAACCAGAGTAAAGTGTTACATTTCTTTTAACCTCTAAAATAGGACTTGTCAGGCTGTTTTGATAGTCTTTGTAATCAAAATGACATATTTTGATATTTCAGAATCACTTCTTTGAGTTCTCAAAGCTTCAAGTCAGCTTGATATTAAACATTGTTTTTTGCACTGTAAGCAGAGCTCCCATCTCCTCGAGGCTGGCAGGACCAGCCTTTTGTGGAGGCCCCATTCCAGCTCTGTGGATCCATCAGAAGTCAGGATGTTACTGCAGGAGATGAAGCTCAAGGCTTTTATCTCTAAGCTAAGCTCTCAGCAGCTTCACAAGTCCAAGGCAGGGAGGAGTTCAGAGCAAAATAAAGCTACAATTTCTCCCATTCAAAAGCAAAATGCTGGAACACAGTTCAGACACTTCAGTCCAAGTACAAATATATTTTTATGGACCAGGAAAAAAGCATCCTCTGTTTTCTATCAAGTGGAAGAGGGAAGTGTTGTTTGCTTGTCTTCAAGACTCTCGGCTTAAAACTTCCACAGAGACGCTGACTTTGAAGATATCACACTTTCTACCATAAAATAATTATGATTAATAATTCCCAAACAGTTTTTCTTTAAAACTGGAAATTAATTCAGGTTTGAGCTGTTCATTGCAGCTTCTTTTCCCCCCTCAACACTTCTTTAAAGCTGAATACTGGCTGATGGGCCACAAGCATCCCCTGCAATTAATTCCAATTGTCATTAATCTTCCAATTGCCTTTTTTTGTCTTTTCTGTCTGTTCTGAAGCAGCCAGCAAAAACATCTGAGGCAGCTAGAAATACCAACAAGCAATGCCAGAACAGAGAACCATGGTTTGGAAATTCAGCAAGCACAGATATTCATGTACTGTCTGAGAGATCTGCTTTTATTCATCGTTCCTGTTGTATCAGGAGCAAAGATCAAATTCATTTAAATACAGAGGAGAAGCTTCCAAAACTAATGTAAAATACTGCACTGAGGGAGGTTTTGGTGTTTAACACAGTGCAATGTATAGCAGGGGACTGCAAAGAGGCCATGCAGCACCTCAAGCCATTAATTACCCTTCAATTCTCCTCTAAAGAGAGATCTGAAGACAGTATTTTACCTTTTCTATTAATATTTAATTGAAGGCATCTGGGCAGTGCCACAGTCTGAAATCAGGGAAAGAGAAGCACAATACAGGCATCACCTTTTCTTCTTTACATTAATTAAAGCAGGCAAGATGCAGGATGATCAGGTACAGGGATGTTTGTAAGGGACAGAGATGATCATGGGGAATGAATGCTTTGGGGTTTACCAAGGGGAAGAAGAGAGGGATATATGTGTCTTTTGATCTCTCTCCACTTTGCAAAGTCCCAAGCTTCATTCACATTGATCAGCTTGTCAACAAGCAAATAAATTACAACCACCTACTAGAAAACAAACAAACAGACTGCCAAGGTGGGCAATCTTACTATGGTCAACAAAACTCCTGTGATTTTCATAATAAGCTGTAAACCAGCACCCAGTTACATACACAGAAAGAAGAATGGACACAAAATAGTGACAGCCAGCCTTGCTCAAAATCTCATTTACTCTCGTGTCTCAGTTCATACACATGTTACTTGAGACGCCACTACTTGTGGATAACACAATTCCAGTCACTGGCCAAAGCTGGAGGGGACTTGGACAATACAACCACTTGAGATGCTTCTTGCAAGGTAGCAGAGAGAATCAATCTTCAGGTCATTACTTTGCTTCTCCACAGCAGCAGAAACACTGCAAATGACCCATGACTAATTCTGCTGAGTAAATGAAGAGAGAATTAAATCTCTCCCTTCTCACTTCACACTTCCAGGTCAATCCATCGCTCAGCTGCCTTTGTGTGAACTCCAGTCCCCTGTCACAGGGAGTGAGGGGCAGGGGATGCTCTCACACAGCTCCAGAAGCCAAGTGTCCACCCAGGATGAGCCACACACCGTGTGAGGTTGGAGACAAGCAGCCAGAAGCCCCTTGGGCTGAGTTCCCATTTCTTTCCCACCTAACACTCCAAACTCCTCTCATACTCCTCATTTCTTCCTTAATTACTACAAGTAACTTTATTAATACACTTTGCAGCACCATTAACTATTACCTGAGGCTTAACATTAAACATGATGAGACAATATAATCTTAATGGCATTAATTAATACTGCCCTGACTTTAAAGTTTCACAGATCTGACCAACAAAGTATGTGAAGTGTGGTTTGTGGGGGATTTTTTGGTTGATTAATTGGAGTCATTTCTGTTGTGTAAGTAATGTCCCTGACTAACAGGAGCAGAAAAGTGGAGACTATAAAAGTAGAAAATTAAATTAAAACCAAAGTAACACCTCAAGCATCATCATTATGAACTGTGGCAGTTTGTCTGATGCTTTGGTCAGTGAAGGCATCAACCCAGAGACACAGAAGCCACTGGAAAGGCAACACTAAGACCCCATTTGTTTGGAACTTTTCCTGCCTCCCCCCTTTCTTCTGTTCCAAGCACAGAAGCAACCACCAACCCATGTCTTGATTTCACTTTGGTGGCCAAAGGCAGATGATCACCACGGGACAGGGTGGTAAAACCTTCAGGAGCTGCATAACTGGACATTACATCAGCCAGGAATCAGTGGAAGTTCAAAACAGAGAGAGAGACTTTGTTCCTTCAGCTGCACATTTAATATTTAATCCTCACAGTACATGCTGTCAGAACAGAAAGGCTAAAACTGCATGTCCTCAGCAGAGGTTTTACCAGAATGTTCCAATCTATGACTTTCACAACTAAACTGTCAAAAAATCCGGCACCAAAAGTTCACACTGGGGATTTCTATTTCTGGATTTCTCTTTCTTTCCTCTCTCAGTTCAACACGGGGTTTTAAAAATAAAAATTAAAAAAAAAAGAAAGCAGATTTGCTTTGTTCCCAACTCTAATAGTTCAACAGCTCATCAATCAAAGAGGATACACACACTGTAGGTATTGCTGGTGTGATTTCCAGGGGCTTTCTGAGTTCCAGCAACCAGGATCTACAGCTGCTCAGCACCACTGAGGAAATTGCTCTGGTAACAGTAACTAAGTACAGCTCTCAAACTGCTCAATAGATGTTATTAATTATATTGTCAGCTGAAGACCGATATATTTACTCTGCAGTGATACTGTAATTATCCAGAAAGTGCTCTGCCTTTGCCTGTGAGGGCTGTGTGCAGTAATTAATTTTCCTCTGCATATAGATGTTTGATAATATGTGAATCACAAGGTATTTTCTACCTATATTTAAAAAAATATATCCACTGTCACACTCTGGAAAGCCATTAAAAACAACATTAAAAAGTAGCATGAATACAGAAATTCAATGTCTTCGTTATGTCTCTGATTTAGGCTTTAGGAAAAAAGTCTGAGTGTTGACACCTGAAGCTGCAGCACAAGTTTTCCAATGGCTTATTCCAAGTGAATCCTCATTGCAGCCAAGAGGCTCAAAAGTCACAGCCTGAGAGTCCAAAAACTGGAGTACTCAGTAATCCTAGGGAATTCTGGTTATCTTGGAATGCTCTAGTGCCTGTGCCCCCCAAGTCACACACACAGGGGAGCTCACACCAAGAAAAATGCAGCTTCTGCCAGGGCTACACAGAGCTTGGGACTGACCAGAGCAAGGCCCACAGTGAGAAAACATCCTGTGGCACATTCCTTGAATCAAAGAGTTCAATCTCACCTTCTTCCACCCCAGGCAGCACAGACCCAACTCACAGCTGGCCTTAAAAAGAGCCACTTTCCTGCTTTCTTGCAAGAGATTTGCTTGGCTTTAGCATTCCTAGGTATGGATCCAAACCTACAGGTTTCTTGGAAATACCCGGAATTGGGAACCAACAAAGCTCTTTACCTGGAGGGGAACATGAACACACCATTACCTGGTATTGTAAAAAATACTCAGTTGAAGCACAGCTTAAGCCTTCCCCCTCTGCCACATCCCAGGCAGCTTAACCCTGAACAGCACAAGGTTCTCCTCAGCTGTACAGATCCACAATGAACTCCCACATTCACAACTTCAGCCCTAGAGAGCTGAAATAAAGATATTTCAGAGGTGCTTTTTCAGCGCCCGTAGTTGTGATATAACCAGCAGGTTGAGGAAAAAGCCAACAAATCAACTGAGATCTTGAGATGCTGCCTCACACCTGAGGGCCAAAAACAACCCCCTGGTCTCTCCTCAGGGTTCCTGGGCACCGGTCTTTGGTCATTTCTGACAAGAGGAAAACCTACATCCTGCCCCCCAGGGTTGCAATGACTGTACCAGGATCCATTGCTGCAGCTGCACTCAACTGCAGTGAAATTATCCCCAAAAATGTTAAATAAAGCCTAAACAGACTATTTTCTTACAATATAAACCCTTTTTAAGTGTTCCACGTTCGAATTTTCAGCTGAAGAATCCTGTAATAATTACATCAAGTGTTTATTTTTTACTTCTGCAGGGATCACCCTGTATTTCTCACTCTGAAGTTGATCTTCCAGAAAAACTGTTGTAATTTTGTCTCAATAAAGGCTGCAGGAGGCTTCCATTTGGGATTTATTCAACTGAAAGATGAATTTATTTTTTAGGAAAGAAGAAAAGAAAAAGGAAAAATATGTAACTTTTTCCTTTCTTTTAACAACTACAGCTGAATTATAAGTACAGAATAAATCAGGACAAAAAAAGCCCAGGGTTGTATAAGGCAAAAAATCTTCAGCAGCTTTGCATACTTGAGTATGAAGCAGAGGCAAATCAACAATAATCTTCTGGGCTAAATTTATACAGGAGACAGAATATTCTCTAGAGAATGCATTTCTCAAAAGAAAAAAAAAAGTTAGGACAGTTATTTGACCAAAATTATTTCCTATTTAAATAATCATGATGATCCACCTCTGCAACTGGTATTCTTTTTATGTTGATTTACAGAGTGTCTCTGCTGTAAGTGCTGTACAACACTCACAAGGTCTAAAGAAGTTAATGGTGTGCTGGAAATGCCTGATAAAGAACTTTTACTGTCTTTGCCATTTGACAAAATCGGGTAATAAGCATAATAAATAGATGTATCAGACATTAATACCGTGAAAGCTTTTCCAAATCTTTCTGTCCATCCTCCTTGCTCTTATTCTGCAAAAGACATGAGATTTCTCTGGCTTTGAAAATAAAGCTTAAATTATCTTCTATTAACCATTCTCCTTGAAATGGCATCTGTTAATGAAACACAAGTGAAAAACCCACTCCAGCACACAAGGCCCAAATTTTCCCATCCTTAACACCACATAAAGCCCCTCTTAAAGTGAGATATTCCCACCAATTCCCCTCAGGGCAAGGCCCAGGGACCCAAATTCCTGAGCTGCCCAGGGAACAGGCCAAGAAGCTGCTTCTGGGAAAAGATCACTTGTCCACCCACCCTTGACTAATTAGACCTATGAAGGTTTTCCACCCAAGTCTTCCAAAACACCTTTTGGAAGCCCCTGCAAAAGGTGGGCTCCAGATCAACCCAGTTCAGCTTCCACCAGCTCGTGGCACAATCCCACATGGGCTGCCCCAATCACTCCAATCATAAGAAAGGGAAAATAAAAAGGAAAAAGAGCAATCACTTTTTAAGGAGAGATCATTAATATTACACATTTATCCTCTTGTGGCAGCATTGATGGGGATTGTACCAGAGCAGAAGTGCAAATCTTAAAATCTGAGCCCAAGACTCAACTGGCAAAGCTGTGACACCCTCTCCTGCTTTGTGCCAGGCTGACCTGGGCTTATGTTCTCCTTTTTGAAGAACTTCCCTGTTGAGTTTCCCTCCCAATGGCTTTGCTCTGCATTCAGACACACAAGTCCCTTTGATGTGTCAGGATCCACTGAACATTAACCCGATTACAGTGGAGAAAGCTCTTTACAAATTCCCCTCAGACAGCAAGATTTGCTTCTTCAGAAATATTTACTTCCACTCCAACCATTTCAGCCAGGAGTTATCTCAGTATAACTGGGGGAAAACTTGATCCCTGTGGTCCTCTTTCTTGGGTAACTACAGAATGCCCATCTCCTCCCTCCTCTGACTTGGTGATACACCAGGAGGGAATCCCAGCAACAGTTTGGGAGAACATCACTTCCAAAGTAACCCAAGCACAAAGCCACCAGCAATCCCCAGGGACATGAAGGTCATCCCTTGCTTGTCAATACAGCAACTCCTAACACTTACCACTTACTCCTCTGCTCCCACCCTCCATGGCAGAGTCAGTCACCTTTTCTGGTACACATTTCCAATTTGCTGGCTGATGCTAAATTGAATAGCTGATGCTAGATTTGCTTCTGTCAAAAGGTTACCACAGACCTTGACTTTTCTTACTAAAGAAAATGACTTTATGTCATCCCTTAGTGGTTGTTCATTATGGAGACTTCATAGTGCCTCCCAGTATGGATGTCTTTGATTTTGAAAGAAAATCAACACAGGCACTTGTAGTGTTCTGGGAATGAGGAGGCAGAAAAGGACTAACGTCATTAACTTGCTTTGGCTATAAACCCAGCACAAAGCCTAGTCTCAGCATTATTATGGTCTGTTTCAATTTTAAAGTTCAAGTTTAAGAGAAGATGAGATTAACCATTCATGGGCTACAGGTCTCTGCTATGAATTCCTGTCTCATGGTTCCAAAATTTCCACAGGTATAAAAGCAGTAACTGCACAAGTCAGCTAAAAAAAAAAATTGAAAAAAAAGCACCTGCAGCTTCCCTGCTTGTTAATTCTTCTTCAGCCTGGCTGAGAAGCACAACAGATGTACAGCAGCACAACTGCACACTCCTCTAAATGCCAAGTTAACAGAGAAAAATCTTTTGGACTTATCTCTCCTCGGTTTCAAAGCTTCCCCCTCCTCATCTCTCCCTCTCCCCAGCCTATTCTCACAGTTTCTTACCATTCTCATTTCACTGTTTCCACTAGAAATCAACTAAAGCAGTGACACAGTGATCCTACAAGCAGGGAGTAGAACAGCACCCCAGAGCCCAAACTACTGAGATGCTCCCCTCAGCCAGAGGCACAGCTCACACAATCTCAGTCTTTACAGACAGAGAAGCACCAATTAAAGTGCAGATTTGTTACACTGTTCAACACCAGCTCACATGCAGTGACCACAGTTATATGTTGAAGTGTGTTGGTTTTGGCTGAGGGAGAGTTATTACTGATCTCTTCTCTGTAGGGACCAGGGACAGGACCCAAGGGAACGGCCTGGAGTTGTGTCAGGGGAAGTTTGGGTTGGATCTCAGGAAAAGGTTCTTCCCCCAGAGGGTGGTTGGCACTGAACAGACCCCCCAGGGCAGTGGGCACAGCCCCAAGGCTGTCAGAGATCCAGGAGGGTTTGGATGATCCTCTCAGACTCATGCTGTGACTTGAGGATGGTTCTGTGCAGGGGCAGGAGTTGGACTCGATGGTCTTTCCAGCTCAGGATATTCTGTGATTCCTCCCAGTGGCTGCTAAGGGGGTTTTGCCATGTTTTGGGTTTGTGCTGAACACAGGGTTGATAACACAGATGTTTATTGCTGGGCAGGGCTTGCACAGAGCCAAGGCCTTTTCTACCCCCTGTACAGCCACGCTGGGGAGGGCTGGGGGTGCCTGGGAGGCTGTGAGGAGACACAGCCAGGACAGGTGACCCAAAGTGACCACAGGGACATTCCAGACTGTGACATCATGCTCAGTGTATAAAGGGGGGGAAGGAGGAGAAAGGAGGGGACATTCAGAGTGATGGTGTTTGTCTTCCCAAGTCACTCTTACATGTGCTGAGGTGCTGCTCTCCTGGGGATGGCTGAACACCTGCCCAACCATGGAAAGTGGGAATGAAGTCCTTGTTGGCTTTTGCTTTCACCATTAAACTATTTTTGCCTGAACACACAAGTTTTCTCATTTTTACTCTTCTGATTCTCCCCCCATCCCGCTGGTGGGGGAGTGAGCAAGTGTCTGCATGGGGTTTTTTTAGGTGGGATTAATCCACCATAACAAGCCATAAAAATCTCAAGGGGCTGGCAGTCATTCTCTTTATTAGCACACAAGGTAAAGCCATGTTTCTGAAGTAGAAAATCTCCTGTAAGTAATTTAGCTGCTTTGCAGTGATGATCACACAGATATGTGGCCACACACACCGCAAGCAAAAAAATTCAATAGTGCTTGCTATAGAGAGAGTGATGTTGAAGTAGCTTAGGGTTTTTGAGTCTCCACATATATAAATAAAAGATTAACTCAAACTTTAAACAAGAGATTAAAAGTACACTCTGCACCATTACCATAACACTCACAAATCTGTAAGGGGATAAAACAGATTATAATTGCTTTATTCCGTTTATAGTTTTAAATGAGAGGTTTTCATACTACGTAACACAGGAAGCAAAGTTATGAGATTTTGAGGCAAGAGGAAAGGAAACAAATCCCTGCCAAATGGCCACAAGTAAACATAAGGCACTGTTAAACCTTGGTAATACAAACACTGCATCTAATCAGGACTGGACCATTTATCCCAAAGATACAACAGCACACGGAAACTGCACACACACACACATCCCTCAGGGCACAGCATGAAGCCCCCAGAGACCCCCAGCTGGGTCTGACAGGAGCCCCCCAGTGCCTCTGGCAGCCCCAGGAAGGATTCCTGTGGATCTCTGCCACTGGCAGCACTCCTCCACAACAATCCTGGCATTCACTGGCTGGAGCTGCAAACACAGCCCCCCTGTCCAGGCAGTGCAGGGAGGAACACTGGGGACTCTCATGCTCCCTTCACATCCCACTTCATAGGGATGCAACACCCAGCTCCGAGCCAGACAAGTGCAGTCTACAACATCTGCCTGCTGCAGTTCTCTGAGGGCACCTTCACTTTTCATTTCCTGGGTTCACTGGTTTTTAAAGCAATTAGTTGGAGTTTTATTGTTGTTGGTTTTTTTTTTAATATATATTTTTTCTTTCCAATGTTCAACATTCACCCATCCGTTAATCTGAAATTTATTCTGCCTTTACAGAGGAGCTTTTGCTGTAAAAAAGCAGAGATAGATACATGTGCACATAAATTGTCCAGGTTATGGATATCTATAGCCTCCTGGAATCACAGGATATCCTGAGCTGGAAGGGACTCACAAGAATCACCCAGTCCAACCCTGGCCCTGCACAGGCACCCCAACAATCCCACCCTGTCCTCTGAAGGAGACCATATCACAGAGCACAGGAAAAATGTGAAATCAGAAATTAAACTGCTGCTGCAGAGATCAAGTGAGAAGCCATGAGGTTGGACTGATTTTCTTTTGGGTTCCCCCCACCCTCTTCAAAAGAATCTGCTGGTGGCTGAGAAAAGGCTGCAGTACTGCCTGTACCAGGCAGAATGTGCAAACACAGCTGAACCTGCCCTGGAGATCTTACAACATCAAAAACTCTGCTCTATTGAAGAGAAAACAAATGTACACTTCAAATCTTTTTTTTTGAAACCTTAGGGTTGGGGATGCCAAGTGTAATAACAGCAGTTGCCACCTTCACAAAAACACATCGTGAAGAGTAAAGATTTCAATGGGAGGGAAAAAAACACCTCAAAACCCTGTACCAAATATTGTGATTTCTCCCACACTCAGGCAAAGCTTCAGACATTTTCAAACGTGAAACCAAGATGACATTTTCAGCCCACCCAAAACAGCCTTCACTGTTTCTTCCCTGCAATGGCTTTTCTTCCTTTCTCACAACATATGTTCAAGATAAACATCTGAGATTGCAGAAAGCACCAACTTTTCAGTGTTAGTGGCTACACAACACATCCTCTGGAGTTATAGGATGGGATTTTTTTTTTAGGGATGACACTTCAAGGAGACAAAAAAGTACTACACAATCTCTTCTCAGGAGTCTTGGTAAGAGATTTATTTTTTTCGGGCAGCTCATGACAAACAAACTTAATCATTTTTATTCCACTGAAAGTAGATGTAGGATTTACATTCCAGAAGATCTATATGTATTCATCAGTGTGCTATTGTACAATTAGCTTCTTGAGCAGTTTAGAAAACTCTCTGATAAAGGGCTGAGGAAAATCAGGGATTTTTCTGGTACATCAGAAGCAACGAAAATACAGCAGAGGGTTGTTTACTATTTATGTTGTGGTTGTATCCAAAGTAGATCAAGGCTGCTGAACATAAATTTAGGGGAAGGCAATACCCAGTTGGTTTAGAGACACCCAGGGGAAGCTGTAAGGACAATGTAAGAGCACTGGATCTGCAATTATTGATACCAACACAAGCCAGGCTTGAGGTCAAACTCAGCTGCTTGCTGTCATCAGCAACACACCCCACAGCTCATGAGAGTTGCTGGAGATGCCAATGTAAACTGGCTGTGACAGCTGGAAAATCCTAAGGAGGGTTTTAGTGGGTTTATTAAGTTATAATATGCTTTCATTTTCACTCCTTAGCAAACACGCAAGCTAAAAATTTGCTATTGTTACAACCAAACTTCCAGCTTTTGCATGTATTTTGGAAACCAACCCTGCACACCGAGGACTGTGGCATATTGACAAAGGCTGAATTTCACAGAGAGACCTGGGTCCACCCTGCTGGAGTCAGGCAAGACATGATATGAAGAAAAGATGCCATTTTTCAACAGCATCTATCTTGCAGCTGTACTGTTTGGACAGATATTACAGCTCTGCCTGCGCAGGAGCTGTTCCTCAGAAGACATTCCTTCCATCAACAAAAAGGCTGAAATCAGGAGTGCTAACAGTTGTCCTCCCAGGGCTGGAAAAAGCCCTTACACTGGGGATACTTAATAGACAGAAATGAGACACTCAGGAATTGCATCTCATCTGTTGTTTTGCAGAAACACAGCATTTAAAGTCAATTAAAACAATCTCCTACCAACTCCCTGCACCACCTGCCATCACTGCAAACATCCCTAAGGCCCCTCAACAGAACTTGTTTAAAAAATACCCCCCCACCTGCACATGAGCAGCTGACACTCAGACAGTTGGCACAGAAAGTTACACTGAAAGAACAATCAATATAATTTCCCATTAGTTGCCTTCACCAGATTTATCATTTAGGCTTTTCCTTCGAAGCCTGGAGGGAAAAATGAGAGATGTGTGTGACTGCACAGGAACTACAGAAAGTCTCTTAAAGGCCTTTGGAGCTGCTATTATAATCATTTCCCTTCAACAGCTGAATGAACTGACAACGTTAGACATGAAGAAAACTAATTTTCTATAGGTTGGCACCTATACATTATGTTCCAGCTGGATGCCTGACCTTTGGAGCTGGAGGAACTGCCCAGAAGCCCTCAAGAGAAAAGTTTCCACACCTGGCTGGTCACACCTCACCCTGTTAATGAATATTTTCCATCTCTAATAAGAGCCAGGTCTGACCCTCTGGGGGTCTCACTGTACATCTACTCAGCCCCAGCCCAGAGAGGAGAGGCAGGATCCCCTCAAGCTGAATCTCTCTGGTTCTGCCTCCTGGATTTTCCCATCCTCCTTGCTCACACACACAGTGATTACCTTGCAAACCCCACCATACAGTGGTTTTTATTCCCAGCTCACACCACTGATTTGTCCACAACTTCTCCACCCAGGAACTGGGAAAGCAGCACTGGCAGAACACCTCAGCCACACCCTAAATAAAAACCATAATTCAAAGTCTTCAGCAGAGTTAGAGACTGGGCTGCATTCAGGAACTTGGCCCACACAGCTCAGAGCTGCATTCAGAGCACACGGAGCTACTGAAGCCCTGCCCCAGTGCCCAAACTTGCTGCATCCCCTCCACAAATCCCAGATTTGGGGGCTGTTTGGATGCTCAGTTTGACAAGGAAATGCTCACACAGCTTATCCCCCACATACCAAAGCCAAGAACATCTCTCAGATCCCAACATAATTCTGGGATTGTTTTTGCCTGAGGAGAAACATTTCAGACAGTGCTAAACTTACATTGTAGGGAATGCTGAATGTATTCTCCTCACCATACAGAGCCAGAGAAATTTCTGACAGTGCCCATTCATTTTGATTTTTTTTTCTTAACTTTTCCTTGACAAATGATAAAGGCCTCTAAAACTACCTCTGCTAAGCACCATATACACATAAAATCTGTGCTGTTGTGATAATGGGCTTCTCTCGTGGCTCTGAGCTCCCAGGTTCTCCTACAGAGCCAAGCAAAGACTTTCAAAAATTGTAATTGCTGCATAACTGAAGTTGGGCATGAAGGCAGAGCTGTTTGCAGGAAATGGTCAAAAGGACACTGGAAAAAAAAAAATTAACTAATGGCAGTTCCCCGGAATTACCTGATGTTCAGAATACTCCAAATATATTCTAAAAGAGTAAATTTCTTTAGTGTGTGCAGGAATTCATCAACACCCTCCCAGCCTGTATTGCTCTGGAAACACAATAATCTCCCTGAGAGCTGGCACACAGGTATTTTAGGTATATTTATTCCATTGCACCAACTCCCACCGAGCTGTGACAGCTCACACCACCAACACTCTCAGGTCAAAGACTGATGATCACAACCAGGCCCAGCGTTAAAAGTTATAAACCTAAACTAACATCACAAGGACTGAAACACTTTGAAAGGTGGCTAAAATACGTGCCATAAATTAGAATTAAGCTAACAAAATGAAGATCTACATTAGTTTAATACAAGCCAGGGATTATTTCTCCATAATAAAAGGAGATGCAGAGCTGTGAAGCTGAATAAACCCCATGGAAGTCAATCCCTATTATCTTTTTTTCTTTAGGCTTTGTTTTGAACAGCCAGCTGCCTTTAACATTCTCCAAGACAAAGCAGCATCACAGAGTGTAGGGACAGAACAAAGCAGCTCCTTTTATCTGCTCCTCCATCTTCTGAGTAAATATTGCATCACTGTTCTCCCTGGGAAACACCTTTCGTCTTTGATTTAAGGATGGGGATGAGCTGAGGTGGTTGTGAGAGCCCATCAGCCTTTTCCAGCTAGGACCAGAGCTCTGAGGGCACCTTCCTTCCCTTAAGATAAAAGCCTGGGCAAAAACATCTCTGCTTCCCACACTGACATTGCTCACCAGAGGTCACCTCACCCAAAATTTCTGCCTGCTGAGAGAAGCAAGGATGGCTGAAGAGAGAATTTTTCTCCCCTCTGAGACAGCATCCAAACAGCTTGCAGAAAATCCAAGTGTGTCTGTGGCTGGGTGCCATCTGTTCCCCTTTCCAGAGGAAGTGTCATGATATTTATATCCCCTGGGAGTATCCACATTAGCTGCACGTAAAAGACTCCGCTCCTTCTCTACCACACAGAAATATAATGGCTGCAGAACAGATGGGGGGAAACAATACAAGGATATTATTAGGACAGACCCATATTATATGGAACAGTTCTGTTCTTCACATAATTACACAAGGGGAGAGAGTAAGTTCTACAGGCACACTGCAGCCTCTGGAAATGTAAAGATTCCACAGAACTCATCTGAAGTATCCTTCACAGTAGAACTGCAACATTCACCTTTAAAATGTTCTGTGTGTATTCTGAATTAAAAGAGAAAGGGAATACAAATAGTATTATATATTCATACTATATATAAAAATGTAGTTTTAGAGACTTCTTCAAGAGTTCCCCCATCATTATGGAACACAAAGTGAGTCCATTCTCCTCTTGGATCAGTCCATGGCTGTAATTCTACAGCACCCACCTGCCCCTGTTCTTTCATGTCAAATACACATTCCCTGGCAGCCCCTTCCTTCTCATTTTGAGCTTAGCAGCACCCCTCCATACATCCCCTCCTCCAGTATTCCAGCCCATAAAGAGCACAGATACGTTCTGCAATTCCCACCTTAATTCTGCTCAAGGCAGATCTCAGATACAGTTAATATCAGCAGCTACATAAAGGGAATAACTGCACCAGGTGCTGAGCCATTTGCCAAGCCCAGGGAATTTCTTTGCTCTCTCTCATCAGTTCCCATTCTATAAAAAGTAAAAAATCATACATATTCCCCAGTCTAAGACTGAGAAATGTCACAGCCCATCTTCACTAGTCAGCAGCAGCTTTCAAATTATTCATGCAGAAAATTACTTAGAACACACCCCCCCATACAAATGCATCTGTTTCTGATTTGAAACAAAGTTCAACTCCCATTTTTAAAAAAGCTTTTATCTTAAGGAAATATGGAAGCTTCAAAGTTCTGCAATTTGCAGTTCATTTGAACATTAATGGAAAGAAATGTTCTTCCACTTCAAACCATTTCCTCAGTCAATTAGACAAATCCTCTAAGTGGAGCTGGTGAAGCAGTTCATGTCCAGGAACTTAATTAGCACTGAATCCCCAAACTTGCATCCACCCCACCTACACCAACAACCACACACAGGCCATGCAGCTCGTGGGACTGTGCAAGAGCAGACATGGGGACATCTGGGGACAGCAGAGGGACAGGGCAGCCAGCACAGCAGCTGGGACAGATGAGGACTGATAGAAGAGGATGCAAGAGGCAGGATCCAGCAGAAGGGAACAGCTCATTAAAAAGGAATGGAAGGCTCAGCACAGGTCCTGCCTGCCCATGGTCATTGAGAAAACTCCTACTGCAAATTTTGAGAGTAACAGTTTTCCCTTGGTGCCCTTGCTGAATTTCTCACTGACATCTGCAAACTATTCCTGCTTCACTCCCTGGCAACTTCAATTACACTGTCACACATTTGTTTGTCCTACTTAGCTGCTGTTCTTAACTGTGGTTCATGGCTCTCCTAATTAGGATTGCTGGCACAGCACCTCCCAGCATCAGGGACAACCCAGAACTGGCTTGAGAGCCCAAAACCAGTGGGAACAAGTGCAGAAGCAGAGCAGCTCCACACTGACAGAGCAAGAACTGTATTTCACACTCTGGGAAGCTGCCCTTCCATGGTAAAAGGAGTACAGAAAATACTGAGCAATTTCTAAAAATAATTAGGATCTCTTGGGAAGAAAGGACTTTGAACAATATTTATAGAGAAAGTGAGCTAGAAAAAGAAAAAAAAAAAAAGAACAGTCCTTACTGCCTGGCAGTCCTTTAAGTCCTGATCATGGCACAGCATTATAGCAAAAACCAAGTGAACTCCTTAATAAAAGATCTGAGGGCCCAGTTTGCCTCATCCCACAAGGGCTCATCTCAACCTCACCAACATCACTCCAGCAAACATAACAGGATATTGTGTTGTTTTTGTTGGGGTGGGATTTCCCCCCCCCTTTTGATTTCAGTATTCATAAAAACCAGTTTAAAAACACAGAATTGGGGGAAAAAAACCCAAAAAAACCCCCAAAAAAACCCAAACATCAAGCAGGTGAGTACAGTCTTTGGTGCAGCACATCTAGCAGATGGACACACTATTCCCTGATCTGGTACACAGCACCTTTTTATTTTTAAACAAAGGACATGGAGCTCTTACTTTTATGTCTGTAAGTCAGGCATTACATACAAAAGCAGAACAAGAGAGGTCATGCTCACCCACCTACAGCCAGAACATCTGCTACACTCCCAATTCTGTTCCCCCAAATATTAATAGTCTAATAGAGGATGTTTCCTCTTCCTCCAAAACTTCAAGTGAGTGTTACAGTCTTGAAAGCAAGTGATAATTATGATCTTAACAGAAAACAGTTCTGTAATTTTCTGCACAGGCAGATTTTAGATCAAATACAGGGCAGGGGGGGAAGACTACTGTTTTTGAAGGCTCCTTTCACATGCTCATACTTGTCACTTAAAAAGCAATTTGATTGCTCCATAGGGTCACTGTAGCAGATCAAGAAGGAACCACTTGAGCAGGTTTCTTCCACACCACCCTTACTCCTCACACTCCTCACACTCCTCTCACATGGGTAAAATTCAAAGATATGACACCACTGAAAGCCCCTCTGTCACCTCTGTGACTGGGTACTGCCTGGGATGCAAACACACACATTGCTGGTGTACAGCCACTTGTTAACAGGGTGGTACATCCACATTAATTATTTAGACCCATTACTGCAGCATCTGGGCACATTAAGTCTTTTTATTAATTTGCCTGGATCCTTGGACATGAGAGAACTTATATCCTGAGGGTACACCCGTAAATGAATCACAGGAGCCACAGCTCAGATTTGTCAAGACAAGCAGCTGTCTCAACACAGAGGCATTTCCAGCAGCTCTAAGTTCTTGGTCATCCAAGATGAGGCAACAAGTCTGAAAAAAGACACATGAACCCCAGTCCACAGTTCCACCTCACATTATCAAACAATCCTTTTATAGGCAGAGGCAGGATATATATACAAAACTTAAAGAATCTGAGAGCAAAATTACATGGCAGAAATACTTGATCCTGCATTCCAATAAGCTCTTCACTCCCCAGGGAGGTCTAGGGGACCTGCACACTCTTCCCATGGGGCTGCATCAATTTAGCTGGGGACAAAATTTCAAGTCAGCATTGAGTCTTGCCTATCCCTTCACACAGGAGTTTCCTTTGAGGGTCCTGGGCAGCTGCCTGTCCTCACACAGCCTGGGGAGGAGCAGCTCTGATGAGGAGCTCTGAGGACCAGGAGCATCCAGCTCACACAAAGGGGAAGAAAGCAAATGAACCCAGGAACCATCCCAGGGGTGCCAAGAACCAAGGGAAAAGCACCACAAAGAGATGTAACAACTGAAACAAGCCCAAAAGCATCCACTACATTTTTTTGTGGAAGGGCTCATATTTCTGTTTTGTTTGTCATCAGAAAGGGGTACAATATATTTCCTATCCCATAAAACACACATATAATTTTTGTGGTAATAAGACCCAGGAGAGGCATAAATATTCCCAAGGGTTTCTGCAGTTCAGAAGAACACTGTAAAACAGTTTGATAACTTGGAGATTACATTTCTCTCTATTCACCACACACACACATATAAAAGCCTGCCAAGGGGAACGTTATTGATGCTTTGTAACTATGAGCCAATAAACCTCATGAATTTCATTTATTTGAAGACTGCAATAGAAGCAGAAAGATAAGTAGCATCCCTAAATTCAGGATCATTAATTTAATCCCCACCCCCCAAAACACACCAGCAAGCCTTATGTTAAACCTTTTCATGGTTCTTTTACCAAGTGCAAGCAAAACCAGTAAATGCCATTTGGGAAGGAACATTACAAGCCCTTTCAGCAGAGTATCCCCTCCTGAATTATCCATAGCAAACAGTGATGGGATGTTTCTTTTGGCACAGTTTTTGTTACGGTCCCAGGAACAATTCCAGGCTAAGATGGAGAGGAAAGGGATCCTTGTCCCCAAACAGCTGAAACCAGCAGCTCAGTCTGTCTATCCTGATCCTTTTGGTTCTCACAACACCACCAGAGCTCCTGGGGGCAGCTCTCAGGTCTCATCTCCAGCACTTCACCCATTGGAAAGGGCCCAGCAGCTCTTTCCTTGGGGGGGCTCTGGCACACAGCACATGAGACATTTGAGGGGGTTGCAGAGCAAGATCAGTGCTGGACTGAAGTATTCTCCTCCTCTGCCCAAAGCAGCCACAAAGCTCACCCAGAGCATTCACTGCAGCAGAACATCCCAGACATTCCACGTAAGAACCATGAGATCAAACCTGCTGCTACAGCCCAGTGTTTCTGGAAGATGCTGCTCTCAAATACAACCCTCCACAGCCACCCCTGCCTTGCATTGCCTGGTTTAATTGTGGCATTTGGCACCACAGTTCCCCCACCTGCAAGGACACAGAGAGCATCAGCTGTGCCCGTGATGTGAACTGACATAAAGCTGCTCTGCATGGAAAGAAAAGGTAGATGAAATCCTTTAAAAACAGGCAAAGGCTTCAACAGAGAAGAAAGAAGATGCTGTGGAGCAGGGAGTGCCAAAAATCCATCAGATGCAGGTTGGCTCTCTCGTCAGTGGTGCTAAATAGGTATAAATGGACATGTTCAGCCAGGCAGAGACAGCGCTGTGGGGAGCTCAGCAAGGGAGGAGGAGGAGGGAGGCAGCTCCCCTTCCAGATGGGATAAATTCAGCAGCTGTTTTGTTCTAAGCCTTGAATGCTCAAATGCATCTTAAAAAAAGTCACCACAACCACACAGAGGCAGAGAATGAGACAGAGAAAGAAGGACTTGCAAACACAGACAGGAGGGGACTGGTGTTCCTTCACACTTGGGACAGTGTTCCTTCTTTGTCCTTGGAGATTTTGAATTCAAACCCTTATTTGACAAAACTTACTTCTTAGTTATGCAAGTTTCTTGTAAACCATCTCAAATCAGGGTGCAAAACTTAAGTCCCCCAACCTCCCGTTATTTGTGCTTTAAAATTTTTTAGGGCGACATTTCTGATCCATGAATTGCCAATTATCTGCCTTACCCAGGAAAATACAAAGAGAAATAACAGCTGCTTGGTCTGAAACATCCCTGTATCCCAGCTGCTGCTGCTTCAAGGTTCAATATTCCAGAAGGGAAGTGGGAGAAGCCTCACACTGCAGAGGAGCAGCTTTACAAGTAAAGTTCATTCATACCTGGAACTGTCCCCCCAAATCTCTCTTCCTGCTGGAATTCAAATGCACCTGTGGCAGTCACAAGCAGCACAAAAGACACTTATTTGTACAAAATTTAGTTCACAAAGTATTCAACTTGGGACTTAAACATCTTCCCTGTCCTACAAAAGTAAATAACAAGCACCAAGTATGCCTGATCCAAAATCCCAGATCTCAAGAAACAGTGCATTTTAAATCTGACTGCTTGTCCAAATCCTGCTTCTCCTTGACAGTGGGAGCAGCTTTCCAGTGACCTGCATTCTGCCACCCAGAATACACAAAAAAAATAAACAGAACTGTTACTTTGTTTAAAATCACATTCTTAAAAAAAAACAAAAATAAACACACCGAGATTTCACACAGTACAAGTATCTGACACAGAAGTACCTCAAGGGAGAAATAAACAATTTTGAGGCTACAGTCAGAATATTAGCAACCATAAACAGGGTCTTTTTCCCCCTCAAAAGCAGCCCAGCAGTTACTGGCAGCTGTTGGGGACAGCTCTATGAAGACTTTTGGGTACACATGTGCCTGGAGAAAGCACCACTGCAGCCAGGAAGGTCACATTGGCTGGGCCAGATGGTCAGATCAGGGACTGAAGTCTGATACTGTGTGGAGATACATATGCTGTGTTTTCTTCCTTAAATGGCCATGTGTGAAAACAATCTTAACTAATTATATTAAATATAGAGTGGAAATAAATATAGAGTAGAAATTAATTCAGCCTTTTGACAACTAGCACTGCATTACCTGAGAGACAAAAACTTAACATTGCCTTTAATTCCTTAAAAACAAAAACAAAACAACAACAACAACATAAAAAACCAACCAAGAAAACACAACACAAATTTATGACTATTCAGGTAAATAAGAAGAGGAACAAAAGTATACATTTGAAACACACAAAATTATGTCTTATTCTCAAAATAAATTATTCAGTTGTTTAAGCAAGCACCTATTCAAATGTAATTCCTTGAGGCAAAACATTGTCTTCCCTGGGACCATCCTTCTCTTTGAAAGGGGCATTCATCCATTTCCCTCCTTTGCAAACCAGGTGTGATAGGAAGTAAAAATAGACCTTAAATAGTCACTTAACTTCCTCACTCACTGTTCCACAGCCCTGTCCTACATAACACCTTGTGGATTTAGAAAGGTCTCTCAGCTGGATGCCAAGCCCATGGAATTTGTGGTCACTTCTCAGCTCTAATGGGAACACGACATTTTATGTCCCCAGATTTGGGCTCCCTTTGACCATCAGGCTCCTGTAGCACAGAAAATCCTCTTATAACCTTGTAAAGCAAGATATTCTATGATTCCTATGCCTTTGTCCTCCTATTTTCTAATGCATCAAGTGCCAACTTCAATCATTACTATTATTATTGTTATTACTCATGATTATTCTTTACCTTTAAGCTGAAAAGAAAACAAGTTGTAGGAAATTAAGTATAAAGTGAACATCATGATACAAAAACCCACCAAAACTATGGAACAGACAAACTGACATCCAACATCTCCCTAGTGGTACATGAGCCCTGCAACTGGATAATGACTTCAGGGCTGACCATGTATGATAAAGGCAGAAGTTTGTGACCTGTGGATCTATAAAAGCAGATTTTCTCAATTTTCCTTAATACAGATTTAAATCCTTGGAATTTTATGGAAAAGACTGGAAATACAGAGCAGACAACCAGGAGGAAACCAGTGATCAAGTCCAGCTTCTGCCTACATTCACCAAGATGAGATAGTGGTTCTCCAACTTTCCTGGAACATAATGAAAATGCCAGATGAAAACTGGAGTCATCTCACAGCAATGCTGGAGGGGAAAATACTGAAGATTGATACATGGCTGGAGGTGAGTGGGAGAAAACAGTCTGCAGAAGGTGCAAAGTTCATCTTTCCAGCTATTCATCACTTTAAAAGACACTTGCTTTGGGCAGAGAGACAACTTACAAATTTGTTACTGATTTTTCTTGAAAAACATTTCAAGATAGTTTCATTTTCCAAAAACTAAGTTAATAAAAGCAGAGCTGTTATCTGCACACCAAAGCAAAATACATTTTGCATGCACAACTCACGGATTGTGCAGGTATTAAAAGTGTAACAAAAATTACAGAAGCTTTTTAAAAAATAAAATCAAAATACAGCTCTTGGTTATTTTCCTCCAAAGCCTTGTTAGAATCAGTTATTCCAATTTCCGTTTGTTTGCTTGTAGAATGATCAATGTTTTAATTACAATAAAGTTACAATTTGAGTCCTGCAGGGAACTTGCCTGGATTAAATTCCTACCATAATCTATAGGAATTGCAATGCAGAGGTTGAGGAGCACAAAGATGAGCCCAAATTTATATTACTTTAACATTCATCACAAGTCACAAAACCACAAAAGAAATGTCTCTGCAATGACTTAGCACTCAAAACAAGATTCTTCTCTGAAAGGTCAGAAACAACTGATAACAAACATATTTTGAAATTAATAGTTTTCATCGACTTTTATTTAATAAATAGTTTTCTTCCATTCAGCAAATCTCCTGGCCCTTGCAGGCCCCTGTTTCAGTACTCCTGGAGATCCAGTGGTTTTCTTTGCCATACTACTACAAGAATAAACACAACTCTTATTTCGAGCTCTTTTAAATCCACTCCTTTACCGAAGCTTGGAATGCAACTTCTGAATTAAAAGCAGTTCACCTTCAGCTTATTTAAAAAAATATCTCGAAATTAAAAAATAAAATGCTTAAGAGAAAGCCCAGGTTTGATACCTCAGAGAGCCCGTGAGACTGATGCCCAGTGTCTTTTTCTTGATTAAGTGGTAAGAACTGCATTAAGCACCTTCTCAGTGCCTGCACTGTCACTGCCTGCAGCTCTAATCAGGGTTGCTTTTGCTTCTTTAATCCCAAAATGCAACTCCTCGACTCTTTTCTTGCACTAATTAGACCATCACACCTGAAGGTGCATCCTCATCTTTGAACTATCATCTCTTCCCCCCACTGGAGCAAAACAATACGTTAAGAGGTTAAAAAAAAAAGTGACTGCCTCAGATGGCAATTGCCAACCTGTGGATTATCACATCAGGGTTTTGTGTAACTCTCCTGGCTGGGAAGTGGGCAAAGATAAATGGAAAGTGCTAAATGGAAAAGGAACATGGTATTTACCGTGTATTTATCAACTTGTAGCAGCCCTTAAATGACACACCAGTTCACAGGGGGTTCTAGGGAAGCTTTATTTGATTCAGGAACAAAACTGCTTCTTAATCCTTAAATTACTTTCTTGTTCTTACTCTAAGATCAAGCACAGACTGGTGAAATTCCATATTTAAGGCAAATCTCCAATCCTGCTGCCTTCCAAGTCAGGCTGCTTGGCTGACTACAAGGATCCAGGTCCAACAGGAGAAGTTCTCCACTCAAAGCATTTAATAACACAAAGTTTTGGCTGGCATCACAATCACAGAATGATTTTAGTTAGAAGAGAACTTCAAAATCATCCATTCCCACCCCCTGCCATGGGCAGGGACGCCTTCCACTAGATCAGGTTGCTCCAAGCCCTGTCCAACCCATCCTTGAACACTTAATCACTGATACAGCAACCTCCACTTCACCTGCAGTGGGGGAAACTCCTAGGAACTGGGTGCTCTGTCTGGAAATAAGTCCACACAGCCTAGAAACAGCTGACAAATCAGCTGTGTGGTTCAAGCATTTGTTCTGACCTAATTACTTCTAAATGAGCCCAGAGGGAGTTGGGGTATTCCCCCCCTCCCTTCTCTCCAGGTCATCCTGGAAATCCTCTGCTACATTTCTAACCCAGTGACTTCAATAATGCTGCTCAAAATAACATTAACAGGTAAACTGAGGGATGGGATGATAAATATCTTTACATGTTCCCTGATTTTTTAAAGCAGACATTTCAAATGACAAACCACTGACTGTTGGAGACCCCCAGGGTCAGCACACAGATGGGGCCCTCTGCGAGGGACTTCCCTTGGCACAGCAAATCCCAAGGATTTGAAAAGGTGCAGGCAGTCAAAAACACACAGGCATTTATTAGCCTGTAGACCTCCTTAACTGGCACATCCCTTTGCAGGGGGGTTCTAGTGAAGCTTTATTTAATTCAGGAACAAAACTGCTTCTTAATATTTAAGTTCCTTTCCTTATTTTCTTATTCTTAAAGACATCTCCTGTTAATGCTCAGCTTTTATCAGGAGCTTTAACACTCCCTGAAGACTCTGGGTGAGACCACCCCAAACTCTGTTTTTTCTTTAATCTAGGTCAAATCTCTTACTTCTTCCACCAAGTCATAGTTCAAGAAGCCATAATCAAACTTCCATTCTTTATTCTTTTCCAGTTATTGCTTGTAAAAAGCAGCTTCTTAACCAAGGGGCTTGGTCTGACCAGATCCTGCTCAGGAGGAGCCCAGAGGGCACAAAAGCATCTCCTTCCCTCCAAGGTATTAAGAAACAATAAAAATTCCTTTATAGCCATCACAAGAGACTTTCCCTTGTCCAAATTTTACATCACTGGTATTTTATAGGGGAGAAAAAGGTGGAAGGGAGGAGAGCAGATGATCATATCCAAATGTCACTTGGGAAAGGAAAAAGGGAAAAAATTGATTTTTCAAAAAAAAGAAGGTTTATTAAGTGATACAAAATGTTACTTATATTTCAACACTACTGGAAACCTCTTTCCTAATTGTAACCAAAGAAAAAAATGAAGGTGAAGAGAAACAGATTTCTGGATTTATGCACCCAGAAAAGTGACATTTTTAAATTCATCCCCTGCATGGGAAGATCCCTTGCATGTATTGTCATCCCTACATATGGAGAAATAGGGAAGAAACGTAACTCTAGAACACATTAAGTTCCAAAATCTTTTGTGCATTTGGGGAGAAAGACAATTACAGAAGTTATGTGATTTACTTCTCTGTACTAAGTAAAAAAACCCCAAACACTGAGTTAGCTTAGAGGAGATGTCAGTGGAGGTTTTTTATTGATATGTTTTTAAAGGACAAATCAGATGACCTGAGCAACTACAGAGTTGTCAGCTTGGCTTCATTCCCAGGTAAAATAATTGAGTGGCTGATACAGAAATCAATTAATGAAGAATCGAACTAATACAATTCATCCATAAATCCATGGTGACTGAAATAAGAGCCCTCGATAGATTAACAGGAAACCTTCCACAAAAACTGCTTAAACACCAGGAAGGGGAGTGTTGACAAAGTTGCTTCAGACTTCCACAAGGTATTTCCCTTGGCATGAGGTGACACCTGCTCAGTTCTGCAGTGCAGGGATCGTTCCCACATCCCCTACACAGGGAAGACATCCTCAAACTCCCCAAAATTCAGCAACCAGAGCCACCTGATTGCCTTGCAGTCCTTCTCCTGGATCATCAGCACCAGCCATTCCCTTGGTACAGATTACAAGGCATAACCAGAAGGAGCTCAAGGCAAAGGTTGAGGTGCAGCTCCTTTATCCCCCAGTTTGTTGGCAGGAAGCTAAACCAGCACATCTGAGTCATGACAGGTCTGTGGAGAATTTACTGCACTAGGAAAAGGGATAGAAACAAGAGTCAGTCTGCAGATGGAATCAGGCAGAGGATGTAGGAGATGAGAAATGAGGGAGCAATAGAGAAAGTCAAGAGCTAGTTTTGGTGAAGAGATTGGGAAAGGTCAATATTTGTCAAGGAGAAGAAAAAAGCCACAAACATGTTGAGATATGTAGGAATATCCTTTGAAAAAGGATAATTTAAAAAAAATATTTGACTTAACTACCCAATGCTTTGGGGCATCTCAGATTCCCACTATTGCTCCAGTGCCTCACCTCTCCACAGTGCCAACCCCCTCCAGCAGTGTGGGGTCAGGAGATGGAACCTGCTGCTCCACCACAGCACAGGGCACCCCAGGGACCTCCAGCTCTCAGAAACAAATCAATTCCACTCCTTTCCATTTCCCTCATCACCAGCCAACCTTGGCAACTTAATTATAAATCTTTTCTCCCACAAAGAGAATGGTTGATATTCCCAATCTCATCTCGAATCTGTGGTAAACTCCATGGCATCTCTTTTATTTCCAAATGAATTTGCCTTATTAAAAAGTAATGAGCTATTAATTAACTTTGCACTCATACAAAGCTGTTTAATTCTCAATCCAATTAACAGCAATCTGCTGAAGGATTCTAATGATTATTTTAAATTTGCTAAGAGAAACATCTCTGAGCTTTTCATAGTAAGATATTTATAGAATGGCTTGGGCTGGATCTTGCTTGCATTTTAATTCAATAACATTTTTATAATACTCCAACATCTCTCTACAACATTATCTTTGACAACACATCATTTAGAAGCACAGCAAGGCTGAATAACTGAAACTGCTTGTTTGGAAGATGTTTTGGAGGGGTTATTTTGTTTTAGGCTTTCCCAATCATATCAACATTGGCATCAAGGGTTCCAAAGCCTCAAGGACTGTTTCTGTCCAGGTAAGTCTCAGAGATGTTTCACACAAATATTTGTTTCTCAAAGACTGGAACAACAGGTTGTTTGCCACCTTTTCCAAGGGTTGGAGGTCACCTCTGTCTGCACAAAGGAGCCCAACTCAGCAGCCCCATGTTGGGCTTTGCTTGCTCAGTTATATTTAGTTACAACATAATGACAGTACTTATGTTGTGTGACTTCTAACCCTGAATATGGGCTGGTCTTACACGGTTGGACAAGAAAAGCTTTCAACCTTTACATAAAGAATTTTCAGAATCTTTCAAGGACAGTCATTCTCTCCAGCACTGCAGCAAAGGCATTCAACAACTAGAAAGCTGCAGCTTTTCATTCTCACTAACATTGTAAGTTCTCCCTAAGTCAAGAGAAGAACACGCTCAGCTCAACACACAGATGGGCATTTGGGATGACAAACCCCCAATTTCCAAGTGGAAATGGAATGAAAGAAGTGAAAGAAGGAAACTTTAATATTATTAAACACCACAACTGCATGTACAGTGCTTAATAATTAATTGCCACGGCCTACCTGAAATGAAAACTGCCACCAACCCTGCAATAGCAAAATCTGAGCAATTTTAGGATGTGCTGTATCACATGGGTCTCAGATATCCAATTTCATGTGTTCAGAGCAGGAAATTTATAAAGGTAGTTCATAACTCACCTTTGCACATACCCATATCACACACACAGACCCCATCTAGTTCAGTTTAACACATTCCCAGCCCTGGAGCAGTGTAACCCAGGGCATGTTAAAAGTGGTTAAAAGTTCATCTAGAAACACAGCAACAACTAAAGTCAGAGTGGTAAAAGGATGTCAGGAAGGAGGCCTCAAGTGTCACAGAATATATGTGTGTATTTTTTTAATAATACAACTCTAACAGTAACTTTTGCTCAATGTCAACATCTTTTTCCCATCCAGATAAGGCACTTGATGCTCTTCACCTCAAGGTGACCTTACCTATTTCTGCAACCTTGTTGGATTGCCCCACTTCTTACACTCCTAACAGGGAGTTCCTGTGCAACACCTGCCCCCAAAACACAGGTACCCATTTAGGGGCCTGAGGCTGGGAAAGGGCACACCTCTTAAGCCATAAACAGAATGAAGTCTAAGAAGTTGATAGTAAATGAATTCTGGTGCATCAACAAGATCCAGCTAAAATCAGCTCTTCTCTTTGCTATATTTATGTTGGCAAGAAATAGAATTCATCAGAAAAAAGCTGAATTTTCCTTATTTTACATATTGAAGTATTCACTAAACAGCTGAATGAATTTGCCTGCTAAAGATTTTGGGATGTCCACAGCAACAAACCGCACCAGACCCTGCATTTTGCCTGGCTGTGATCCTCCAGCACCTCTAATTCATGCAGGACAACAGCACAATGTGGAGCAAGGACTATTCATCTTCCTGATTGATGAACATCCTCCCTGGGTGTTATTGTCCCTCTCTGCCAGGCAGTTTGTTCAGCTTGGCTCTGCTGTTCATTTGCAGGCTTCACAGGGACATGTGTTACTGTTTGATGATTTACTCTCTGCCTTTGATTGAGGCTGAGGGCATTTCACATTATTTTATTATCTAATGCATGTACACACTGTATTTTAACTGCTGCATCCATTCCCTTATTTTGCAAATCAATGCTGTGCCTCTCTCTGAATCAGAAGAGCCATGTGAAATTATTGATCTGTTCATATTTCTTTTTCTATTGATCTACAGCCCCATCAAGTTTCCTTTGGCACAAAGTATGCTCACATTATGCAATCTTCCATGTTCAGTGCAGTGACATCTGCAAATAACATGCCCCAAAGTAACAGAAGTTTAAGTTCTTGACTACTTTGTACATAACCCTCTGGACACACACAAATCACTTATAGGGGAGCATCTCACTGAGGAAATGGCTAAAGCTGAAAAGACTCCCCTAATCTCACAGGATGGCCAGTGAACTCCAACTCCAAACACAGCAGCCAAAGAACAGCTGGCTTGCAAAATTCAGGATCCAAGTGACCATATATGAAGATGTTTTATGCTTTTATGGACCACAGTGGGGGCTTTAAGAACCATTTACAAATCTTGCTTCCCCTTAAGTTCAAAATAACTCCTGCTGAACTACTTTCAGTGAGTTAAGCAACAAAACCACAAACCCAACTCCCCTCCAGTTTCTTCAATTAAAAGAAAATCACCTCTACAAATTCCTTCTATCAACTTCTGTTACATGGAAGTTCTTTATAATAGAAACAACACAGCAGTAACTAAATGGGTTCTTGGTGTATTAAGGAATTAACAGTTGTCATCTGGCATCTGTGCCCTTACACATCCCTCCTACCAGAGGGGAAACAACTGTGCACTGTGACAAAGTCCAACTTGAACACCAGTTCTCAGACTCCAGGCACTGAAATGCATTACTCTTTACAAGTATATATAGTCTAAATGTATTCTTTCTTCCCTGATGGAATGAGGCTGTGCCTTGACTGCACAAAGATGCTGGGATATGGTTCCTTCAGACAGATCCAGCAGATGGTCCCTTCCAAAACTTCCTCAGCACAGCAGGGCAAGTTTTATGAGAGCTGATGTTATGCAGCTCCACAGAAGAGGGAGTGAGTGTGTCATGACCTGGGCTGTGGCATCTATTTTTTATATATATATATATGGTCAAAAGGTTTGCAACTCAAAGCTGCTGATCAGACCAGTCTGCAGAGCACCTGCAAACAGCTGGATTATGCCTAAATACCATCAAATTCTACCACAGGCAGCATCTCTCTTGGCAGGAAAAAGCTGTTCAAGTCCCCACACCAGAGCAGAGGGAGCACTGTGCACACAAAGATCTTTGAGTGAACCATTTGGTAAATGTTGCTTTCTTTGCATAGAACTCACATATTCAAGCTCACTCCTACGGAAGTCAAACAGGCTGATCTTACTTAGAGCTAAACCACCTTAAAATTGAGATCTGGGTCTAAGCACAACTCTATATTGGAGGAAATGATATCTGAAATAGCAGCACAATGTAGATCCAAGGGTGGTAGGATGGAAAGACTGCCATAAAAGCCTTTTTTCCCCCCACACCAACACTGTTTTCAAGCCACAGAAGCTTCTGCGTTACAGAATCTCCAACTGATTTATATCAACTTACCTTGATTATATAAGCACCAGGAAATACAGCAAAATAAACATCAACAGCTAAGCTTTTGGTGCAGCAAAAAAGAATGTTACTAGATTCATGACACTGTCAAATTATAGTATCATAGATTTTGTATTTTACAGTTTTATTCATCCCAATAAAAGGCTTACAAAAGTCCTGGTGTTATACTGTATTAAAAAGTCAGGGGGAATCAGTAACTAATGCTGCCCAGCAACCATCTGGAACAAGAACTGAAAAAAAAACCAACCACCCAACAGAAAACTAAATGCAAACAGGTACAATGCTGCTATTTAGCCTTTTTTTCTTTCTTCCTTTCTTCTGACAGTCAATAGAAAGCAAAACTTCCTTTTAAAAAGCAAATTCGGTTTGGTCGAAAACTGAGCAGAGAAAGTTCACAGAAGTGCAAGAGCATTACAAATGAAATGATTACTGATGCATGAAACACAACATGGTTGGAATCAGGTAAACAAAGCTGTAAGACAAGAAAAATCTGTCGCAGCCCAGGCACCTTGCACCTGGAACTTTGTGAGAACTTGGGTTTTTTTCAATGCAAAATGCTGTCAGTCATAAAATGAGCAATCTGTTCTCCTCCAAACAAAGGCAAACCCAAGGTCCAATTCGTGCAGCTTCAGCTTTTCCACACTGGAAGAGAATTCAAACCCATCTCAGCAGCAGCTTGAATTCACATGCTGGAAACCCGAGGATGCCATCTGCAGCCCTGCATTTACATTTTAACATTCAGCCCTGCTGCTGGCAAACTTCAGGCTCTGCCCACAAAGCCTCTGCCTCGTAACTCCAGCAGCTCCTCCAACATCCGCAGGAGAACTCCTCAACTGAAAGGACATCTGCTCCTCACCACTCACAGGACAATGTGTCACCCAAATTAAAGCTGCACAGCACAATATCTGATGTCCTAAGACGGGATGTGCAGCGCTGGTGAACAAGGGCTCCCTGGAGACACCCACACTGTTGTCACCACAGTTTTCCCTACAACTGCTTTTTCTCCTGCACTACAGGGCATGCACATGGAGAGATGCAAATACCACCTTTGTTTGGAAGTCATGTAGCCACAGCTTCTCTCTTTTCCAGAGCCCAGGAACCAATTTGATGCTGTTTGCTGCAGTTATATGGACCGAAGTGCTGAAATCAGCCTTATTTTGGGCTGCAGAATCCACAGGCAATGCTGGGAACATGCTGTCTAGATACAACCACCACTAAAAACCACAACACTCTCCAAAATCATCTCTATCAACCTCTATTATATTTGTATTGAATATTTATGAAATAATTATCTTAATCTTGGATTTATCGGAAAGTCTTGAGGACGCATAATTGACATGCAGAACAGCTTATTATAAATCTCACAAACAAGGACAACTACAAAGTCACTTTGCACAACTTTCAAAGTTGAACAGCTCTAAAACAGACAGAAATCCCATTATTCAGTACTGAGACACTTTCCCAGTGCTATTACACAGCTCATAGAGTGCATGGGTATTTGTGTCACTATGGATCGGTCCATGCAATGTGTAACTGATTTTCCATAGTCAACTTAAAGTGTAATCAAACAGTTTAAGGCCTCAATAGGTATTTTAACAGATGGAATGAAATACAAATGAGTAAAGGCATTTGGATGTTTGCTACCACTTACAGTTTAGAAGCTTTCAGGACACATATGTTTAATCAGAGAGTTGATTGGGATCACGGGTGAGTGATTATTTATTGACATGTGCACAGAGGGATGGAAACAGAATGGAATAATTGGTTCTTTGCCAGAGGAGCTGGCAATAGTTATTGACCATTTTTTATTTTTGGACATCAGCCCAAATATGATACTGGAGGTGCCAGAGAAGCTTTACATTTAGCAAAAGTGGAACCACAGGCGTAACTTCCCACATATGATTAAAATCCTCTTAATTCAGGGCCAAGATACTCCCAAAACCTCACAGTTAGTCAGGGCCTCCATCTGCACATGTTACAGAGTAGTTACACACACACTATTTTCAGCAATCCAAGCAGAAAAACAAGTTGGCATTTAAAAAAACCAAACCAGCAGCAGTCAGATGCCTTTTAGGCCCTTGGTATGAAGGAGTAATCACCACCTTTCTCCCACAGCCCAATATTGAAACGAGGGAAGAGCAAATGTTTGCTTTTCTGAGAAGGGCAATATTCCAACAGATGAGAAGTGGAACCACCAAATATTGACAGAGTGTGAGGATTCGCAACCAAAGTGGCACCAGGTCTCTGTCGCTGCTGGGACTTGAGCTGAGCACCTTCAGCCCCTGCAAGTGAACTGTCTGCCAGCTGAAATGGGGGCAATAATGCTGTCAGAGCTCTGCCAACAAGAGATGCCACACTCACAGGAGGAGATCACACGAAGAAAGATGGATTAAGAACTGCTGGGACTCACCTGGTTCAACAAAGCTGCAAGTAGGGGATGGCTGTGGGGGCAGATCCAACGAGCCAACTGAGCTTTTCCACGTGTTTTGGTGGGCTTTGAAGCAAACCCTCGAGCACAACTGCTCAACTGTTAGTGCACAAACCTCTACATAAATCAATTCAAAGAATCTTAGTGTCTCTTCTATGCAGCTGAAGCCACAGTCAAAATTCAGCTCCTTAGGTTTTATCTGTGAGCAGCAACAATGAAAGCAAAATATACCAGAAAGACAGATTTGTTTTTCTTGTTTTTCAATCTAAAAATTAATCACATCCTCAAGCCTTTTCTTAAGCACCCTTCTTGCTTTACTGGAAACTACCATACACCTGAAATTACTTTGGCCCACATATGCAAATTATACTTTTTCCACAAACCTTTTTTTAAATACAGTATTTTATCTTTAGTAATTAATAGCAGAGATCTCCAAACCAAAAAATCACAGCATTTAATCATGGGATTGCTAATCAACTTTCCAGCTTTGTTAGAATTAACAGAACTCTTTTTAGACCCACCCAATAAGCCTCTGTCCCCTCCTCTGCATTAATTACATGTACACACACACAAACACTCTTGAACCTTTGTAGTTGCAAAATAAAGATGCAAAAATTCTGCAGCATCAAGAGTAAAATACAAGAGTGCAGAGCAGACTGCTGGTATTACAGGCAGCTACATTATTTTAAGTTACAAACCTACATTATTTTAAGTTACAAGGGCCCAAAATTTGTTCATACAGTTTCTTATTCTGAGGTGGTAAAATATTTGCAGAAGGCCACATGGCTTTGTGGGAACAGAGGGTTATTCCCAGCTTTGCTCAGGAGCATTAATTTATATGGTGAGTTTTTCTGCAAATTAATATCCTTTAATTCAAAGAGAAACTTCAAGAGCATCGTTCAACTCAACCTCTGATTTAGAATAAAATTCACAAGTCGATATTTTCCCCTCAGTACAAAATACCCGGGACAGGGATGGGATGCACATGGAGCAGGGGAACAGGACAAAAATCTTCTTTTGAACTTCACCAAATTCCCAAAGCCAGTGGAGGTTTCAAAAAAGCATTTCTCTAACAATCCAAGTCAGAAATATTTCTGCATGTGCAGAAATCCACAGCTCAGCACAGACACTGCAAGAGATTTCGAGAAAAGTGCTTAGGAAAATAAAAAGTAGTTGGCTCTGCATGCAAGGCTTTACCTGTATGACAAAACAGTGCTAAGAGAAAGCAATTTAGCAGCTGACATTAGACTTCCTTACTTTAATACCTCCAAGTGAAAAATCAATAGATTTTAATTGTTCAGTCCAAAGTGATGTTTTGTTCTGAACTGAAGCACTGAGTCTCTGTGCTTACTGCTAAAGACAGCTCCTCAACAAGTGTTTATTGAGTATTAAGATTTCACTCATCAGTAAAATTTAATTTCAACATCCTGTAATATAAAACTTGAGCTTCCTCTCCAGAAAACGTAAGCAACGCTGCAAGAATATAGTGAAAAGTCACATTTTCTTCCAGTCTTTCCACCACTTCCGAAAAGGACGTAAATGACCCATTTTTACATCCACTTGTACAATGCCTGACTCAGCACCGCCTGTTTCTCTCTCACTGCTCACTCCTTCCTCCTTCTGAGCTCCTCGAGTTCCCTTTCACTTCAAAACTTCTACTTCTCTGCCACTCTCCTTCCCTCTTATCACTCCTAAGCAAGACTCATGGCCAGTATTAGCCCAGGGGGGTCTGCAAAGATCTCAGCTCTAAAGCAAACCAGGGGTCAGGCACAAAGTCTGCTGCCTACAGCAAAAGAACAGTAGAATATTCTGTGTTGGAAGGGACTCAACGAGGATCATCCAACTCCTGGCTCTGCACAGACACCCCAACAATCCCCCCCTGTCCCTCAGAGCTTTGTCCAAACCCTCCTGGAGCTCTGGCAGCCTTGGGGCTGTGCCCACTGCCCTGGGGAGCTGTACAGTCTCAGAACCACCTCAGGAATCACCTGATCCAGAACAGAATCATCCTAAAGCAGGACTGACTTCAGACTCAGGGAAGGTGAGTACTACACTTGTCACACAACTGAGCTCAGGTCCAAGTCCAGATAAATTCCTGTCTTTCCTCATTAAAGCACCAGGAGTTCAGAGCAGGGTCCAGCCCTGCCCTGAGGAGCTCTCTCTCACCCTGTATAACACACACATCTAAAATGTTCCCTGTTCCCAGGTCCAACTGCAGCTCTTGCAGTGCTGAGACCACTGCAGGCAGGAAAGCAAAGTAATATTCTGCAAATCATTAAATTTACTGAGATTGGGGCAAACAGGACAACAGCAGCACTGTCAAACCTGTAATGGAGACTATGGATACCAACGGATCCACACATGGACACACAGGAGCAAAGATGGAGAAACCACCATGGTTTGGGCAGACAGTCCACACCCTCAGCATGGAGCAGGAATCTGCTTCCACTAAGAGCTTTCTCCTTGCAAGTTTAGCTCCATCAATGAACAAGCCCTTCTCTTTTTCCTGCTATGCTATTTTAAGATGTGCAAAAAGGCAAAAATAAGTTTAAAAAGAGAGTGCTAGCAGAAAAAGGATTTTGGAGGTGTCAAATATACCACACTGCACTCAGTAGCATCACTCCCTGTAAAAGGGTTGACTAAGTTAAACCACAAACAGCCCCAGCCCATTCAACAAACCATGAGAGAAAACTGAATTTGATTTTTCCATTTACAAAACTCAAACACTCTAAATTTAGTTTTAAACTAAGTTTACTCCTGATATCCAAGCAAAGACAGCAGGGATACCTCCAGAATTTAATTAGGTCTAAGTACTACAAGCATTTTCAGATGTCCACAAGAGCCAAGTAAGTAATTCAAGAGATCTTAAAACAAAAAAGTCTCAGATTACAGCAAAACCATTGTAGATAAGTCAGTGTTTTATTAATATATATATATATCAACCCTCTTGTATATTTTCTTAAGGAAGATTTAGTATGGTTTCCCTTAAATGAAAATATAACAGCTACTGACACAATGATTATTATCTTTCTGTACTTAGTGGACAGCACTGAGACAGCAAATCAGGATGAACATAATACACCAATTTATTCAGCAAAGCCAAATATTTGATGAAGCACACACTGAAATTTAATCAAGCAAGAGCCACCTGGGAAATCCTGCCCGATGCATCAGCTATCTCCAAATAAAATCCCAGAATATATTTATGTGTAAGAACAGACAGAAAAATGTGACAGTACAAACAGGTTTTGCATTAGGGCTGATCTGTGCAGAGAGAATTAAAACCTGTGTTTGTGCACATGCACAGACAAATATTACATGACAGACATGGATGTCCTGGTGCAAATCCAGCAAGGGGCAGTGAAGGGATTGGAGCACCCAACACACAAGGAGAGGCTGGGAAAGCTCAGCCTCAGGAAGGTTCACATGTAAATACCTGATGGGAAGGAGTAAAGAAGATGGAACCCGACTCCTCTCAGTGGGATCCAGTGAAAGGACAGGAGGCAAAATATTTCTTGTATTTCAAATTAACTGAAACACAAAACATTCTATTTAAACATAAAAATTAAAAGCTTTTCTACCGTGAAGGTGGTCAAACAATGGCACAGGTTGCCCAGAGGGAACATGAGTCTCCATCTCTAGATATATTCGAACTCATATGGACTCAGCTTTGAGCTGAGTGGTGAGCACAGGGCAGGGGGTTGGTCTAAACCATCTCCAGAGGTCCTGCCTCATCTCAGCCACTCTACAGTTCAATTACACAATGCCATTTAAGGTGACAGTTGCACAGCTCTCTGCATGTACTTGAGCATCCACAGATCAGGAAGGCAAAAAGACCCATTAGGCCATTTTAAACAGGAGGCATTTCCACTGTTCATAAAACACACACTTGAAAAAGATAATAGGAACTTCTTGCTGACTTGGGGTGAGGAGAGAGGTTCAGAAGCCTCATTAAATGCTGTGTTTTTACTCAGGAGGAAAACCAACAGCCCACCTGAATAGCTTTGTGCTTCACCTCTCAAACTTGTCACTGTATGACAAACCAGAATGACCTGGGTCCATTATAAGTGACCTCCACGTGCAAAAGAAATGCATTAAAGTTTTTCTCTATTATACCACAGACATAGATCCATCACAAATTAAAAAGATGGTCTCACCTCAACAATCAATTCTTCACAACCTGTAAAATGAAGGAAAAAAAAAAAACAAACCAAAAAAACCACCTCAGGCACTTCCCAGCATTTGTGTATTTGCTCTCACACCATCTGTCTTTAAAAGCAGATGTGCCAGCTGTGTGAAAATTACTGGCTGCCCTGCCTTGATGCATCTGGCTCCTGACACAGAGCACCTTCTCCAAAAAGGCAAGTCCCAGAAGCCATTTAGGATGGAGACATCCCTGGGTATCCCACTGTGCCCCACTGCTTGTTCAGGCACAGTCTAACATTTAAGGCTGGTTATAACCCGAGTCCTACCAGCTGGAAGAACAGGAGCATGGGGGAAAAGGGCTTAGAGAAGTTTTCTAAAAACAAACCAAACACAACTCATTTTCTGGGGAGCAGGACATCCACATCACATCCTCCCTAAACCTCTCTTATGTCTTCTGCTAACGAGGTTACACACAGCCCCAGTCCACAGAAGCTCCCCAAAGGATTCCATCACCTTCTCCCAACAACCCCCAGTTAAACCATTATTAATCAGGCCTGTCTCACACAGAGGTCTCCACTATGAGAACACAGTTTTATTTGTAACCCTGACCTCTGGGCTTTGGCTGTGAAAGGCAACAAGGGCAGACAAGTTTAAGATACAGCACTCTCACACTCTAAAATTCTGGGAGATGACTCAGTATACAAGTTCTGACACCACCAGTGGGACCACCAGCTCTCATTTCTGCTTCTTAGCAGAGGACTGGTAGCAGAGTGACCATACTGCAGCTTTGTAACACCTGAAGGGAGCCTGAAAGAAATGTAGAGAGAGACTATTTACAGGGACAGGTCGTGACAGGACAAGGGGGAATGGACTCACACTGAAAGACAGCACGTTTAAATAAGATATTGGGAAGAAATCTTTCCCTGTGAGGGTGGGGAGGCCCTGGCACAGGTTGCCCAGAGAAGCTGTGGCTGCCCCATCCCTGGGAGTGTCCAAGGCCAGGAGAAATCTCATCTAGTGGATGGCGTCCCTGCCCATGGCAGGGGGTGGAACTGGATGATATTTAAGGTCCCTTCTAACCTAAAACATTCTGTGATACTATGCATCTCTTCCTGCAGGGGAGAGCTGGCACCACTTAGTGATAAGAAACTCTCTTGGAAGGTAAAAAATAAGCAGCTCTGCTGATGTCATTCAACACATGTTCATGGGAGAGAGCCAAAGTCTAAGCAAACTTTCTAGAGAAGGTATCATGTGATGCTGTTGAGAGAGCCAGCCTGAAAACAGACTGCACTCATCACCTTTCAGCAAGAGATCTTCAAATATTTCACAAGTGCTCATTAAGCTCTTCCAGACTCCTGTGAGATAGAAAAGAAACACCTATGCCAGTTACAACAGACTTAATTGAGACATGGGAAAAATTCACTTGCCCAGGGTCATAAAAGAAGGAGGGGATAAGAGCCTGGAAGAGAGGACTGAGCTACCAAAATCCCCGATCTAAGCAGAGCACCAAAGATTAATCTGTTTGCTGATGGAGTGTCTCACAATTCAGAAATCCCTGTGAGTGTGAGAAGTGCTGTGAAGGGAAGGAGCTTCTCTCACAACCTGCATGGTTTCAGCAAATCATTCAATAGGCTGCTTTGTCACCACAAAAGCTAAAGTTGCTAAAAAGGGTGAGGTTTCATTCTCACCTGTGAGACTACAAAACACGAGTGTGGTGAGTCAGAGCTCTTGGATTTTGCTGGAGAGCCAGCAGCGGAGAGAGGGCTTAAATATCCTTACTTCCACAGGAATTAATTAACAGTGAAGTATTATAAAGGGCTGGGGGAGGGGAAGACCTTGATTCATGTTCATCTTCAAATACATTTTCTTTAAATCATTTCCTTGTGCAATTACACATATATTACAGATAACTTTCCCGTACTCGAGTCTCCTTGCTATAAAACAACATAAACATCCTCCTCCTCCTTCATATCTTTGGAATCAAAATTATTATCTGAAGAGAGTTATCCAAGGGAACAGTTCTCAATACAACAAATAATTTTATGGGTATTTACTTTATTTTTAAAACATTAAAAGGCCAGGGAATAGAAAGAGTCAGGGTCAATTCTTACATAAATATCCAGTTTGAATATGTGAATCCTGCTCCCATTACTTTGTGCCATTTCATTACTGTCCATAATGTCTTACAGACATACACTACCAGTAAACTGCAGTTTAAATTTCCAGACTTCTGTTTTTTACTGAGTTCTCAGAAAAATTCCAAGGTCCATCTATTTCTGAACAACGAACTAAGTTGTTATTCTAACACAGACAGGAGCCTAAAAGGCAACAGCCTTGTCTTCCTGCGTGAATTAGATGCCGGTGGAATCTAACTCCATGACAGTAAAAAGCCAATTTATTCATCTCACCATGCTTCTCCCAGATTTTTACAACTTGTCACAAGCTTCTTCCCCAACATCGAATCACAGAATCCTTTAGTTTGGAAAAGACCTCTGAGATAGAGTCCCACCACTAACCCAGCACTGACAAAGCCACCTCTAAACCATGTCCCCATGGGATGGGGACTCCACCACTGCCCTGGGCAGCTGTGCCAGTGCTGGACAATCCTTTCAGTGAAGAAATTTTCCCAATATCCAACCTAACCCTCCCCTGGCAAAGCTGGAGGCTGTTCCCTCTTGTCCTATTCCTTGTTCCCTGGGAGCAGAGCCCGAACCCCTGCTGGCTCCCCCCTCTTGTCAGGGAGTTGCAGAGCCAGAAGGTCCCCCCTGAGCCTCCTTTTCTCCAGGCTGAGCCCCCCCAGCTCCCTCAGCTGCTCCTGCTGCTCCAGCCCCTTCCCAGCTCCCTTCCTTTCCTTTCCCTGGACACACTCCAGTCCCTCAGTGTCTTCCTTGTCAGGAGGAGCCCAAAGCTGAACTCATGATTCATGATGTGACCTGCCCTGCTCTGCTGGATATTCTAGAGATTTCAAGATCCTTGGTGTTCATCCTCAACAGAAGATGCTTTACCACCCTCGTGGCTGGTTGGGATGAGCTGAAGTACCAGCCTTGGGAAAACAAAGCCCAGGAGCTGCTGGCAGCCCAACAACATGGGAAGATCCCCTCCACATGGGCTTTCCTCCTTGTACCAACAGCGTGGCTCAAAGCCACCACTGTTCTGTCTTCTCCCCATAAAACATGTAAGAAGTTAAACTTTTAAGACCAAAAGACTAAGAAAAATCCTCTTAGAAAAAGATCTGCTAAAACATTTTTAATCACTGGGTTTTATTAAACACCTTTTTACTCTTCTTAACCGAGCTGCTACAGGGGGGATTTAGAGGATTCCTAAATAAATCCAGGCACCCTTACAGTCTCAGAACAGGAACTCATCTGCAGATTTATTGGGCACATGTCATGAGCACAGAGACACACACACACCTGGTGCCACAATAAATTCCTAGAACACCACCAAACACTGATGGGCATTGTGGAACACAGACACAACAGGAATGACTGGTCACTGTGTGGTTTTCAAAAGCAAAGAGCAGAGTTAGGGAAAAGGGCTGGAAGCCTGAGGGTATAAAGGAGGGGGGGGAAAAAAAAAAAAAGTTAAATGAACTCCTTATAATTTGTTCTCTTTAACACTGCAATAATATAAAAGCTGAGAACAATAGAAAAAGAATAAGACTGAAGTTAATTTTCAGAAGACAAGAATTCCCTGAAGTTGACTGATAAATAACAGCATTCTCTCCTCCTTTTTTCCTTTAATGGGATCCAAATTATTCAATAATTGCAACAGCACTGGTTTCCCCACCCAGCTTTCTACTATTCCAGCTCAAGTGAGCAAAGCACACGGTGATCTTAATTGCACACAAGGTGCTGATTTGGATTCAAACAAGGCATGTACCACAAAGCCTCAGGTAGTAAATAATCATAAAACCTCAAATCCTAAGTAATTACAGTCTGTCTCTTTGCAAGTCAAGTCTAAACCACAAATACAGTCCCTGGCAACCCTCCATGACCACCTCAGGCAGGAGCTGTCTGTCCAGCTCCACAGACACTTAGCAAAAAAACACAGTTTAAGTTTCCAGAGCTCTGGTTTTTTAGCCCAAGTTCCCATAAAACAAACATTCCAAGTGCCATCTAGTTCTCAAAAATGAACTAAATCACCTTTCTGGCACAGACAGAGCCTCAAAAGTGACAGCTTTGCCTTTCCTGCATGAATTAAATGTCAATGGGATCTAAATCCATGACAGCAAAAAGCAAATTTATTAATTCCACCACACTTCTCCCAAATTTTTGTGACCTGTCATAAGCTTCTTTCACAACACAGAATGATGGAAAGATTTAGGGTAGAAAAGTACTTTAACCTGCCCAAATAGCCAAATTTCTGCTCATATCCCTACTTTATCAGTTCTGGGGTGATGTTGTATAAAAAAAAAGACAAGGCAGGGTATTGCAGAGTTACACCCAGACCAGCTCATGACTCCAAAGCAGCAGCAAAAGCCCCCACAGGACATTCATGCAGTCAAAAAGAGAAGCCCCTAAATTCCTGAGCAGCTCTGGTGATGGGCTCCCCTTATCACAAAGGGAGTCTAAGAAATAAAGTAATATTAACATCAATCAGTAATCAAGTTCTCTAATTGCACCACTAGAAGGTTGACCACAAAATTGTGTCAATCCTCTTGCAAATTTGAGTTTGAAAACCAAATCAAACAAACAAACAAAAAAAAAATCACCTGATCACACACTTTTCTGCCACAGGACCTTTTGTTGTTTATGCAGAAGATGGATGGGCCTGACTGAAGGAGCAGCTACTCAGTATTTTGGTTTATTCTCATTGTTAGCTCCGTGGCCCCGTGCATTATTTACTGCACACTATGCAAACTGAGCTCCACAGAGAGAATTATTAATTCCCTCTCAGGTTTCCCCCCAGCTATAGAATTTCTGGGCTTTCAGAAACATTCACTCACCACCCACCTCACAGCTCTGTGTTCAACCCTTTCATTTTAGGGACTCAGATTAAGGGAAGAGCCCCACGTTAACACCACATTCCCCCCTGGAAGCTCAGGGATTTTCAGAGTCCTCAGGAATCTGCATTAATCCTACATATAGGAACCAGCAGCACCGATTTCAGCTGCAGATGAGACATATAAAGCCCTTTTGGGTGTTACATCCAGCCCCCAGCTCAGCCCCCACTGGGTTAACAGCTGATGTTCCCCTGCCCAAACCCTTCAACAACTCACCCACCACCACTCAGGAACCTCATGCAGAAATAAGACATCACATGCTTAACACTCCTCCTCTCTCTGACTGGTACATTATGTGCTTTTTTAGCACTTACAAATCATATGTTGCACTTGTAATTGGGGTTTGTTGTTTTGTTTGGGTTGCTTTTCTGGTTTTTTTTTTTTTTTTTATTTTGTGTGAGACTTAAGCAGTTTGTTTGTTTGTTTGTGGTCTGTTCACTTAGTTGTTTGTTGGTTTTTGTTGTTTCTTTTTAGTACCACACTCTCTATTTGCCCCCAGGTTAGATCGGGTCTGAATACAGATTTGGGGGTAGGGAAGAGTGAGAGGGATTTGGAGGAGCAATCTTGCCTTCACCATAAAGCTGCTGGCATTTAACAGATATGCAAGAGATAATCACATTAATTAACACACAGTAGAGAAGCTTTAGTGTGTGTTATTATTTACACTTATTATAGGCTAAATACAACATCCTCTTGTATGTTTTTTTTTCATTGCTATACCTCCTCCTCTTTTCCCTCTTCAACAGCATTATAAGAAACTTAGGCAAAAGAAAAACCTGCAGTGGATTATTCCATTTATTTTCTTATACAGTACTTTTTTCCTCTCTACAAAGCATAGTCAATTATTTTGTCCTAAAGTAAAATGACTCAGGCAACAGAATTTCCACCATTTCCTCTGGGACACAATTCCACAGCCTCATGGACCTGCTCTAAGATTTTCTTAATCCTAAAAATAATTTTTCTCTTGTTTTCATCTTATTTTACTTCTTTCAGTGTACATTAAATAATTCTCCCTTCTTTCCCTCTGAGGTGCTTCTCCCCTTCCCAGCTCCATTCTCAGTTACAGGTCCAGAAATTAAATGTATTTAGATATTGTAAATCTTTGTTTAAAAGAGAAGCTGCTGTCACTTGGGGGTATTCTCAGGATACTAATTTGTCACTCTCAGAAATAAGATGTTCAGTGCTCAGGGGAATATTCCAGACAGAAAAAACACCCTGACACACTTTTTTAAAGATACAAACACAGCAGGTGGCATATTCTGCCCTTAGTGTACTTGGTTTTATGCAAATACACCATCAGTTGTCAGTCAGTCCTCTCACAAATCTCAGCATTAATCACTCCCAGATTTCTCTCATCCACTCAAAAATCACTTTGTACACCTTTGCTCTGGATCTACATTGAAACACTTCCCAAGATTTGGGCTACATTTCTGCTCAAGATTCTCAATTCTGACCTTAGTTTTCAAATTTTCAGTCCTTAAAGTTCATCATCACAAAGCGAATTTTATAAAGGAACCAATTCTAAGTTTCTCCTCACCTTTAACGGGAATTGCATCCAAAGTCTGACTCTGATGAGGGATATTTCTGCCACCCCCTATAATATGAGGAAACACTTTATGGATAAATGGTTACACACACTCCATAATCCAAACCCTCATTTTGGACTTCCTTCAGCAATTTTAGCATGAATTACACTTGCTCAGGAGGACAGTACAAGTTTGGAGTGTTTGTACTGATGCTGCTGCTGTTGCTTCAGGTTTTAAATACCTGCAAATCACCCTGAAGTCAGTGACCACTGCAGAAACCAAGGAAAATTATTATTTCTTTCAATGAAACACACATTTATTTAGTATTTTATTGCCAAGAGCAGCTCATCAGCACAGAGATTTTGGGCAAATAACACTTCTCTGCCTTCTTGCCAGGAAAGCCTTTCACACCAACACAGGCAAAGGAACCACTGGAAGGAAGAAAAACCTCTTTAAAAAAGACCCAACAAAACCAGGAATGATTTAATATAATATAAACAACAGCCAACTGACCTTTAAAAACCACCAAGTAATGTTCTAAAATATTACTTCCCAGTCACTTTCAGAAATAATTTCATATTATTACTAGGAAAAAAAACACCACAAAGTGCAAGTGTAAAACAGATGCCCAGTGCAGCTATATAATGTTAATTTTTTTACACTAAACATGCACAGAAATGTTAATAAGCACATTACAGAACATTAAAACCTTCAGCACATAGAAGAGCTCTATAATAAAAAAAGAATATATAAAAAATGCAAAGTTGAGTGTTTACTTGAAAAGGGTTATTTTTGCTTGGGAAGTTCATTTAAGGACAATTCATTATACTTCCTTATTTTTGCAGGCTCTGGCCTTGGCAGTCTCCAGGGTTATTCCTGTGCCAACAGAGACAGTGTGTTTATTTCCAAGCTTTCCACTTCTCTGATCATTCCTACCACGTGCTGATAACTGTTAGTAACATACAGCATCTCCCATGTTTTAATCATAAAAATATTTACTGTTTGCATAGGAAACCCCATCGCTAACAGAAATAATTTATGCAGGAAGCTGGAGCAGTGTTTTGACCAACATTTGCACCGTAAAAATCCCTTTATTTTGCACTAGATCACGTTGATTTCTTTTCCCTGATTCTGAAATATATGAATCTCAAGAACTGCAGGGAACTGCTCATTTTAGAACAAATTTTCAGATCATTTGTGGAAGCTTTTCAACTGGTCCCAGATATGGAATTCCTGCACACCCAAATTAAACAGAGTACAATTAAACCAGGCAGAGCCATCCCTGGCAACAACTACACGCACGTGTTTTCACGCAGGAGCACCATGGAATACCTGGATTGCTGGCAGCAAAGCAGCCCTCCCTGCCTCTTTCCCTGCCCTTCCAGGCAGGACACAAGCAGGGCACTGCAGGGCACGTCCGACAGATCCACTGCCCTAAAGGGAATGAGTCAGTCCTGGCAAAACCAGCCAGACCTCAGGGGCACAGAGCTGGATGGCACCGACCTGAAAGTCAAATTTATCAGGTTTACTGTGCTGTACAGTCAGAGCCAACAACAGAATAAAAGCTCTCTGCCTCAATCTACAGTGAAGTTCAAACCCAAGTTTTTAAAGGGAAGGAGCAAATATCACAGAATCAACCATCTGAGATCATTAAGCCCAACCTTTGATCCAACACCACCTTGTCACCCAGCCCATGGCACTGATGCCACATCCAAGCTGTTGTTAAACACCTCCAGGGATGGTGACTCCACCACCTCCCTGGGCAGCTCATTCCAATGGCTGATCCCTCTCTCTGGGAAGAATTTCTTCCTAATATCCAACCTAAGCTTCCCCTAGTGCAGCTCAAGGCTGTGCCCTCGTCCTACTGCTGGTTCCTGGGAGCAGAGACCAACCCCCACCTGGCTCCAACATCCTGTCAGGGAGTTGTAGAGAGGGATGAGGTCTCCCCTGAGCCTCCTCCTCTCCAGGCTCAGTGATCCCAGCTCCCTCACAAGCCTTGTGCTCCAGACTCTTCATAAGCCTCACTGCCCTTCTCTAGACATGCTCCAGCACCTAAATATCCTTCCTAAACTCAGGAGCCCATAACAGGAGTTATGGGTGTTTTAGGTGGCTGATGGACTGAATGAATTGTGGATGTTTAATCTGCTTTGGCTGCTGCACAGCCACATCTGGGCTGCCTGGCACAGGCTCAGACCCAAGCCCAGCAATGCACTGAGGCACCAGACAGAGCTGCTGTGCTCATGAGCTCCTCTGGTACAGACAGGCTGGGAGAGCACTGTTTTTCAGAAGGTAAATATATCAAAGTCTCTTCCTTTCACATGTTTATTCTTCTTCATTACTGAAATAAACAGTGTGCAACTGTAGTGTGAACACATGAGCAGAGCTATGAAACACCAGCTGAGCTAGCGAAAAAGCAGAGAGAACTGCTTCTGGCATGTTTAAGGCTGTTAAAATATTAGTAACTGGCAAATATAATAGACAAATATATGCTTTTGTAAGCAAACCTGGAATGGTAGGTTCAAAATATTCGTATCCATTTGGTTTGTCAAGAGATGCTCAATCACAGAAATTAAGGAAGGACAAGAACTAGTCCCTTCAGCCCAGGTTTTGGCCAGAGTACCAAAATTTTCAGCAACAAGCCATCTCACAGTAATTCTGGTGGTCATTTAGCTTACAAAAAGGGAGATGATGGCAGTGCCAAACATCCTCCCAGCCTGCAAGCATCCAACAGCAGCTCACTGCTGAGCTTTGTTTCATGTCTGCTTCCTCCCTTTTTCTATTCTGTCATGTGTCTCTTACCTTTTCTATTTCTGTCCTTACCTGTCCCTCCCTCTTCCTACTGCTGTAATCTCACCATACTGACCTTGCCATCAGCTTCTCCATAATTAACCTTTCCTTCTCTAGGTGCTTCCTCCCCCTTAAGGTGGGTCATCACATCCACCCAAACACACCAGCACCCTGTCAGCTGCCACCCTCTGGGGACACTGCTCCTATTTCTTCTGCTGTTTCTCGCTTGCCCAACTGCAAGATGAGAACATTCTTCAGGGTACAAAAAAAGAGACTAATTTGTGCCTCTGAAACATTTAGCACAGTTGGCTCTTCAAGTGGTTCAAAGTTATTATACAATGAAATTGTATATTTCCTTAAGTTTGATGAACAATGATGAGGGGAAAAGGAACTTTATTAGAAAGAGGCTCATTAGGAGATGGCTTGGTACCACTACAGACTGCCTATCAAGTCCAGGATGAGAAGGAAGGTAACAAGCACTTCTTGTTGGCTCAGCCAACCTAAAGACTGGAGAAAGCAGGCCCAGCTGCTAGAACAGACATGCAGGTAGATACACCTCTTGCAAGCAGGTGGACATACATGGAAAACACCAGAAATAGCTCATTAATCTTTATCTCAGTGCTTTTCTGTTCTTAGGAACAAAGTGGTAACAATTCCTGGTACTAACCCAAAGCAGCCAAGTGTGGAGTTGCACAGGCTCTTGGCTTAGCTCTTTGGGGTGGTTTTTTTTAAACACACCCTCTCAGCCACACATCTCTGCAGAAATACCAAAACATGAAATATTTCCCTGAGAAATAACTGACTGTGATAGAAATATATTACACTTTACGGTTCCAGCAACAACTGTTTCCATTAGAGCACTGAATTCACACCTGGAAATGCAGAATAAGATTTGGGCTGCCTCCACATAAATGGGTGCACATTGACAGCAAATCCCTATTCTGGAGAAATGAACCATCAAGCACAGCAGCTTCCCATCTTGCTGACAAAAGTGCTCTTCTGCTTATCCAGCAAATGCTGCTGCAATTCCAGTAAGTATTTTTAAAGCAAGACAGAGCCATCTATACAGCAGCCAAGTTGCTTTAATTCCCTTCTTCCTCCCCTGCACCTACGAGGTGGTCACAGTCACAGATGCTCTCCACAGAGCAACACTTCTACAAATCATCATTATCTTCTTAAATAAACCCACACGGCACCATTACCAATCCTAACTCCACAGTTTACATTAAAAAACAAACAAACAACAAAACTGAAAGCTCACTGCACAAAATTATTGTATTTGCCTATTTAGGATTCTTCCCTCCTCACACTATCGAGGGCTGACCTTTGAGTCAGTCCTAAAGGAATGAAGATCCACACATGTGCAGATTAAGGTAATCCCAGCAAAAGTTACCAATCCACCAGCGCTGAAGTCAAAAGCACAACACTTCAGTAACATCCCCAGCACAGCATGAAGCTCTACTTCTACTCATGCAGGTAGTGATATTTTTTCAGATTCAAAGAGGTAAGGATTGATCCTCAGTGTAAAAATGGATAAATTCTGGCTCCAATTGTAATACTCTTGGTTTTGTTGTTCTTTACAGCATGGCAGAGCACAGGAATGAAACAGCCCTACTTTCCCTGACATACAGCTGAATTCACAGCCAAGAGCTTCTTCCCAGTGATTCCACATTGTCACTACCCAGGAATTAATTGACAAGGATGTATGTTAAAAAAAAAATAACATGGTAAACTCTTTCCTCTCTGAAATCAGATCTGAAAGCATTTCAGCAGCAAGCAAACCATGGGATGTGGGACACTCAGAGCATTCCCAGCACAAAGGGAACGGCGGTGTGGTGGAACAAAGTGCTCAGGCTGCAGCACCAATCTGTGCCCACACATCATCAGCAGCTGTCAAACCCCACAGCCTTTCTGGGAGATGAACTCAAAAATATCAAGGAACAAGAGCCAGGTCCCATCCTCCCAAAATTCATAAGCAGCTCAATCATTCTTTACCTACACAAGCTGCACCACTTCAAACCACAGCAGAATTCACCAAGTTGGCCTGAATTCCCAATTCCACAGTCCCTGAGGGATCTTGCTGGAGAAAAGAAATCAAGCTGCTGGCCTTGAATTGATTTACAAGCACTAGTTAAAAGAAAACAAGAAAGCCAGAGGAGACCAAGCACTAAGTAGGTTTTTTCTTCCTGGGGTTTCTTGTCCTGTTTACCACAGGGATTCACTTCCCAGAATTACATCATCTTTAACTGTGGCATTAAACAACACTTAGTCCTCTTTTTCCCTTGTTTTCTTTAACTGACTTCTCAGCATTTTCTTCTAGAATGTGCACTTCCCTGTCATCCAGTTTGGAAAGTATCTGACACCTCTGAACCACAGTGATAGATGGGATGTATTTATTGGATATTAAAAAACAAGTGGGTCTGATTAAATGATGCACAGTCTGATTTAGACACAGTAATTGTCTCCGTTATCCTGAAGATGTATGATCTTTGGAGCCTGCAATAATGAACCCTAAAAGGGATTGCTTGTTGTGTAATTACAAGTGCAGAAGAAGATAGGACCAGGCTGTAAGAAGTCCTTACCAAAGCCATCAACAACATTTACCACCTTTGTGTTCTTCTCCTCTGGCTTTACCTGGGAAGAGCAGGGTGGTGGGAAGTAAGTGGCATTCAAAAGTCAGAGACAACACAGGGCCAGGAAGGTGATAGCTTAAGAGGTGGGGAGAAATTTCTCAAAAAAAAAAAAAAAAGCAGATACCATCCAAATGAAACAACATCCAAACACCAACACAGAGAGCATCAGCTAAACAAACAAATTAGAGAATTAGGAAAAGTGAGTGGTACCAAGAAAAAGTGACTCTAGGCCAAATACACTGGCTTCAATGAGCCAAGTAATACTGCTCCATAAAATGCTCAAGGAATGCCATAAGAGCCAAGCAAACCACATTCTTATCAAGAACATGAACACAGAGCCAAGAAATATCAACCCATGAGCCGTTCTTCATGGAATTGAGACTCTGGTACAGAGGCACTGGGAGGCACAGATTTCTTCCATCACAGAGGGAAACCTGGACTGCAACCTGGGTCTGTTATAGCAGCAGGTGATCTCTGGATGCTGCTGTTTAAAACACATGCAAGGAAAGCTTCATCTATAAATGTACTTATGAGCATGTTTTAGAGGTTTGGTTACATATTTAATCTGTGTATTACACCAAGGAAACAGACTGAAGCAGTTTCCATAAAAAATTAAGGAATCTCTCTAAAAAGACACAGGGCTTTATATAGCAATGCACACACACACATCCTGCTGCTCATCACCCAAACACCATGAGAGTCTGTGTGGATGTTGGCCAGGCTGCAGGACTGCTATGGCAAAATACAATATTATTGCTCACATCCATGAGCAAACCCGTATCTACAATCAGATTTCAGTAGGTGGATTTCAGACAACATCTGCTATTTTTATGTATTTATTTTTTTAATTAGGGCGACATCAAGTCAATCTCAAAATTGCTCATTGCCAAAATATTTCAGTTCCAGTGCTACCCTTGCACACCTCTCCATTGTACATTCAGCTCTTCCCATTCAGGCAAAGAACAATATCTGCCAATAAACATTCGTTCACCTCACTTGTAAAATTACAATAGAAACTACCAGAGGCATAAATAACTATTAGGATAAATAAGGAGCTTAAAAAAAACCCCAGCATACACATACACAGAGGGAATCAGAGACACTGATCCTTCTGTGCTGAATGTTATTCAAAAGGATTGTCAGTGCAATGCTGAACAGATCAATTTATTTCCCTTTCTTCTCTCCACTTAACTGGATTTTATATACAAAAGTAATTGCTCCTATAAGAAACAATCCTTGTCCGTGGCTTTCGAGGTTCAGAGCCTCAGACCTACATCTTTACCACTATTCGGGTTTCCATGGTAACAGATGAAGGTGCCTTCTAAAAAATATACTATAATATTCTACAGTAAGAGCCCCAAATCGTCCCCATAATATTAATGAAAACTAGAGCACGTGGGCCTGCACACAGAGCATAACAGACTTTAAAAGTCCAATTAAACAAGAAAAGCAGAGCTGAGGGACTTTCAGGAGGGTGGATGGTAAAAAAGGGCTCTGCATCTGTAAAAGAGAAGGATTATCCCTCAGAGATTCACAAACGCCTTTATACACACAGTGACCTTTCGTTGCCACTGTCAGGCACTTCCACAACATCACCTTCTTAGTATTAATTGTTTATGTATTAGAAAACAAATCGAGCCAGCCACGGATAAAAATGAAGTGGAATTGTGGTGCTAACAGCTCCCCAGAGGGAGAGAAAAGTGATTATTGAGTTAAATGGCTGCATTGTTAACAATTGCCACACAGAGCAGCTCGCTCAGAAAGACCCGTTTTTCATCGCCAATTTACTGACAGGAAAATCCGAGTAAATGAACTACAAAATTAAGGCTTCCCCCAAAAAAATTTCCTTCCACTTTGCTCCCTCTTCATCTTCTGTCCTCCCTGGACGAACTCACTGTAATGAACTCTCAGTTGCCATAACTTTACAATGTAGTAGCAGTCTCTGAAAGCAGCTACACATCCGAGCGTTCGGGAGTATGGGGAAAAAATTAAAGTAAACACTGAAACCAGAAGAAAAACAAGTGTTAAATAATCCTGTGTTCAGGTCAACAGCCCCAGTGGAAACCCAGTGTCCTACTTTGCCCCAAATGCTTTTTCACAGATGCAAACGACTTTAATCTCTCTTTTTGTCGCCCTGTTGTGCTAAAAACGCTCACAGAGCAGGCAGCAGCAAAGTGCACAGCAACTGCAAGAATACCCCACACATTTGGTGGGAGAAAGATTGCACACATGCTTCCAGGAGAAAAAACTCCCCTGTAAGCAAAGTTTCTTCATTTCTGAAATACTGGAAGGATTGGCAGCTATTAGAATTATCTGGTGGTACTTCTGTCACTTCCATGAGAAAGTAAAGGTTTTTAAATCAGTAGCTGACCCTAAAGCTAACAAGAAGTTTAGAACCTCAAAAGCACACCTCGAGTTACAAATAAACACAGGGACTGCAAGGAACTGGAAGTAAGTGCTGGGAAGAAGAGCTATAAATAGAGCAATACAGAAATTACATAAAGGAATGAGCGTTAGCCAGCTCCCTCAGCATGAAACGAGGTATTCCAGAAGACAAGCCACGAGCATTCTGCTGTCTCCTTACAGTATTCCTAATTTTGTGCTGTGGATAATACAAAGCAGCAGCAGCAGCTGTGCAAATTGGGTAGGAACTGAATATATTTTGCCTTGACTTGCGTCTTTCCCGCTTCTCAGCCCAGCTATCATTTAATAAAAAATAAACCGGAAAAAAGAAAACAGCCACAAACTTGCACAGTGATTTTTCGGGATGTTTAACAAAAGGCTGCTGAATAAACGTATTAGGCTTTGAAGAATAATCATACCGGAGGTATTTGCATCGTAATAGTTATGGAGAGAGCACCACCTGATGGAAGATGGGGAAAGGCACCCGTGGCATGAACTGGAGCCGCTCCAAACTTCACTGAGATTTCGGAGACCAAATGCATCTGAAAAACTCTGCTTTGTACTATAAAAATATCAGCTCTATGGACACAGTCCAGACTGCTACCCTTCACACCAGATACCTAGTTTAAGAGGAGAAAACTTTTTTTTAATTTCAGCACTAAAAGCAGCTCAGAAAACACTCTTATTAAAATCACCTCCTCTTACTTTGAATGGTAAGAAGCACTCAAATAGAAGGAGGAAGGCGATACTAATGATTAAAAAACCTCACAGTCACGATTTCCACGGAACTGACAATTAAAATGAAATATTTCATGGCTTTCCTAAAAAATAATGGAAAACACCTGGCTAATCCTTAAATTTGCATGTGTTTAGCTCATATTACGTTATCTCCCTCCAATACAAAGTGTTTTCTGCCCCCTTAAAACTTTGCTATTTTCACAGAGCACCCTTCTTTCCAAGCATCTGGCTAAATGATTCATCAAAAGCTCAGGAACTAATCTCAATTGATATGACAAGTGTCGAGAACACAAAAACAGTTGGAAGAGAGAAAAAACGAGGGGGGGGGGGGGAAAAATAGCTCCACATATTGCTTAGTCAAGGCAGCAGCTATTTAACTAGGTTAGATTTCCCAGCCTCTCTAATAAATCTCGCCCTGTGCAGTTGCCTAGCAATGTAAACAAGATCCTGGTGGTGTCAAAGGCAGCCGGATTGATGACATCTCCTCCACCGAGGGGTCTCTGCCTGGCCCTTCGCACCCAGCCTTATCTTTGAGCCACCCAAGGGCTCGGTGGAAGGTGCACACAGTGCTCAGCATCTCTGACACTCCACCGGTTCTGCCTCGAAGCAGCCAGACACAGTAATTCGAGCTCTCGGTCTTAACTAACAAAAATCCTCCACTATTTGAGATGAACTCAACTGAGTTTCATACCTCCAACGTGCCCAAGTCACAGGCACGGAGATTCATCCCTACGCTAAGCAAAGTTACACAGGGAAATTTTACTTGTCTTAAATACGCAGATAGAAAAAAAGATATTTTAAAATGAGGTCAGGACAGAAGAAAGTTACACTTGTTTATTTTTTACCATAAAGGCACTGTAATGAGAAAACAATTGTCGTATTATAATATCCAAGAGAAAAACAAGACCAATATATCTTTGGTTTACCGAGAGAATGCCACAGAAGGAGAAAACCAGCTCTGCAAGCACCTGTCCTCTTCGAGTAATTCAAACTATGCCTAAAGGCACTCGCAGGAGGGGGAAAATAGCCGGCTACTATTACTGTACACATGCCAGGGAGCAAAGTACTCCTTAACATCAGAGCGACAGAAGAAGTGACAACTGGGATGGAGTCGGTGCGAAAGGCTGAACCCCCGAGAAAGTTCCTGGAGCTGTGAGACACAAAGGGAGAAACAACTGCCACTGAACTTCCCAGACCTCTTCTCCTGACCGGGGTGGGAAAGGCAGCGGCTCCCCCGCGCTGCTCATCCCGCAGGAGCCAACTGGTGGTAAAACGCTGCTTACCGCCCAAAAAAAACCCCTCAAATATCGTGAATCCCAGAATAAAAGGGATGCTTTCACCTCTTGCCGCACACAACTTTGGCAGGAAAGAGCCCCCCCCAGCCCTCAGCCCGGCGGGACCCCGCGCACAGGGCAGAGCCTCCCGCATCCCCCGGCACCGGCGGGGACCGCGGCTTCCCCGCTCCATGGCCAGCGCCTTCCGAGCCGCCTCCATCCCCGGCTCGCACCGGGAGCTCCCCGCGAGGCCGGAGAGGAAGGGATGAAGCGAAGAGTTCGAGCCGCAGCGCGGGGATAAAACCCGGTGGAGGGGTGGGGGGCAGCGGAGCCGAGCCGGGCACGGGCATCGCTCACCTGGGAAGACCTGTCCCTCCGCCCTGGGCGAGAAGAGCTGCAGGAGAAAGACGATCGCGGCCACGCTGGTCATCCTTCCCCCCAGAGTTCACCTGCCGCGGAGCCGCTGCCTCCTCCCCGCC